>OU343223.1:41626178-41639267 GCA_910596185.1 Chrysanthemum makinoi
TGGCGATCGCCTTCTCCAACGGATCGGTCATATGACCAACCGATCCGGTTGGTCTTCAAAAGTGCCAACCGTTTGGTTCGCTTGGGTTGCAACCGAATGGTTGGTGATGGTCATAATGTCGTTTAGTCATATTCCAACCGATCCGGTTGGATTTCTGAGTTAAGGAAACTTGATGTTTTCTTCTCTTTATCTTGTAGAACTTGGTTCTTGTCACTATGGTCTAAAGGTACTTGAGATATCGATTTGGACTTGAAAGGGAATCTTCTTCACTGTTGAACATTTCTTTATTTTCCTTCCGTTTCCATGCACTTGGTTATAAACACTAGACAAACATCTTTTGATGCCTTTAAGCACTATAATCGCAAATATAACCAATAAATGGATATAAAAGCACCGCATAACGCTACTAAAACATTGCCGTCGGCGTTATCAAATTCCCCTACTTAAACTTTGCTTGCCCTCAAGCAAATCTAGGAAAAACATCCTTTGATACAAGATGCGTGATTATGAAAATGTGATGCAAATCAACCAAGTATATCTGAGAGAGGATTCATCAATTATGCTTTATAAAGGTGAAACATCAAGATGTTTGACAATATCCAATGATTTTCTTGCACGATTAACATTTCAAAACACCTCACGAAAAGGAACGAAATATAATTCACTCAATCACTCATTTTTAGTGGAGTAACAAGATAAATCACACTCATTGCTCGGTCATGATTAGATTATTACCATAAGCTTGTACAAGAAACAAAACTCCACCGAGGCGTGGTGAGCACCAAGTAAAAACATTTAAAGAGGGCTTTTATTCGGGTTATAATGACAGGCTTCGGGTGAATAAAGGGTATGGATAAGGCATGGAGATGTTTATGAAATTTGTGTTAAAATAAAAATTAAATCAAGTCTAATACCCGTGTTGCTAGCTACCAAACATTCCACGAACCAAATAAATGATTATAGCTTTGCTTTCTTCTTTTCCGCTTTCCACAGCTTTTTGCTTTGCCATGAAAATTGTTCTACGATCATAGCACATTTCAATATTTGCTACATACTTTTTTTTTTTTTTTTTTTTTTTACATAACATAACGCATGGCTCAATCAATCTCATAGGATGTGGTACTCATAATCATTTGAACAATCTTTACTTTTCAAGCGACTAGCAACCAACCGTTTAGACATTGATACGGGATAGGCTAAGGTTTAAAGTGTAAAATCTTTTTGTATTTTCTGGGTGAAGCAAAAATGGAAAGGATGGCTCAGAGGGTGTAACTAGAGGTATCTAGTGCTAAAAATGAGCACTACAAATGGGTCCATGTGGGTGGTTAACTAACCAATGTGGCTAGCTAATATATCATTAGATGTAAAAATGGAAGGCCATTTGGGTTAAATACTAAGGTGCCTCTTTATCCTGCGTATTCACTTATATCCTACCGAATGCAATCTCCTGCGTTGGTAATGTGTTTACAAGCACAAGTTATAGAATAAATAAAATCACCGGCACACTCATAGCAAAAGATCCAAGCATAAAAGATGTATGCTAATAAGAAATAGGCTCAAATCCTCACAATTTAGTGGAAATGGTATAATATGTGCTAGAAAATGTTTATCGATCCCAGAACCGATTGCAATAGTAATCGGAACACATCTCGAAGTTTCAAATATTACCAGGTTTACCGGTGTTGATCAGTTATTCTAATAGATAATCCTAAAAGTGTGAAAACAACTAGATCACAAGGGCAAACAAAATTTTAAATTTAAGCATGAAAACTCTAATTTTTCCTATTCACCCCCACACTTGAGTTAGACATTGTCCTCAATGAAAAACGAACTTCAAAGTATAGAAATAGGGAAAATAGAGATGAAACCAGATATGTCAATGAGTTGTCGACTTAAGATCTTCCTTCATTCCTGTTCCTTTGGAAAAATCATTACACGCACAAAATCTTATAAACAAACAAAAGGTTTTATTAAAGGTGGCAACCCCCACATTAAGTTCAACCAAAGGTTTAAACTTTGGGAGTGACCACAGAAAATCAAAACACAGGTTGCCTCCCAAGCGCTTGTTTTATTACCGAGTCATCAGCCTGACTCGAATCTTCCCGAATTTATTTAGCCGCAAGGGCAGCTTTGAACATTTTGAAAAGTTCGAGGATGTACATGAATTCTTCACCAGTAGCTTCAATATCGTCTCGAGGCAACTCAGCGAATGGTTTCCATGGAACAATTTGTGGGATTCTTCACGGAAATGGTGCTACAAAGGTGATAGTTTAATTCATTTTCATGGGAAAGCTGTTAACCGAAACTTCATTCGTTTGCTCCTTGTCGTAATATAACTTGATTGGTCCCATTAACAATGAAACTTCCACCCTTTATCATAGAGTTCGACATACCCCGATGGATATCCATGTTTAACGACATATGGTCCAAACCATTTTGGTTGTAATTTAGGAGCTTTGAATTTGAATTTCATGTTAAAAAGCAGAACTTTATCTTCGGCTTTGAATTCTTTCTGAATCCGTAGCTTTTTATCGTGATAAGCTTTTGTTCTAGCTTTATACAGTTTGGAATTTTCATAAGCTTGGAGTCTTAATTCATCGAGTTCGTGCAATTGCAGGGATCTTTTCTCTTGCTATTTTGAGATCGGTGTTACAGTTTTAGAGCCCAATAAGCACGATGTTCAACTTCGAACGGCAAATGACAAGTCTTTCCATACGAGAGTCTGTAAGGAATTGTGCCAATTGGAGTTTTATAAGCGTCACGAAATGCCCACAGAGCATCGTCAAGTTTCTTTGCCGAAGGATTGTCCTTCACTATTTTCTCTAGTATTCTTTTGAGAGCTCTGTTGGTATTTTCAACTTGACCACTGGTTTGTGGATGATAGGCCGTCGCGAATTGATGATGAACTCCATATCTTTTCATGGTTTTCTCCATTTGTTGGTTACAGAAATGGGTTCCTCGATCGCTTATTAATGCCTTGGGAGGGAATTCCATAACGGCGAAAAGCTTTTGAGGAAATTCGACGACACGAGCATCGTTTGTTGGTAAAGCTTCATTACGCCCATTTAAAACGTAATCTATAGCAACGAGAATTATGAATTTGTGGGATTTAGGGAAAGGTCCCATGAAATCTATTCCCCAAATATCGAATATTTCACACACTTGAATGCTTGTTAATGGCATTTCATCTCTCTGAGAGAGATTGGTGGTTCTTTGACAAGCGTCACATTCAACAAAGTGTGTGCTTCTTTGAATATTGTTGGCCAATAGAATCCAGCATCAAAAACTTTTTTAGCTGTGGTGGAAGGACCATAATGTCCACCAGTTGGGCCATGATGACATTCGTCAAGAATTTTGCGGGTTTCGGCGAAACACATCTTCGGATCATTCCATCGGGACACATTTTGAAAAGATATGGCTCTTCCCAAAAATAGTATTTAAGTTCGGAAAAGAATTTGCTTCTTTGAGCATGAGTTAGACCTTTCCTGAGAATTCCTCCTGCGAGGTAGTTCGCAAAGTCGACAAACCAAGGATCGTCAGTTCCATCAATGGTCATGAGAGTTTCATCGGGAAAATAATCATCGATTTCCTCTTCTTTTAACTCCTCAAGATTGGGGTTTTCAAGATGAGATAAGTGATCGGCGCAAGATTATCTCTGCTCCTTTCTTATCTTTGATTTCGATGTCAAATTCTTGGAGTAGCAAAATCCATCGAATAAGACGTGGTATAGCATCTTGCTTGGTAACAGATACTTGGCTTATGAATGATCGGTAAAAGCTGTTTTCGAGAGCACGAGGTATGATCGAATTTGTCGAATGCAAAACGACGGTCGGTAATTCTTTTTCGGTGACGGTATATAATTTTCTGAGCACTATTGATTGTCTTGCTAGCAAAATATATAGGCCGAAAGTGTTTTCCTTCACGTTGGCTAAGGCGGCTCAACAGCAAAATCGCTTGCGTCGCACATAAGTTCGAAAGGTAGTGACCAAATAGGTGAAACCATGATCGGAGCACTAGTAAGTTGAGATTTCATGTTTAGCTTTTATGCAATCTGCATTGAAGTCAAAGATAGATTCTTTCTAAGAAGTTTTGTCATGGACGAGATATTTTTAAAAAATCTTTGATGAATCGGGGTAAAACCCACATGTCCTAAAAACTTCTACGGCTTTGACGTTAGTTGGTGGTGGAAGTTTTGAGATGGCATCGACCTTTTCCTTGTCTACTTCCATTCACACTTGGAGATTTTGTGGCCAAGCACAATTCCTTCGGTTACCATAAAGTGACATTTTTCCCACTTAAGTAGATGTGCGGCCGCATCTTTCGAGCATTTTATCGAGATTAGAAATACAAGCTTCAAACGAGTCTCCAAAGACTGAAAAGTCATCCATGAAAACTTCCATGGAGGTTTCTAGCATGTCTTGGAATATGGCGATCATACACCTTTGAAAAGTCGCAAGTGCATTGCAAAGACCAAAAGGCATACGCCGATATGCGTAGGTTCCAAAAGGACAAGTGAAAGTGGTCTTTTCTTGATCGTTAGGATCGATAGAAATTTGGAAATATCCGAAAATCCGTGGGAAACAAAAGAATTTATTTCCTGCCAGTCTTTCAAGCATTTGATCCATGAATGGGAGCGGAAAGTGATCTTTTCTGGTGGCTTTGTTTAACTTACGATAGTCAATACAAATGCGCCAACCCGATGATAGTTCTAGTTGGAACTAGTTCATTTCGCTCATTAGTCACAACCGTCATTCCTCCTTTCTTGGGAACACAGTGAACGGGGCTTACCCAAGGGCTATCCTCAATTGGGTAAATGATTCCAACATCGAGAAGTTTTATGATTTCCTTTTTAACAACTTCTTTCATGTTGGGATTGAGTCGACGTTGATGTTCTACCACGGGTTTAATCCCTTCTTCAAAATTGATTTTGTGTTTGCAGAAATTAGGACTAATTCCTGGTATGTCGGATGTTTTCCAAGCGAAAGCTTGTTTGTGATTTTGAGGACAGAAACTAAACTTTCTTTCTCACTATCCTCGAGCAATGAAGATATGACTACTGGAAGAAGAGAGTTTTCCTCCAAGTAAGCATATTCAAGATGATCTGGAGAGGTTTGAGTTCGAGATCTGTGGGTGGTTCTTCGATAGAAGATTTAATTCGCATCTCGTTATTGAAAGTTATTTCTTCAAAATTTTCTTCCTCTTCCTCCATTTCTTCTTCTTCTGAGTTATCTCCTTCGAATTCTACTTTCATGAAATCATCAAACTCTTTGTCAAAGTTTGTTTCATTGATTTTCAGTAGTTATGAATGGATCGGATTCGTTAAGTAATGCGTCCAATTCTTCATCAGTGACTTCATCAATGATATCGATGTTAAAACAAGTGTCATCACTAGAATGTGGGTAGTGCATTGCTTTATCGATTAGAAAAGTGATCGATCTTTCTCAAGGTTGAGTTCTTTTCCTTTCACTTTGATGATTGCATCGGCGGTATTTAGGAAAGGTCTTCCTAAGATGAGTGGAACTTTACTATCTTCTTCCATTTCCAAGATCACAAAGTCCACGGGAAAAATGAATTTACCAACTTGAACAAGCATATTCTGTGGATATTGGTAGGAATGATTTGCTAATCGGATGCTCATTTTGTTGGTTTGGTTCATTATTGCACAACTTGGAATATAGCGAATAAGGCATCAAATTGATACTTGCGCCAAGATCGGCCAAAACATCACATTTAACATTATTCCCGAAAGTACATGGAATAAGAAAGCTCCTAGGATCTCCGAGCTTTGGTGGGATCTTTTTTTGGATAATAGCTGAGCATTCTTCGTTAAGGAAAGTAGGCGATATTTTCTCAAGCTTGCTTTTGTTATTAAGAAGTTCTAAAAATTTCCGTATTGGGCATTCGGCTAAGACATCAACGAGAGGAACATTGAGTCTAACCTCTTTGATTATTTCAATGAACTTTTTATAACGCTCTTCCATCTTTTCTTTCATAAGTCGTTGAGGATAAGGAATTTTTGGTGTATACGCCTTGACGGATGGAATGTTTTTCTTTATGGTTGTTTGAGTTGTGTTTGGTTCCTCGGTTTCATCCTCACTATCAATGGTGACAGGAGTATTAGGATTTGTTGGTGGATCGTATGAGAGACCACTTCTTGTGAAGACAGCATTGATATGCTCATTTCTTGTTTGTGGTGGACGGTACGTCTTATCATTTGATGGTTTTGGGTTGGATTGGGTATTACTTGGCAATGAACCAGATGGTCTAGAGGAATGTTGGTCAGAAAGTCTGCCAAATTTGTTTTCAAGATCTTGGATAGATGCTTGATGATTTTTCTGTCATTGCTCAACTTTGGCTTTGAGATTGAAAAATTGATTTTGATAAAATCATTTGAAGATTTTTGAGCGAGCCACGAATTCTCTCATGGTTTTCTCAAATTCGGTTTCTTCCATCTTTTTGTCGAGATTTTGTGGTGGGGGTCGTCGGTTAATGGTTGAGAATCACGGTTGTCATCCCTTCGGCGATCTTGCCAATTTCCGAATTTCGACATAATAATACTACGATATCCTCCTCCACGATATCCTCCTTGAGCATAACTTCGCTTCTCCTTCCTTGGTCCACCCATAGGTTTATCGTCCTTTCGGACGATGGATGATTTCCTCCACAATTGTTGCATCCATCTCGCATTTCCTTCATTTCATCTTTGATATCTTTGTATTGTGAGTCGATTTTTGAGGTTAACGCTTCCATCTTCTCCATGAGTTTTGAGGTATCGGTGTTTTTGACAAAAGCAACAGTTTTTCGGAGAGGTTTGGTTTTGGAATCTTTGGACCAATCAAGTTTGAGAAGTACTCGATCTTAGAGCAATTGATGTGCATCGTTGGGAGTCTTATAGAGAAAATTCCTCCAGCATCAAGGATGCCTTGAGAGATTTCATCTAGTCCATGGTAAAAGATTTGGATAATGGTTCCTTTTGATAGTCCATGTCCATGACAACTACGAAGCAAATCTTTCATTGAAGCCAAGCCGACAAGTGCTCGTTTGGGTTTTGGTTGAAAGCACGAATTTCTCCCATTAATCGATCAAACATGGTAGGTGGAAAGAATCGGCTTACAAAGCTTCATCTCCTCCCAAGTATTGATGATTCACGGGATTAATTCATTGTACCATACTTTAGCATCTCCGGCGAGTGATGATGGGAAAAGTTTGAGTTTGATGGCATTGACATCGGTGTCGCCATAACGGAACATGCCGCAAATTTCGATGAATTCGGCAATGTGCTTATGCGGATCGGCCCGCGCACGACCATCGAATTGTCGGTCTTTGATCATAAAGGTGATGTCCTTCACGGTGAAGTTTTCACCAAGATTGATAGCAACAATAGCACTTCCGGGAGTTGGTGCTACGACTCGGTTGGTTCCCCACATGGGTTGATCGTCCGCCATGGGAAAAGGTAAATTGGTGAAAGGGTTATTAACAACTTTGGCTTCTGAGGTTATCAAATGGTGGGTTTGGTACTCTTGGTACACGATTTTCCAATGGTATGAAAAGTGTTCTTCTTCTTCTTTGAATCAAACGTTCGGGGTTGGTAAGAGGTGTAATTGGTTCTATTCCCGTTGCTCGAGTGTTCATACAATGTCCTAGAGAATCCAGGAAATATCTAAACACACGGACAAACAACAAAAACAGTTTTTATGGGAGTGGGTAACGGATCGGTTGCGGGTTGCGACGATCGGTTAGCCAGTTGAGTGATGGGTAAAATCGTAACCGATCGGTTGAGGACAACGGATCGGTTAAGGTTTCGAGAGAAAAATTTTGGGTTGAGATAAATTCAAAACTTGTTGAAACACAATCAAATCCCCGGCGTAAAAACTTGATGTGCTGGGTGTGTACAAGTTTTAAATTTATAAAAGGTGAATTACCAATATTACCAATAACACATACGAGCATGTATACTCGTCCGTTATAGCAAGATTATGAAGGTAAGTCGGGATCGTTCGCAGGGATTTGAGTGAATCTAAACACAAGTTTGAATTAACAGAGTCTATCCAAAACATATAATAAAGCAAATAGATATAATGAAATTCAGATGATTAAAAACTACACTTGCTTAAACTAGTTTCATATCATAGATCAATGTGATTGTGTTAACCTCTTAACATGTTGGTTATGATAATTAGTTGGTGGACTAATCTATTGTTCTTACAAGTTAAACCTTCGTCAAGATTTTAGTTCATAAAACAAGCATTAAGTTTAACCAATCAATTCAAGATCAATTCAAGTTTCATAAGTCTACATACATAAACTTAAACACAAAAACATCCACTTGTTCATCAAATTGCTTAAGAAATGGTCAATACAAAAGGTAACCGATCATAGACAAAAGGCTACAATTGATTCTCAACAACTAATCTTACGACCTTTTAGATGTTTCCAACCAATCCAATTTGATAATCAAAAGCGTTTCTATTACAACCACACCTTAGTTCCTTTGTATAATCAAGAATAATGGGTAAAACAATCATCCATAGACAAAATGATTATGACTAGTTGAATAACAATAAGTTCTTTTGACCCCAACGATTACTATCAATTAGCCAAACTTGATTAACAAATGTCACTATGAAACTTTAGCACAATTGGTTCATAGAATCAACTTGAAATTGAATTAAAACATGTTAACATAATCACTAACTAATCATATGATAATCAACATCATTTAAGCAAGTGTATAAAGAAACTAGTCACTCATAGCAAACATGAACATAAACTCAGAACTTTGAACACTAGAAAACATGATTAAGAGTCTTACAATGCTTGGAATAAGATTACAAATGGTGAAGTAATGATTCCCAAAGTATTGGGGTAGACTTCTTGGCGATTTGGCCTCCAAATGTGGAACTTCTGGAACTCCAAACTTCCATGGACTTCTAAGGACGAATTTGAGAGCTTAAAGCTTTGTTTGATGAGTAGAGAGATTGGTATTTGAGGTGTGTCTCATATGCTCACAATTGGCCTCTATTTATACTAATTCCAAAGCCTAGGGTATTAATTGCTAAACTTGGCCTCCAAGGAGTAAGGAAGGGACTAGAATACACCAAGAGAAGGACCTAGAATCGTTTGGATGCAAAGGGAAACTTAGTGATGAAGATTTGGCAGATGCAGCTTCTCCAACAGGATCGGTCATATGACCAACGATCCGGTTGGTCTTCTAAAAAGTGCCAACCGTTCGGTTTGCGGGTTGCGACCGAGCGGTTGGTGATGGTCATAATGTCGTTTACGGTCATATTCCAACCGATCCGGTCACAGTTGTAACCGATCCGGTTGGATTTCCTGAGTTAAGGAAACTTGATCTTTTTCTTCTCTTTATCTTGTAGAACTTGTTTCTTCAATCACTATGGTCTTCAAGGGTACTTGAGATCTGATTTAGACTTCTGAAACGGGAATCTTCACTTTCTTTGAACATTTCTTTATTTTTCTTCCGTTTCCCTGCACTTGGTTATAAACACTAGACAAACATCTTTTGATGCGTTTAAGCACTATAATCACGCAAATATAACCAAATAACAGATATAGAAGCACACATAACGCTACTAAAAACATGCACAATCTGAGCGTTATCAGATGTGGTGATGTTGTGGTGGTGATGTTGTGAGCGTATCTGTTTCGTTGTTTAAGTTTTTAGATCTAAAAATTTTTTAGATCTTGAAATAAATAAGAGGTTGGTTTGAAAAACATGTTTGGTTTAAAATTGATTATCTAAAACTTTTTAGATCTAAAAACTAGAGAATGGTTGGTGATCTTTGTGGTGATATCTTTTTAGTTGTTTAGTTTTTAGATCTAAAATTTTTAGATCTTGAATATTTTTTTGATCTTGAAATAAATAAGAGGTTGGGTTGAAAAACATGTTTGGTTTAAAATTGAATGTCTAAAAACTTTTTAGATCTAAAAACTAGAGAGTGGTGGTGATGCTGTGGTCGTATCTGTTTCGTTGTTTAAGTTTTTAGATCTAAAAATTTTTTAGATCTTGAAATAAATAAGAGGTTGGTTTGAAAAACATGTTTGGTTTAAAATTGATTATCTAAAAACCTTTTAGATCTAAAAACTGTTTGGCATCTGGTTTGTTTAAAAACTTGTTAAAAACTTGTTTGGCATCAATATCGAGATTGTACCTTCACAATAGGTTTCAGATATATAACCATCAGCTCCTAAACAATCGTTCAATCATCACATACTTGACAACATGAAATCACAAGCAAAATCATCATTAGCTGTTGAAAAAGGTATATTCCTTTGGCTTCTTATTCCTTTAAGTAAAAACAAGTCATAACTTGTGATTGTAATATTAAATGATACATTGTTATATGACAAGAAGAAAAGTGATATGTACAAGTCATAGTGGTCATACACATAAAATTCATCATGAATTATTTGCTTAAATTAGTATTTAGGCCTGTACTGTACAATTTCGCATTTTCGGGTCACTATTTATTTTTACTATTAACGGTTACTATTCACTTTTTACTATTCACTCCCGATACCCGCACCACCTTTTGACTAATACATTTTAATTTACTTGCCAAGTCATATACCTAGTCATCAACTAGATATTATTTAGATAATACATAGTTAAATATCTACAAATATCTCACACAAAAAGTCAAATTGAAATTCTCTTCTTAATATCTTACCATTTTAGGTTTTAACGTTTTCGTGCTCGCATCAAACTTATCACTCATTTAATATGCTAAGATAGGTTATATTAATATGTTTTAGCATTTTTATAAGTTTAGTATTTTTAAGATACCCGGTTTTAAGTTTCGTGACTTTACGACTTAGAGTTAGCGATTACCGGGAACCAAAAACTGACTCCGTAAAAGCAAGATAACATCAAAATTCATACCTAGTCATCCAAGATAGAGCATGAACAAAATTTTAGTGATTCACCAAGCCTTGTTGTCTTGGTGATAAGTATTGAATTTATTGAACACATACATGTGCTAGTTACTTAGTTCTTAAGTCTTAAACTTAAGACTTAAGTCTTAGGAAATATCCTAAACCTTTAACCTCCTCATTACACTATAAATACAAGGCTCATATATTCTTTTCTCTTCATTCCAAACGACAAACACATAATTCACAACACCATGATTCTTTAATCTTCAAACTACAAGTTATATATCAAAGTTCAAGGCCTAGTTATTCCCTACATGAAACTAGTGTTTATTTGGTGATTTCATGGTTGAATTAGGAGCTACACAAGGGTACTAGGGATGAATTCATTTATTTTTCACAAGGGTTATATCAAGGGTTAGCAAGTTGTGTTAAAGGTTGGAAGCTAGGGACTTTGGTTGAAAGGGTTTAGGTTTTAGTGTCCTAGTTCTTGGTTCTTGAATTGTTTCATCACAAGGCTTGTAAGCAAACTCCTATACTTACCTTTGATTTCAGTAAATACTAGTATTTCATGTGTATAATATATTTTGTATGCTTATTATGGTTGATTGTGCTTGGATAAATGGACTAAACCACTAGAAATTGTCAAAAGGACTAGTTTTGCAAAACAGAAACTGGACAGGGGCTGTAAACGTAGTTACTGGGTAAAATTCGTGGACTGAGAAACTTAGTTAATAACATATGATTATAGATCTATGTCTTGTGGTCATTTTTCCTGGTGGCTCGTGCGTAACTCATCGATGAATAAACTAGAGCCAAAGCATTCGCGTGTCCAAATCTGAGTAACAGATTTCAAACGGGTAAAACTCATAAAACTTGCATATAACCAACTGCTGGTCAAAGAATAAAAGTTGTAGCTAACACCCTAACTTGAACGTGGCGCTGGCGTGCATTAAACAGAGTTGTAGAACTCAACATGACCAAAACCATTAGACAGTTTGCTGCTGATTGAAATAACTAGTACATTCAAGGGTAAATTGGTAATTTCACATTAGTTAAATAATTTATGGGGCAGTAGGGCCCACTAATCTGTTTAGTACTATCAATTACCTTTCCGAGGACATAAAACAGTGCGTGATCATTTACGGTTTAAGTAACGGGTAGATTTAGACGGGAAAACTTTAAATAAACGAAACGTAAACACTTATACGACTTCACAAATGTTAAGTATCCAAGCATAATTGATGTAATAACTATATAATACATGTTTATACATTCACATGCGTTATTTTAGAACCTAAGACACAAAACATATTCTAGGTTGCGCTTAAAGGTTTCTCGGCTTATCCATAGATTCGTTATACATTGGATATCACATTTATTAAGGTGAGTTCTTAGCCCGTTTTATACTTTCGTTTTGAAACTTTTGGGGAGATACATGCTCAACTACTTGCTTTTACTTTTACAAATACTCAAAACATTATACTTGATTGCATTATACATGATTGCATTGTACAGTTGCATTTATACTTGATTAGTTATACTTGATTGTGTGTTATACTTAAGTTTGAAAGTCCCTTGTTCGGATGATAAGTCTCCTAACATACAGGTGAGTCCTCGTTCGCATGATAAGTCTCCCAACATACACGGAGCAGTCCTAGATTCGGATGATAAGTCTCCCAACATACGGGCTGATCCCTCGTAAACTTGATAAGTCTCCCAACATAAACGGGCGATCCAACTGAAAGTCTCCTTATCGTGAAGCAACACTAAGTGCAATAATGTGAACTATTATGACTGTATGTGTGCTTGACTCTAAAATGTACTATATTATTTTAGCGGTGGAGTTGTAAACACCACGAGGTTGCAAATTTTGTATGGGAACTTGGGCGAGAATTTGGATTTACAATGCCTTTCTTTGTGTGAACATTCTTTAAAGGCTTTTCAACTTATTCAAACAAACTCTATGAACTCACCAACCATTGTGTTGACATTTTTTAGCATGTTTATCTCTCAAGGGACATAAGGCGATAGCTATTGCATGGAACTTAGAGTCTTACGACATATTTTGAAGACTACGCTTTTATAATTTACCATTGAAACATTTTGCATTGGCATTTATATAGTATTATACTTTGGGACCTCATTGTTTATAAATGCGATTTACATTAATCAAATGGTAACTTTTCAAAGCAA
>OU343223.1:41639367-41670707 GCA_910596185.1 Chrysanthemum makinoi
CCGTTTGAAAAACATTGAGTACCATTTTCCCTCAAGGAAAAATATATGGCAGGCTACGCACTCACCTTAGAAGATAGTAAATGAACAGTAACTCGGGTAATGTAAATGTGTCGAGAAGCACGCACAACGCACAACGTACACGAACGACACAACCTAATAATCATTGTTTGTCTCAGAATATATCTCAAAATAATATAATGTACATAAGTTTTCAAAACTAACGTATTTTGGTTTTCGTGGATGCCTCGAATAATTATTTGTAAAAAGTTTAGTATCGAAGTCGTGTGGTTTCAGAAGACATAGACTCAAGGTAACTCACGCAAAGATAACGAAATCAAAGGAGTAATGAAAGTATGACAAGAGGGAATAACAAAAAGAAAAGAAAAAAATAAGGGACAAAGGAATAGAACCGTCGATAGCATGTTTCGTGTTTTTACCCCGTAACCCAAATAGTTTATAAGACGTTGTGGTTTTAGAAAGAATCGCACGTTTGATGAAAAGTGTACCATGTTAATAATTAAGAAAGTATAAAAGTTTATAACATTCGTAAATCGTAATAGTTTAAGTTATAAAATGGTTTTTATAAAAATTTGGACATTATGTGTCCATTTATATAATATTTCCAAGTCATTACGACTTTTGAATAACAAGTTCTATAAATTACGTTTCATAAACTTTATACAATATTATACATGTTTTATTCAATTTCTTACAAGTTTTATTATTTTTACAAGTTTTAATTATTTATTTGTCGTTATCATTCGCGTATATATTAGTGTTTGTTTATCGACTATTTTGTTCCAAAATGTCCATAAGTCCTTCGGCTAATACCGTAAATCCAATAACGAGCATTCATATTTGCCAAGCTTAGGTAATAGTAACAAATATTCCAAATCTATATCAATATCCAAGTATTCCCAAATAGTATCCGAAACGCTATCGATAAAGACAGGGAACAATATATTAAGTTAAAAGAAAAAAAAAAAAGAGAATAAATCATATCTTAAATAAGGGAAGAAATTTAAATAAAAGACCAAGTGTATTGAGCTTTTTGGGCTATATAGGCCCGTAACTCCACAATCGCAAACCACTCATGGGCTAACTAGCCCGAATGACAAAACCAAGTAATTCCAAGTCCGAAACCAACTCGAACTCGACAGATACATACGCACACGAGGTTTTCTAACCTCGACCCTAGCTTGACACAAAATGAAAAGGACACAAGCGAGGTTACAGCCATGTTCTTGAATAACCCAAAAACCCACGAGTCGTGACTCTCCTTGAGTTATGGCTCACTCTACTCGACAACCCAACCAAACTTACGCATTGCCAATCTGACGCCTTGGCCGTGGCTCCCTTGAGTCACGGCTCACCATTGCTGCAAACAAAACAAAGAAAACATCAATGACTCAATTGGAATTCCATCAACTCTTGTCTAACATATATCGACTACAAAAATTTAACCCCAGCCACGGCTACAAAATATGACCAACTCAACACTAGGCCGTGACTCCCTTGAGTCACGGCTCAATCCTATTTGAGCCCTAACCAAACGGTTACCCACCACTGATACAAACAACTCTATCATAATCTGATGACACAAGGTAACCCAACCTCAATGAGGTGCTAACCATAACCAAATGAATCAAGACTCATCAAATAAAAACATACCCGCATACAAATAGGAAAAGAAATCAATAACTGATAACGAGTCAACCCAACTCAGTGAGTTGTCTCGGGCGAGTTGACTCACTCACTGAGTTGAGTCAACTCAGCAAGTGAGTCACGTGGTTTGATAAGAAAACAAACAGATCCACACGAGTTGATTCGAAAGACATAAGTTTTACAAGTTTTTACTTAAAAATCGTTTCAGCTTTTATAACCTGATTAGGGTTAAAATAAAATGGAAGAAATAAGAGATGTGGTGCGTATAACCTTACCAACGAGAGAGAAGAGAGGGAGGATGAGGTGGTGGTGAACGCTATTGTGGTGGTGTACGACAGCCGTGAATTTCAAACCTAGCAAACGTACCCTAATACTCCGATCTTTTCCAGAAATGATGTTGTGGTTTCAATCTATGCGTTGATAATGAAAAGTTGGTTCGCCGGAAGTTGGCCGGAAAAACGATGGGCGCCGAGCAGGGATCCCGCGAGTGTGTAACAAAATGGTATCAAACCCTAATAAAAATCTCTTTATATGCCAGGGAGGCTAACATCGCCAAATGGAGAAACAAGGGAGTGGGTAGCGCAAATAGGGAAAGGGGGTGTTTTGAGCTTTTGTAAAACTTTTATATAATGTTGTGTGGGACCCGCTAAGGCTCGGTAACGATCGATTTCACTGGATTTGAACCATTGTGTTTAAAATAGTTTTACCACGAAAACGATTATTTACATGACTAGTGACTCATAAATGTTAATGGAATTACATTAAAACGACTAATATTTCAAAATAAATATATTATTCACGTTAAAATGTATATATATATAAAGGTTTGTGTTGGCCATACGCATTGTGTGTCGGTTTTCTCGTTTCACGAGGTGACCTCTCGTTTTCACATCAAATATGTTTCAAAAAGCTCGATAACGTAGAATAGGTAATAATAAATCTAATTTATTATTAAAATAAATCGAAAATTTCTCTGTTGTCACCAATAGTTCGTTTTATAAATAAATATTGCCCAAAAATGCCGGTTGCTACAGTACTTGGTTTCTTTAGTCGATACTGTTCTTGGGTTTGTTAGCGATGATGAATTTGAGAGAGAATAACAGCATGTCACGCCATGTGGCTACATGTATTGATGATAGGAACTCCGACGTTTCTCAGTTAGGTAACGATTATAGCGTCAATCTTACAGATGCTAATGATTCAGTTTCGAATAATACTGATGTGGAATTATTAACTTCACGTGGAGAAGCTGGTCATGATGCGAATGAGCCTAATGTTAGTCTTGGTGAGTCGATTCTTCAATCGACAATGAACCCTAATAGTAGGAATGATGATTTAAAGGTATGCTCTGGTTCCCGTTCGTGGATGGACGTGGAGGTTTCACTTGTTCAAGCCCTAGTCGCACCTAGTCATGACACCCGAGGGTCATGATACTTTATTGAAAATTCGTGCTATTGAAAAACAAATCTTTGAGGGAAAACTTGTTCTTGTGGGTGACGATGGGCAACCATTAAAACCAGACGTAATAGTAGATGCTAATACTTCTACTGGGGCTAATCCATTTAAGCATCTTAAGGTGCCGCAGTCACAGAAGGAGCTAGAGGAGATGCTTACTGCTATTGGTTATTATTCAAAACCTCCTCAAGATAGTGGTCCTATGGCTTCTAATGTTAATGCTACTCGTAGTCCGAATAATGCTAATGATAAGGTTGATACGAATGCACATGGGCTGAAACAACCTTCTTCATCGTATGCTGGTGTTACTTCTACTGAACCTAAGAAACACACGTCAAACTTTCGTAGGTTGGAGTGTAGTAAGAAAGCTAATGGCGTGGATCTTTCTGTTCCTATGAAAGTGGTTGAAGAGGTGAACACTAGGTTTGAGAATACTTTGTATGGGTATTTCCTTGGTCAACATCTTGCTTTTCCGGTTGTTGATTACTTTGTACGCAATGCGTGGGCTAATTTTGGTATACAAAAGGTAATGATGAATGCAAAGGGGTTCTTCTTCTTTAAGTTCAATTCGAAGAAAGGTGTTGATGATGTTCTTGAAAATGGTCCTTGGTTGATTAGAAATGTACCTATTATTCTTAAACCATGGACATTGAACACCAACTTACTTAAGAGGATTTGACCAATCCCCCGTGTGGGTTAAATTCCATGATGTTCCTCTTGCTATGTTTTCTGATGATGGCCTTAGTCTCCTTGCCACATTGATAGGCACGCCCAAAAGGTTAGATACTTTTACTAGCCAAATGTGCAAGGACTGTAAATGAGTAGTTTTGCTAGATGCATCATTGAACTTAAGTCGGATAAGGTGCTTAGGGACAGCCTTACTATTGAGATACCGTTACTTGATGGGTCGGGTTCGACTATTGAGAAGATACGGGTTGAATACGAGTGGCAACCACCTCATTGTGATAAATGTATGATCTTTGGTCATACTCTTATTGAATGTCCTAAAGTTTTTGAACCTCCTGCTCAGCCTACTAAACGTGTTAATGATGGTTTCAAGAAGGTCAATAATAAGAAGAAAGGAAAGCAAGGTGGTTCTACTATTCCGGGTCAAGGAGGGTTTACTAAACCTGTTGTGGGTAAGCAGTTTCAATATCAACCCAAAAAGACTCCTCCTGAACCTAAGAAAGTGGAAGTCACTAAGAAGAATGCTTCTGATATGGCTAGTTCGAGTGGAACAAATATCTCTACATCTAATCAGTTTGATGCTCTTAATATGGAATATATGGATGCTATTGGTACTCCTTCAAATGTCACCAACAAGGATGTGGATTATGGTCGTACAATGGAAGTTAATGAAGATAAGTCTACTAAGACAGGTACTGCATCACAAGAACCCCTTGTGAGTGATTTGAAAGAGATGGAGTCGGATGTGGCTCCTAAAACTAGTGATTCTTGTATTCCACCCGCCTCTTCTACTAAGAGAGTTCACCGTTTTTCTAAAGTGGGAGATATCGTGGTGTCTGATTATGAAGATGAGGTGGTTTCTAACCCATTTGATGAGTCTGCTAATCTATTCGGTGGTGGCCAAGAGTTTGAAGATGAGTATGATGACTATGCGAAGCAGGTTTATGATCTTCCAGGGAATTTGGATGCCTTTAATGCCATGTATGGCACCAAACTTCAAGGACCTAGGAAGTAATTTTCTTTCGTTATGTTCTACGTTACCATTTGAGTAATGGTTTGTTTTTCTTGTTTAGAAAATAGGTAGTATCTTGTTATGTAAGCTTTATGCCTATGTAACGGCTGAGATATGGGATTTCACTCATATCCACAAATTTTAAAACGTTTTTGGTTGATTTATTTACCGTGGTTTAGGATTACCCTTTACCAAAAAAATGACGAAATTATTCAGAGTTTTGCACCTTGCTAACTCTAAAAGGTTTATACGAAGGAACAAAGTTTTTCTAATGCTAAAGCTAATGAGGAAACTGAGCGTTTTAAGTGTCACAAAAGGTTTTTGCTAAAGACCGTGTTTCAAAACAATTTCTGGACCCTCTTACAAACCCTCAAGGTCAAACCAGTCCTAGGTTTTAGCAAAATTCAACCAAAATTCTATCAGTCTTATCAAAATTTCCAAAAAAAATCTTATCATAACAAAGCTGTTGATTTTGAAGCTAAGCACAGGAAAGCCAAGGCTAAACTAGCTATTCTTGAGTCTACCCTAAACAACACACAAAATGTTAAATCAAAGGTGGTTAAAAACAAGGGCCTAGTAGCTGAAGTCTTTGACTGGGATGAAGAGTCGTCCTTAGACGATGAAATGGTGCAAGTCAGTGCACTGATGGCTCTCTCATAAGAGGACAAGCTAGCTGTTGGAAAGAATCATGCCAGGAATGGTGAAAGGTCAACATCACAATGAAGAAGGTAAATATTTTACTTTCTATGGATGATGATTCAGACTGGCAGTCTTTCATGAACTATATTAATGTTGACCTTAAGTTCGTAGAAGATCAGCGATTAAATCTTTTTTCAAAATACAACAAGTTAAGTTTTGAATTAAACAAGTGTAGGGATGAACTGCTTATTTTAAAACAAGCCAAGCTTGAGGCTGTTACACTGCAAATTCAAAACTCTGAATTAGTTAAAAGAAATCAAGCTCTTCAGGAAGAACTTAAAAAGGAAAAAGATATAATTGAAAGCTGGACTGCTAAGAATCCTAGAGTTTTTGATATTGTTCAAGCCCCCAGTAGCAAAAAGAGAATCATAGGTGAAGATCATCTCACTGATTCTCTCAGTGAAGACCAAAGTCCAAAACCATTTATGTCTGCTGGCATGCTCTCTAAAAGGAGTTAATGCCCTAGTCTAGTGATAGGGTTGAAAGGGTAAACCCTGAGAGTAAGCTTCTAAACTTCTATTCTGGAAGGATACTTGAGCTCGAAAGTCAGCTCTCAAGAGCATGCTTGGACTCCCTGATGTACCCAGTAGTACTGAACACATTTCTAAGTCTGAAGCTGAATCTCAAGCACCGCTTCCACCTCTGAAACCTCTTCAGGGTGCTGCACCTAACTCTGAGCTTACTCCTCTGCAATTCAACCCTCACTCTCCAAAAGAAATATCAGGTCTTGGTAGAACAATTTTGAAAAGACCAGCAAAACCAACCCAAGAAGATTCAGTCCCCACTGAGACTTCCACATCTTCGTTTCCTACTGAAGAAGACCAAATCCAACAATTGACTGAACTTGTGAGGAAGTTGACTGATAAGATGAACTCTATTGAGAAAGCTCCTGATTCAATTATCAAGGAACCAAAGTCAACCTCCTCTAGTTACTCAAAGTCAAAATCAAACACCAAGCCTAAACAGAAGTATGATCTGTGCCATTATACTATCCATACCACTGACAATTGCCACAGAATCCTTTTTGCATGATCTGCAAAAAGGAAGATCACAGAACTTCTGATCACTTACAGTATGTAAGATCATTTAGTGAAGCAAATTATACCAATCTTGGTCATCAGTATGCTTCATCCTCAAAGCAGGCTCAAAGGCCTAAAGCAAAACCTTTTCCTGGTTTTTAATGATCATCATCCTGATGACTGTCTCATGAACTCTTGGTGTGAAATATGTGGAAATCCAGCTCATGAGACATCTCAGCATGATAGGGTCATACAAGCAAGGAGAAGTTCAAAACAACCCCGCATCACTGAGTCTTCCTTTGTAAGCAAATGCAAAACCTGTGGTAGCACACTTCACTCAACCACTGACCATGATTCCATTGCTAAATTTAAGCAGACCATCAGACCCAAGCCCGCTAGTAAGTGGGTAAGCAAGAGAAACTAATTCAGTTTACTATTTTTGTAGACACACGACAGGGAGCCTATTTGGCATCTAGATAGTGGATGTTCAAAAAGCATGACTGGTGTGAAGGACTATCTGCACAAGAACCAGGACCCAAGGTAGTATTTGGTGATAAATCATCATGTCCCACAGGTTATGGTTCAAGAATCGTAATGGAATAGTTTTCTAAAATAGCTTATGTCAATGGTCTGAAGTACAATCTTATCAGTGTCAGTCAGTTGTGTGATGCAAAATACATAGTGCAGTTCAATGATAAACAAGGTACTATTTTCAATGCCAACAAAGAAGTTATTCTTATAGCTCCTAGGAGAGATGATGTATATGTTCTTGACATGTCAACTCTCTCTCAGAATGGAACATGTCTCTTTGCCAAAGCCACTGAAACTGTCAACTGGCTGTGGCACAAGAGACTCTCTCACTTAAACTTCAAAAATATAAACAACTTGGCAAAACAAAACAAAGTCCTTGGTTTACCATCACTGGTTTTTGCAAAAGATAAACCATGCTCAGCCTGTGAAAAAGGCAAACATCACAAAGCATCATTTAAAACAAAACAAAATTTCTCCATTAAAAGCTGCCTTCACCTCCTGCATATGGATCTGGTTGGACCTATCAGTCCAAGATCAATCCAGCATGAGAAGTATACACTTGTCATTGTTGATGAGTTCTTAAGATACACTTGGGTATACTTTCTTTCCAAAAAGGGTCAGGAAACTGAAGCCATAATGTCATTCATCAGGAAGATTGAAAACCAGAATGACATTACAGTTAAACAAATCAGAACTAAAAATGGTACTGAGTTCAGAAATCAAGAGCTTGAAAGTTTTTGTGATGAAGAAGGAATTTTCCAAAATTTCTCATCTCCTTATACCCCTGAACAGAATGGGGTAGCTGAAAGGAAAAACATAACTCTCATTGAGGCTGCTAGAACCATGTTAAATGGCTCAGCACTCTCAAAGCACTTCTGGACTGAAGCTGTCAAAACAGCTTGTTATACTCAAAACAGGACAATCATTGTCAAAAGGCATAACAAAACCCCGTATGAGATCTTCAAAGGAAGACTTCCTGATATAAGCTACTTTCATGTGTTTGAGTGTCCTGTGTTCATTCACAATCACAAGGACCACTTAGGAAAATTTGATGCAAAAGTTGATGATGGATATTTCTTAGGTTACTCACTGATATCTAAAGCCTTCAGGGTGTTTAACACCAGAAGATAACAAGTTGAGGAAACCTTCCATGTCACCTTTAATGAGAGCACTGAAAGCATCAGGTTCACCAATACCTCTGTAGAAGAAATAGGAATTGATGACTCATCTAGATACCCTCCTGATGAGTTTAACTCTGAAAACAATTCCTCATATCAAGCTGATGCTGACATCTCATACTACATTCTACCTCACAACCTTCCTCAACCCACCATCAGTGAATTCATTGATACTCCATCAGTCCCTACTGGGATAGGTAATACTGAACCAAATGTTCAGGAACCTATTATTCATGAACCCCAACCTGAACAACAAACCTCCTCATCAAATGATCTTCATGTTTCTGTTGCTTAAGCCTCTGAACCCATTCCTGAGCTCCCAGTGACCTCATCAAGCTCAGATCCTAGACCACAAAATAAGTGGACAAGATCTCAAGACATTGAGCTTGTGAATATCATTGGTAAACCCGCTGAAGGCATGCTCACAAGGAGCATGGCTGCTAAGCTATCAGCAGCTTCAGCTAATGAGTGTCTATATGCAGACTTTCTCTCAGAAGTTGAACCCAAAAGTGTCACTGAGGCTCTAAAACATCCTAGCTGGGTTCAGGCCATGCAAGAAGAACTTTAACAGTTTGATAGAAACAAGGTCATGACCTTGATCAAATGTCCTCAGGATATCATTGTCATAAGAATGAAGTGGGTTTTCAAAAACAAAACTGATGAAAATGACAATATCATTAAAAACAGAGCCAGACTTGTAGCCAAAGGTTACAGTCAACAAGAAGGCATTGACTATGATGACTATTAGTCCTTCTCTTTACATTTAACAACCGTTAATCATTTTCCGTTAAATACTTAACGATCGTTAGTCGGTTTTGTGTAATAATTAATCGTAATCATTTTACATTAATTATTTAGCTTTAATTCTCATTCGTAATGTGTGCAATCCCGTGGTCACGAGTTCGAATCCGGACATACACGTTTATAAATTTATACATAAAACCAACACAAATATCAAATCCAAGACTGACCCGGCCAGAACCAGACCCAAATAAGTGAAGCCAACAATAGGTTGGATCGTAAGGACTCACTCTCTGCCGCGGCGATTAAGATAGGTGGCATTAGCTGAGTCCATGTTGCTACCTATCTAATGTATCTTACTTAATTTTGCCTTTCTTTTCTGCCCTTTTTTCTACTCAAAAAGTAAATTTCAGTGCTTGATGGTGCAATTTTTTTTACTCGAGATAAGTTTCAAACATTTTAGATAAATATTGTGGCAAGCTTAATGAATACAAAATGAGAAGAGTGCTATATTGCGAAGATTTCTGCTGAGTAAAGAGAATATAGGTTTAAAGCGAATTCTACAATGATTTACATCCATAACTAAATTCAACCATTAAATTCTATTTAAAAGTCGTCTACTGGTTCCTTTAATGATTGACATAATGAAGGTTGCCAACAAACATTTCACTTATTGAATTACATATAAACTTGTGAGCTAAACACAAAGAGGAAGTGATGAAGATACTATAAAATTAATACAAGAAACTGTTAAGTTTATGGATATAAATTAATATATGTATGACTTGATTTGAACACGAGACTACGGAATTGCGCATTTTACGTATATGAATCGATTTTAAAATAATAAATATAAATGTATAGTTAATTATTAATTCACAATAAACGACTAACGAAATTGAATAACGGTCGTTAAATGTTAATGAGATACGAAGAAAAGAAAACAAGCCAAGAGAAAGTTCTAGAAATCCTCTCTTAGGCTTATATTCGGCCAAACAATGGGACCCTAGATGGGAAACCATTGTAAATTTGATCTCTACCGTGTCCGCCAAACTCACATGTTATCCACGTGCTATGGATATTGGACTTCCCCAAACCTACGAGTCATCACTTTATGGATCGGCCTCATTAAGTGATATCTCGCAAATAGTTATATTATGTGTCCTTTGACTTGAGATGCAAGCAGGTCTTGCATGTGTGGATCTTTCTTCTTGACTGTAGTCAAACGCTATCCTGAACAAGGTGGTTATAAAGGCTATTCTCATAAGTTGGTTGAAGCACATGAATGACACGTGTAGTCAAAATAGAACGTATTCCTACACTTGTCTTCTGGAGTATGATACTACTGGGCCTCTCGCTGAATTAATCAGATGTTTGCATGACCGTACCCAAAGTGTAAATCAAGATGATACTTGTTTTACGTTTGGTAATCTTGATTAATTTCTAAAATGAGAAACATGACAGTTTAACAATATGGAATGATTTTGATCCATATACATAGTTCAACAACTATCTAAAACAAAATGATAAATTTAAAATTGTAAACCATTTACCTAGTTGTTTTATGAAACCACACTCAGGTATTTCTGGGAGCAATGCGGTGTTGCTAGAAACTTAGCATTGTTAATATACATTATTGATTGTGACGATCGCAAGTGGGAGCTGTTGGTTATGCGCTCATAAATCAATAGTTATACGGTCGGGAATTACGTGAGCCTATCGGGGCACACTATACATTTAGAGAGCATTTATTAAATACAGTTAATATGTTTAATGTATTCTATTAATTATAATTAATATAATCCACGAAATATACATAAGGGTCGTTAGTTTGTTAGTGTAACGATTAACGGTCGTTAAGTCCAAAATTAGCTTGTATTGTACAATGTTAATTTCACAAGGACCAAAAGTAAAATGGGAGCCCAATGAACCCTCTAGGGCCGGCCATATGGATTACGGCAAGGGGAGGAGTAGCTTTTTCCCTAAGCTACCCTATTAGTATAAAAGGAGGCCTCTAGGTCTTCATTTATTCACACCTTCAATCAAAGCATTCCTTGATATCCTCTCTTGTTTTCAACGATCGACCAAACCCCCCAAGAAGGGAGTTGATTTCGTTTCTCATCTACCACTAGCCTTCTTGTTTAGTTCATAAGCTCGTGGGTTAAGCACTAATATCCTAACGCTCTCGTTGGACGTGTAGTGTGAGTTTCCGTTAGAGATCAACTCGCTATAGTTGATTAGGGTTTCGTGGTGGTACGAGATCCATTGTATGTTCGTGATCAAGATCAAGACTTGGTGATTATCTATTTTTCAATAGATTCGAGGTTAGTAATTATTATGTGTTTTAATTCATAACATTAAATATAGATTCATCCGACGCGTACTCGTGGTATTGATGGTTTAATAATATGAATTCCCAACACTTATTGGGCTACCTAAACTACTGGGTCATAGCATCGCCACATAGAACATGGCTGAAAGAATACACGCTATACAAGTTGAAGTCAAACAGAAACTCGAGTCTTCAAATGCAAAATACAAATTACAAAGTGATAAGCATCATCGGATGAAGACATTTGTTGTTGGAGATCAAGTTATGGTTCACTTAAGAAAAGAGAGGTTTCCTGTAGGAACATATAACAAGCTCAAGATGCCGAAAATTGACCCCTACAAAGTGCTTCAGAAAATTGACCCCTACAATTGTCATTGATCTACGTAAACACCTTTCTATTTCACCGACTTTCAGTGTTGCAGATTTGTCCAATTTTAACCCAGGTGTTCCTTTATATCCTCATTGGTGATTGATGCGATGCTTGAAGCCCAAGTTACTATCTGATGTGTTTTTAATTAGGAAATTTTTGTTGTAGTCTATTTTCTGTTATCTTTTTTAGGAGGTTATCTGATAAGTTCTGTTATCTTTTTTAGTATTCTATTAGAATTATTGTTTTTCTATTATAAAAAGGGGTTAAGTTTAGGAGTTTTTTACATTATTTTTTCAGAATTTGATATTATTAAAAGAATCAAGAATTGTTTTTCTCAAACCCTCTAGTCCAGTAAACCATATTACTCCCCTCATAAAGTTCGAAAATACTTAATTGTCTATAACCTGTAGTTTACGCTACATCACAACTTCAAAAATTCCAGATTCTTTACAAGACTTTCACCAATAAGGTACAACTAATTTGATTTGTCACAATATTGAAGACTTTCCGACTTTATCACTGATCTTCAAGAGGGAATCTAGGACTTGATTCATGTCAGGTCGATCCTTTGGATCCATACTTGTGCAAGCTAAGGCCAACTTAAGAACCTGTTCAACAACGGCCTGCTGCATGGAGAAATTGAAAATCAGATAAGGATCTACAAGTTTAATCAGCTCGTTGTTTCCATTTGAAAGTGCTCGATCAACAAGTTGTCGCAAAGTGATTTGGGTTCCCTCCACTTCAATGAGTCCGTCGGTTTTTTCTAGTGATGAATTCCATCACTACTACACCAAGCTGAATACGCTTACTGTCACTTTTCTTATATATGCAAGCTCTGGTAAAAAAATATACAGACATGCATTCACATAACATTCAATAAATCTAAAGTAATGCAACTCAACGTCAGATTTATTATCCAGTTATTCAGAGATTCGATGAAAACACTTTCCATACTATGATCTCATTTGCAAAATGTGTTATGTATAGTCTTTCTATTGGAATGCTCTAAAAGAATGAAAACATTCAATACCTGGTGCAAGGTAACCAATGGTGCCTACTAATGCGGATGCAGAAGATATGGAGGCTCCATTCTCTAGATGAGCTCCAAGGATTCGAGCCATCCCGAAATCACTAACATGAGCATTCCATTCATCGTCCAAAAGTATGTTGGATGGCTTTAAATCACAGTGAACTATTGGGGAATCATACCCTGTGTGCAAATAAAACAATCCTCTAGAAACAGAAACAAAAACTTTTACTCTCTCATAGAGGTTCCATCTTGATTCATAAATCTTGGAGTTGTGTATAGCAGTATCCAGATTACCATTCTTCATATATTGTAGAACCACAGCCTTTATCCTCTGACTCTCCCATGCGTAACCAATTACCTTCAAAAGATTTCTGTGCCTCAGCATGCCCAATGTCTCCATTTCCCTTTGAAAGCTCTTAATGGATTGTGCTGAATGCTCCCTGAAGTTTAAATTCTTAACTGCTATCCTCATCCCATTTGCTAGTCTACCCTTGTACACTGTGCTTAATTGGCTTGTACCCAGAATGTTGCCTTCGCTGAAGTTATCAGTAGCATCTTCTAGCTCTTTTCTGCAAAATCGTTTGATAATTATCCTCGGGGTGTACTCACGTTGTGCATTCTCTACATCTCTTACTTTCTGTTTTCTGAAATGACGACAACATAACACCCCCAAAGTAAGTATGAGTATCAAATCAAGAGAATAGACTATTGCATAAATTGCATAAGTTGCAGCACTTGTGTGGTGGTGTGAATGATTTGATGAACTTTCTTCTTTTTGGAACATGGAACTAGTTGATGGACTTGAGTAGGTGCATGGTTTGGTTTTATTGGTAATACAAAGAGACGGGTTTCCACGTAATCCAGTTGTGTTTCTGAAAATTTCCTTTTGGAAATGGTCCTTCTAGCTGATTAAAAGAAAGGTCGAGATACTTCAGTGTCGAAATGTTGGCAATCTTGCCTGCAGGAATTATACCCGACAGTTGGTTATGGCTCAGGTCTAGAAGTACTAACGCTTTCAAGTTTCCAATTGTATCTGGTATTGTACCAATGAGACTGTTCTCCTGAAGATGAATTTCTATCAGGGAATGACAATCACACAAGCTCTCAGGAATGGTATCACTAAGATGATTATGTTCCAGGTGTAGTATCTTCAGATTCTGGAGCTTTCCTAGTTGCCACGGGATGGGGCCAGAAAGAGAGTTGGCGCTAAGGTTTATTGTCACGAGCTGAAAACAATATTGAAACTGGGAAGGAATGTTTCCAGTGAATGAGTTTCGGCTTAGATCAAGAAACTTGAGGCTGGAAAGTCTTCCAAGAAATTGGGAGACTTCACCTTCAAGCTTCTTTCCCTGCATAGAAATAGAAACGACACGTCCTGAAACACGATCACATTCGATCCCTGTCCAGTTGCAATGGTGGATGGAACCAGAATTCCAATCCCGGATTGCGCCAGTTGGGTCTTCCACAATTGAGTTCTTGAAGTGTTTCATAGCATCAGCTTCATCTTCCAAGCTCGGATCCTCAGATAGAACACCAAGAATCAAGAAAGGTAAAAGTACTAGAATGCTTTTAAACACCATTATTGAGTTTAACGTATGAATTGGGATGATGTATTGATGTTTAAACAAAGCTTGTACTATTCAAACAAAGAATGAAACTAGAAAGAGTCAATATATAAAGAATTGGGATGATAAATTGCAACCACAGGAGGAAAAAAAAATCAAGTTTCTTCAACGCTTCAATTAATAGAGAAGAAGGTTCCTTCCTAATCAAACGGGGACCATATATACATTTCAGTCTTTACAGGCTTCAATTAATAGAGTTCCTAAAAGTCCACACTTACAAATTTATTATACTGAATGAATTGTTAGTCAAACTTATAAAGATATTTAAATTGCACGTGTAACTAGTAATATGTTATATAAAATGCGCAAGTTACTCGTATAAATCGTCAAAGCATATATCCATCAACACTTCTTGTCTTCAACGTCTTGAGCATTATCGTGTTTAACACAGGTTCGAATATGTGTGTTATATTGCATTACAAACCATCAAGAATGGTTAAAATATATTTTAAAGTCATTAAGTATTTTACAATTTCAATCATTCTCTTACAAATTAAACCTCATTTTACATTCATACAAGGTATGAACATGATTTTACAAACTAGCTAAATGATCAAAGTTGCATTTATTTATAAGAATTTCCAAGAAGTTATTCAAATTTGAGTTCACTTATTTTATATAAACCTCCCATTAAAGGAAACGATATTTTGTATTGTTAATGAGACCAAATCACTTTGTTTTTATTCTTAAGCAACTTCCATAAACACTTGTATATTCAAACATAATTAGTTAGTCAAAGACATACTTTACGAGCCTTTTGAACAAATGAACATTTATGGAATGAACAAATTCTTGTGACTAAAACAAACTTGTAAATGGCTATATTTAGACCTCGACGGATCTTTTTTGGTGGACGGATCCTATCAGGACCCGTTGTGTGCTAGACTAGTCCATTTGCCTATTTAAGCCACCATTTAATCTACACTTAAACCAAGCTTTTGCAATTTAAAAATACACATTCTCATGTCTTCAAAACCATCTATAACCTTTGATCATAATGCTTCTAACTCTTCTTTATTGAAATCACATTAACATATCATGATCTACCAAAGCAAGCCTAGAGGTTCTATCGCCTTCATCCATTCAAAGCATACTAGCATGTGAAGATCCACCACAACAAGCTTAGAGCTCTTGTCATCTTCATACATTAAAAGCTTTTTGTCCAAAGAAGATCAACCATATCAAGCTTAGATTTCTTGACGGTTAGATTATGCATTCATGTCCATTAGATTTTGTGTGGCTTACTAAATAATGAGAAATAAATAACAACTTTTTTTTGAAATAAAAAAGAATTGTTGGCATGTTGACACAAATGATTATGATTATTTTAAAAAAAATAAGTTATTCAGAGCATAAGCTTTGTTTGTTAAAAAAAGACTTAGTAAAAATTGTAGAAAATAACCTTTGATAATCTTTTAAGGTATGTTTGGCAAAAGAAGTGTTTGCTGGAACTACAGATGAAGCGAGCTGAATATTAAAAATAAATATTATTTTTGTAAATCACATGAAGTAACATTTGATTTTAAGGTTATATACAGTTGATAACGCTCAGATTGTGCATGTTTTTAGTAGCGTTATGTGTGCTTTTATATCTGTTATTTGGTTATATTTGCGTGATTATAGTGCTTAAACGCATCAAAAGATGTTTGTCTAGTGTTTATAACCAAGTGCAGGGAAACGGAAGGAAAATAAAGAAATGTTCAGCAAAGTGAAGATTCCCGTTTCAGTAAGTCTAAATCAGTATCTCAAGTACCTTTGAAGACCATAGTGATTGAAGAACCAAGTTCTACAAGATAAAGAGAAGAAAAAGATCAAGTTTCCTTAACTCAGGAAATCCAACCGGATCGGTTGGAATATGACCAGAAACGACATTATGACCATCACCAACCGTTCGGTCGCAACCCCGCAACCGAACGGTTGGCACTTTTGTAGAAGACCAACCCGATCGGTTGGTCATATGACCGATCCGGTTGGAGAAGCTGCATCTGCCAAATCTTCATCACTAAGTTTCCTCTTGCATCCAAACGATTCTAGGTCCTTCTCTTGGTGTATTCTAGTCCCTTCCTTACTCCTTGGAGGCCAAGTTCAGCAATTAATACCCTAGGCTTTGGAATTAGTATAAATAGAGGCCATTTGTGAGCATATGAGACACACACTTCAATTACAAATCTCTCTACTCATCAAACAAAGCTTTAAGCTCTCAAATTCGTCCTTAGAAGTCCAAGGAAGTTTGGAGTTCCAGAAGTTCCACATTTGGAGGCCAAATCACCAAGAAGTCTACCCCAATACTTTGGGAATCATTACTTCACCATTTGTAATCTTATTCCAAGCATTGTAAGACTTTTAATCATGTTTTCTAATGTTCAAAGTTCTGAGTTTATGTTCATGTTTGCTATGAGTGGCTAGTTTCTTTATACACTTGCTTAAATGATGTTGATTATCATATGATTAGTTAGTGATTGTGTTAACATGTTTTAATTCAATTTCAAGTTGATTCTAAGATCCAATTGTGCTAAAGTTTTGTAGTGACATTTGTTAATCAAGTTTGGCTAATTGATAGTAATCGTTAAGGTCGAAAGAACTTATTGTTATTCAACTAGTCATAATCATTTTGTCTATGGATGATTGTTTTACCCATTATTCTTGATTATACAAAGGAACTAAGGTGTGGTTGTAATAGAAACGCTTTTTGATTATCAAATTGGATTGGTTGGAAACATCTAAAAGGTCGTAAGATTAGTTGTTGAGAATCAATTGTAGCCTTTTGTCTATGATCGGTTACCTTTTGTATTGACCATTTCTTAAGCAATTTGATGAACAAGTGGATGTTTTTGTGTTTAAGTTTATGTATGTAGACTTATGAAACTTGAATTGATCTTGAATTGATTGGTTAAACTTAATGCTTGTTTTTTGAACTAAAATCTTGACGAAGGTTTAACTTGTAAGAACAATAGATTAGTCCACCAACTAATTATCATAACCAACATGTTAAGAGGTTAACACAATCACATTAATCTATGATATGAAACTAGTTTAAGCAAGTGTAGTTTTAATCATCTGAATTTCATTATATCTATTTGCTTTGTTATATGTTTTGGATAGACTTCGTTAATTCAAACTTGTGTTTAGATTCACTCAAATCCCTGCGAACGATCCCGACTTACCTTCATAATCTTGCTATAACGGATGAGTATACTTGCTCGTATGTGTTATTGGTAATATTGGTAATTCACCTTTTATAAATTTAAAACTTGTACATACCCAGCACATCAAGTTTTTGGCGCCGCTGCCGGGAATTTGATTGTGTTTCAACAAGTTTTTGAATTTCCCTCAGTCGATTCAACCCAAATTTTTTCTCTCAGAAACCTTAACCGGATCCGGTTGTCCCTCAACCGAATCGGTTACGATTTTACCCATCACTCAACTGGTCTAACCGATCGGTCGCAACCCGCAACCGATCCGGTTACCTTCTCTGACCCATAAAATCGTTGTTTGTCCGTGTGTTTAGATATTGCCTGGATTCTCTAGGACATTGTATGAACACTCGAGCAGCGGGAATAGAACCAATTACACCTCTTACCAACCCCGAACGTTTGATTCGAAGAAGAAGAACACTTTTCATACCATTGGAAAATCGTGTACCAAGAGTACCAAACCACCATTTGATAACCTCGTAGAAGCCAAAGTTGTTTACAACCCTTTCACCAATTTACCTTTTCCCATGGCGGACGATCAACCCATGTGGGGAACCAACCGAACCGTAGCACCAACCTCCCGGAAGTGCTATTGTTGCTATCAATCTTGGTGACAACTTCACCGTGAAGGGACATCACCTTTCCACGATCAAAGACCGTCAATTGGATGCCGCGCGGGCCGATCCGCACAAGCACATTGCCGAATTCATCGAAATTTGCGGCATGTTCCGTTATGGCGACACCGATGTCAATGCCATTAAACTCAAACTTTTCCCCATCATCACCGGAGATGCTAAAGTATGGTACAATGAATTAACCCCAGGAATCATCAATACTTGGGAGGAGATGAGGCAAGCTTTTGTAAGCCGATTCTTTCCACCTGCCATGTTTGATCGATTAATAGGAGAAATTCGTGCTTTCAACCAAAACCCAAACGAATCACTTGTCGAAGCTTGGCTTCGAATGAAAGATTTTCTTCGTAGTTGTCATGGACATGGACTATCAAAAGGAACCATCATCCAAATCTTTTACCATGGACTAGATGAAATCTCTCAAGGCATCCTTGATGCTGGAGGAATTTTTCTCTACAAGACTCCCAACGATGCACATCAATTGCTCGAAGATCGAGTACTTCTCAAACTTGATTGGTCCAAAGATTCCAAAACCAAACCTCTCCGAAAAACTGTTGCTTTTGTCGAAAACACCGATACCTCAAAAATCATGGAGAAGATGGAAGGCAACCTCAAAAATCGACTCGCACACAAAGATATCAAAGATGAAATGAAGGAAATGCGAGACGGATGCAACAATTGTGGAGGAAATCATCCATCGTCCGAGTGCGACGATAAACCTATGGGTGGACCAAAGGAAGGAGAAGCGAGTTACACTCAAGGAGGATACCGTGGAGGAGGATATCGTAGTAATTATTATGGTCGAAATTCTGGAAATTGGCAAGATCGCCGACCAAGGGATGACAACCGTGATTCTCAACCACGAACTGACGATCCCCCACCACAAAATCCCGACAAAAAGATGGAAGAAACCGAATTCGAGAAAACCATGAGAGAATTCGTGGCTGCTCAAAAATCTTCAAATGATTTTATCAAAAATCAATTTTTCAATCTCAAAGCCAAAGTTGAGCAAGGACAGAAAAATCATCAAGCATCTATCCAAGATCTTGAAAACAAATTTGGCAGACTTTCTGACCAACATTCCTCTAGACCATCTGGTTCATTGCCAAGTAATACCCAATCCAACCCAAAACCATCAAATGATAAGACGTACCGTCCACCACAAACAAGAAATGAGCATATCAATGCTGTCTTCACAAGGAGTGGTCTCGTACGATCCACCAACAAATCCTAATACTCCTGTCACCATTGATAGTGAGGCGAGAAACCGAGGAACCAAACACAACTCAAACCACCATAAAGAAAAACATTCCATCCGTCAAGGCGTATACACCAAAAATTCCTTATCCTCAACGCCTTAAGAAAGAAAAGATGGAAGAGCGTTATAAAAAGTTCATTGAAATAATCAAAGAGGTTAGACTCAATGTTCCTCTCGTTGATGTCTTAGCCGGAATGCCCAATTACGGGAAATTTTTGAAAGAACTTCTTAATAACAAAAGCAAGCTTGAGCAAATATCAGCTACTTTCCTTTACGAAGAATGCTCAGCTATTGTCCAAAACAAGATCCCACCAAAGCTCGGAGATCCTGGGAGCTTTCTTATTCCATGTACTTTCGGGAATAATGTTAAATGTGATGCTTTGGCCGATCTTTGCGCAAGTATCAATTTGATGCCTTATTCGCTGTATTCCAAGTTATGCAACAACAGCCTGAAACCAACAAAAATGAGCATCCGATTAGCAAATCATTCCTATCAATATCCTGTGGGAATTGCCGAGAATATGCTTGTTCAAGTCGGTAAATTCATTTTTCCCGTGGACTTTGTGATCTTGGAAATGGAAGAAGATAGTAAAGTTCCACTAATCTTAGGAAGACCTTTCCTAAATACCGCCGATGCAATCATCAAAGTGAAAGGAAAAGAACTCAACCTTAGAGTTGGGGAAGATCGAATCACTTTTCTAATCGATAAAGCAATGTGCTACCCACATTCCAGTGATGACACTTGTTTTAACATCGATATTATTGATGAAGTCACTGATGAAGAATTGGACGCATAACTTAACGAATCCGATCCATCATGACTACTTGAAAAAATCAATGAAACAGATTTTGACAAAGAGTTTGATGATTTCATGAAAGTAGAATTCAAGGAGATAACCAGAAGAAGAAGAAATGGAGGAAGAGGAAGAAAATTTTGAAGAAATAACTTTCAATGACGAGATGCGAATTAAATCTTCTATCGAAGAACCACCCACAGATCTCGAACTCAAACCTCTCCAGATCATCTTGAATATGCTTACTTGGAGGAAAATCTCTTCTTCCAGTAGTCATATCTTCATTGCTCGAGGATATTGAGAAAGAAAGTTTAGTTTCTGTCCTCAAAAATCACAAACAAGCTTTCGCTTGGAAAACATCTGTCATACCAGGAATTAGTCCTAATTTCTGCAAACACAAAATCAATTTGAAGAAGGATTAAACCTGTGGTAGAACGTCAACGTCGACTCAATCCCAACATGAAAGAAGTTGGTAAAAAGGAAATCATAAATCTCGATGCTGGAATCATTTACCCAATTGAGGATAGCCCTTGGGTAAGCCCTGTTCACTGTGTTCCCAAGAAAGGAGGAATGACGGTTGTGACTAATGAGCGAAATGAACTAGTTCCAACTAGAACTGTCACTGGTTGGCGCGTTTGTATTGACTATCGTAAGTTAAACAAAGCCACCAGAAAAGATCACTTTCCGCTCCCATTCATGGATCAAATGCTTGAAAGACTGGCAGGAAATAAATTCTTTTGTTTCCTCGACGGATTTTCAGGATATTTCCAAATTCCTATCGATCCTAACGATCAAGAAAAGACCACTTTCACTTGTGCTTTTGGAACCTACGCATATCGGCGTATGCCCTTTGGTCTTTGCAATGCACCTGCGACTTTTCAAAGGTGTATGATCGCCATATTCCAAGACATGCTAGAAACCTCCATGGAAGTTTTCATGGATGACTTTTCAGTCTTTGGAGACTCGTTTGAAGCTTGTCTTTCTAATCTCGATAAAATGCTCGAAAGATGCGAAGCTGCACATCTTGTACTTAACTGGGACTTTATGGTAACCGAAGGAATTGTGCTTGGCCACAAAATCTCCAGTGCAGGAATGGAAGTAGACAAAGCAAAGGTCGATGTCATCTCAAAACTTCCACCACCAACTAACGTCAAAGCCGTTAGAAGTTTTTAGGACATGCTGGTTTTTACCGCCGATTCATCAAAGATTTTTCAAAAATATCTCGTCCGATGACAAAACTTCTCGAGAAAGAATCTATCTTTGACTTTAATGCTGATTGCATAAAAGCTTTCGAAACAATGAAATCTCAACTTACTAGTGCTCCGATCATGGTTTCACCTAATTGGTCACTACCCTTCGAACTTATGTGCGACGCAAGCGATTTTGCTGTTGGAGCCGTCTTAGGCCAACGTGAAGGAAAACACTTTTGGCCTATATATTTTGCTAGCAAGACACTGAATAGTGCTCAGCAAAATTATACCGTCACCAAAAAAGAATTACTGGCCGTCGTTTTCGCATTCGACAAATTCCGATCATACCTCGTGCTCTCAAAAACAGTCGTTTTTACCGATCATTCAGCGCTCAAGTATCTGTTCACCAAGCAAGATGCTAAACCACGTCTTATTCGATGGATTTTGCTACTCCAAGAATTTGACATCGAAATCAAAGATAAGAAAGGAGCAGAAAATCTTGCTGCTGATCACTTATCTCGTCTTGAAAACCCCAATCTTGAGGAGTTAAAAGAAGAGGAAATCGATGATTATTTTCCCGATGAAACTCTCATGACCATTGATGGAACTGACGATCCTTGGTTTGCTGACTTTGCGAACTACCTCGCAGGAGGAATTCTCAGAAAAGGTCTAACTCATGCTCAAAGAAGCAAATTCTTTTCGGAACTTAAATACTATTTTTGGGAAGAGCCATATCTTTTCAAAATGTGTCCCGATGGAATGATCCGAAGATGTGTTTCTGGTTCCGAAACCCGCAAAATTCTTGACGAATGTCATCATGGCCCAACTGGGGGACATTATGGTCCTTCCACCACAGCTAAAAAAGTTTTTGATGCTGGATTCTATTGGCCAACAATATTCAAAGAAGCACACACACTTGTTCAAAACTGTGACGCTTGCCAAAGAACCACCAATCTCTCTCGAAGAGATGAAATGCCATTAACAAGCATTCAAGTGTGTGAAATATTCGATATTTGGGGAATAGATTTCATGGGACCTTTCCCTAAATCCCACAAATTCGAATACATTCTCGTTGCTATAGATTACGTGTCCAAATGGGCAGAAGCTGAAGCTTTACCAACAAACAATGCTCGTGTCGTCGTTTTCGTCAAAAGCTTTTCGCTCGTTATGGAATTCCCAAGGCACTGATAAACGATCGAGGAACCCATTTCTGTAACCAACAAATGGAGAAAACCATGAAAAGATATGGAGTTCATCATCGATTCGCGACGACCTATCATCCACAAACCAGTGGTCAAGTTGAAAATACCAACAGAGCTCTCAAAAGAATACTAGAGAAAACAGTGAAGGACAATCCTTCAGTGTGGGCAAAGAAACTTGACGATGCTCTGTGGGCATTTCTTACGGCTTATAAAACTCCAATTGGCACAACTCCTTACAGACTCTTGTATGGAAAGACTTGTCATTTGCCGTTCGAAGTTGAACATCGTGCTTATTGGGCTCTCAGAAACTGTAACACCGATCTCAAAATAGCTGGAGAGAAAAGATTCCTGCAATTGCACGAACTCGATGAATTAAGACTCCAAGCTTATGAAAATTCCAAACTGTATAAAGCTAGAACAAAAGCTTATCACGATAAAAAGCTACGGATTCGGAAAGAATTCAAAGCCGGAGATAAAGTTCTGCTTTTTAACATGAAATTCAAATTCAAAGCTCCTAAATTACAACCAAAATGGTTTGGACCATATGTCGTTAAACATGGATATCCATCAGGGTATGTCGAACTCTATGACAAACAGGGTGGAAGTTTCATTGTTAATGGGCACCGAATCAAGTTATATTACGACAAGGAGCAAACGAATGAAGTTTCAGTTGCAACAGTTTCCCATGAAAATGAATTCGAAACTATCACCTTTGTAGCACCATTTCCAGGAAGAATCCCACAAATTGTTCCATGGAAACCATCTGCTGAGTTCGTCTGGGACGATATTGAAGCTACTGGTGAAGAATTCATGTACATCCCCGAACTTTTAAAAATGTTCAAAGCTGCCCTGTGGCTAAATAAATTGGGAAGATTCGAGTCAGGCTGATGACTCGGTAATAAAACAAGCGCTTCTCGGGAGGCAACCCGTGTGTGTTTTGATTTTCTATGGTCACTCCCCAAAGTTTAAACCTTTGGTTGAACTTAAGTGTGGGGGGTGCCACCTTTTAATAAAACCTTTTGTTTGTTTATAAGATTTTGTGCAGGTAATGATTTTTCCAGTGAACATCAGGAATGAAGGAAGATCTTAAGCTGACAACTCATTGACATATCTGGTTTCATCTCTATTTTCCCTATTTCTATACTTTGAAGTTCGTTTTTCATTGAGGACAATGTCTAACTTAAGTGTGGGGGGGGGGTGAATAGGAAAATTAGAGTTTTCATGCTTAAATTTAAAATTTTGTTTGCCCTTGTGATCTAGTTGTTTTCACACTTTTAGGATTATCTATTAGAATAACTGGATCAATCCACTGGTAAAACTGGTAATATTTGAAACTTCGAGATGTGTTCCGATTACTATTGCAATCCATTCTGGGATCGATAAACATTTGCTAGCACATATTATACCTTTCCAAATTATGAGGATTTGAGCCTATTTCTTATTAGCATACATCTTTTATGCTTGGATCTTTTGCTATGAGTGTGCCGGTGATTTTATTTATTCTAGAACTTGTGCTTGTAAATCATTACCAGACCGCAGTGAGATTGCATTCTTGTGATATAGTGAATTGTGTGATAAAGAGGCACCTTAGGATTTAACCCAAATGGCCTTCCATTTTACATCTAATGATATATTAGCTAGCCACATTGGTTAGTTAACCACCCACATGGACCCATTTGTAGTGCTCATTTTAGCACTAGATACCCCTAGTTACACCCTCTGAGCCATCCTTTTCATTTTTTCACCCAGAAAATACAAAAAGATTTTACACTTTAAACCTTAGCCTATCCCGTATCAATGTCTAAATGGTTGGTTGCTAGTCGCCTGGAAAGTGAAGATTGTTCAAATGATTATGAGTACCACATCCTATGAGATTGATTGAGCCATGCGTTATGTTATGTTAAAAAAAAAAAGTATGTGAAAATAATAGCCAATGTGCTATGATCGTAGAACAATTGTCATGGCAAAGCAAGAAGCTGTGGAAAGCGAAAAGAAAGCGAAGCTATAATCATTTATTTGGTTCGTGGAATGTTTGGTAGCTAGCAACACGGGTATTAGACTTGATTTCATTTTTATTTTAACACCAATTTCATAAACATCTCCATGCCTTATCCATACCCTTAACCCTAAGCCTATCATTATAACCCGAATAAAAGTCCTCTTTAGATGTTTTTACTTGGTGCTCACGCCACGTCGGTGGAGTTTTGGTTCTTGTACAAGCTTATGGTAATAATCTAATCATGACTGAGCAATGAGTGTGATTTATCTTGTTACTCCACTAAAAATTGAGTGAATTATATTTCGTTCCTTTTCGTGAGGTTTTTGAAATGTTAATCATGCAAGAAAATCATTGGATATTGTCAAACATCTTGATGTTTCACCTTTATAAAGCATAATTGATGAACTCTCTCTCGTATTTATACTTGGTTGATTTGCATCACATTTTTCATAATCACGATCTTGTACCAGTGGATATTTTTCCTAGATTTGCTTGAGGGCAAGCAAAGTTTAAGTGTGGCGGAATTTGATAACGCTCAGATTGTGCATGTTTTTAGTAGCGTTATGTGTGCTTTTATATCTGTTATTTGGTTATATTTGCGTGATTATAGTGCTTAAACGCATCAAAAGATGTTTGTCTAGTGTTTATAACCAAGTGCAGGGAAACGGAAGGAAAATAAAGAAATGTTCAGCAAAGTGAAGATTCCCGTTTCAGTAAGTCTAAATCAGTATCTCAAGTACCTTTGAAGACCATAGTGATTGAAGAACCAAGTTCTACAAGATAAAGAGAAGAAAAAGATCAAGTTTCCTTAACTCAGGAAATCCAACCGGATCGGTTACAACTGTAACCGGATCGGTTGGAATATGACCAGAAACGACATTATGACCATCACCAACCGTTCGGTCGCAACCCGCAACCGAAACGGTTGGCACTTTTTGTAGAAGACCAACCGGATCGGTTGGTCATATGACCGATCCGGTTGGAGAAGCTGCATCTGCCAAATCTTCATCACTAAGTTTCCCCTTTGCATCCAAACGATTCTAGGTCCTTCTCTTGGTGTATTCTAGTCCCTTCCTTACTCCTTGGAGGCCAAGTTCAGCAATTAATACCCTAGGCTTTGGAATTAGTATAAATAGAGGCCAATTGTGAGCATATGAGACACCACCTCAAATACCAATCTCTACTCATCAAACAAAGCTTTAAGCTCTCAAATTCGTCCTTAGAAGTCCAGGGAAGTTTGGAGTTCCAGAAGTTCCACATTTGGAGGCCAAATCAACAAGAAGTCTACCCCAATACTTTGGGAATCATTACTTCACCATTTGTAATCTTATTCCAAGTATTGTAAGAGTTTTAATCATGGTTTCTAATGTTCAAAGTTTTGAGTTTATGTTCATGTTTGCTATGAGTGGGTAGTTTCTTTATACACTTGCTTAAATGATGTTGATTATCATATGATTAGTTAGTGATTGTGTTAACATGTTTTAATTCAATTTCAAGTTGATTCTAAGATCCAATTGTGCTAAAGTTTCATAGTGACATTTGTTAATCAAGTTTGGCTAATTGATAGTAATCGTTGGGGTCGAAAGAACTTATTGTTATTCAACTAGTCATAATCCTTTTGTCTATGGATGATTGTTTTTACCCATTATTCTTGATTATACAAAGGAACTAAGGTGTGGTTGTAATAGAAACGCTTTTGATTATCAAATTGGATTGGTTGGAAACATCTAAAAGGTCGTAAGATTAGTTGTTGAGAATCAATTGTAGCCTTTTGTCTATGATCGGTTACCTTTTGTATTGACCATTTCTTAAGCAATTTGATGAACAAGTGGATGTTTTTGTGTTTAAGTTTATGTATGTAGACTTATGAAACTTGAATTGATCTTGAATTGATTGGTTAAACTTAATGCTTGTTTTTATGAACTAAAATCTTGACAAAATATAACGTACGTGAAAATATAGTTAATACACAAAATAACATTATACTTAACACACACAATGTTAAGAGGTTAACACAATCACATTAATCTATGATATGAAACTAGTTTAAGCAAGTGTAGTTTTTAATCATCTGAATTTCATTATATCTATTTGCTTTATTATATGCTTTGGATAGACTCTGTTAATTCAAACTTGTGTTTAGATTCACTCAAATCTCTGCGAACGATCCCGACTTACCTTCATAATCTTGCTATAACGGACGAGTATACTTTCTCGTATGTGTTATTGGTAATTCAATTCCTATAAATTTAAAACTTACACACCCAAAGACATCAACAGTGGTCATCGTTCCTCTCACCGCCACATAATCATTTAAAGCATCACAACTCCCCTCATCTTTCGTGATACACGATGGTCAATACCTCGCCACTCTCTATTCTTTTTCCGAGCTGATGCGTGACCCGATGGTGGCCACATGCTACACCATTCTTGACTTATAGCGATGAATATTTTTTCGCGACAACACATGTTGTCGCAACAAGTCACTAAAACGACAAAAAAGGAGCAATTTGGTGTTCATCTTTGACCAAAACTTTTCATGGACAACATATTTTCCTTTTGTGACAACAAGTTGTCAGAAAAGAATTACTACACGACAAAATAGAGGCATTCCGGTTTCTAAATTTTGAGTAGATTTTTTTGCGACAACATTTTTATTTGTAGTGACAACAATATTGTCATTAAAAACTTTGCTGCTTTGACTTTTGACTTTTTTATTTAGCGACAAATGTGTTGTCACGATAAGTTTTGTGACGAAAAAATATTTGGGAGAAAATTGCCGCCTAAACTTGTAGCGACAACATTTGTTGTCACGATAAGTATTTGTGACAAAAAAAAGTCAAAGTCTATAGAATTTAGTGCTTTGGTGGAAATTTAATTTAAAACTATAGTGACAACATGTTGTTGTGAAAATTTTTCACTAAAAATTTAGACATAATTTAAACTAATTATAAATTTTTTAAAAATGTTATAAATTAATTAAATATGATTTTAGTTATTTATAAATAAATTAAAAATGGATTAAATTAATTATAAATAACTTTAAAATGTGTCAAAATGAATTAAAAATTATTTAAATTAAATATAAATAATTTAAAATTATTTAAGTTAATTATAATATAAATACTTTTATATTTAATATATAATTAAAATTAAATACTTTCATTTAATATATAATTATAATGGTGGGACCCAAATCATAAAAAATGTCGCCACGGTTGGACGAGGAGGAGGTTATGGTTTACGAATACTGATCATTATGTTTATTTGACGATTACATGTCGCCGGACGATTTTTGGTCAAATTTGATCTTCCCCCCGTAAGGGGTGTTTGGAAAGCGGGACCCATCGTTCTCAATCTAGTTGGAAAGTTGATACAAATGAATTCGTGTAGGGTTTGGGTAGAATGAGATGTTAAAATTAGATCATTAGTTATATGTGATGTGTATGTAGGCAGGTATGTTCTATAAGTGAAAATTATGTATAATATTAGCTTTATATTAATCGCAATTTTTAATGCTTATCTTATATAAATTATAACTATTCTAAGTTAACAAGCAAAGTTCCAAGAAAGTCGTTGCTTTTTTGTTGTATCAACCGATGGTCATGAAGAAGATTTCTCCTACACCATTTGTATCAACTTTCCAACCAGATTGATAACTAACTAATAATCCAATTTTAACAATTGATTCTACCCAAACCTACCATGCCAATTCATTCCAACTATTCGTGCAACCCAAGATTACAAAATGATCAGCCTACTTTCAAAATAAATCTAAGATTCCCATCCAGATTTGGGCTTACCCCTATCGTACGTATTTTATCCAAACACCCCTTTAAACAGACTCAATCGTCTAAATACTGGAACTGAAGGAACAATATCACAATTAACAAACACGAAATAGTGGAACTGAAGGAACAATATCACAATTAACAAAACACGAAAACAAACCTTTATTTAAAACACCTAAAGTTCTCAAACACATTTCATACGCTCAAACGAGATAACTTGACAAGCAAAAGAGAACACTATTTTTAGCATGTGAGTTTTGCATTAACGCTTCTACAATGTTTTTAGCATGGTTCAAAGCGTACTAATAAAAGCAAGCACGATAAGTTGTTATTATTATTAGTTTTATATTTGTTTTATTTGTTTCATTATTAACATATAGTAATTTAATGTGTTTTTAGTGGTATGATGGCAAGGGTGCATACCCGGATCTCGTAGAACAATTTAAAGCCAAGCATGTGTACAAGAAGGGAGACAAGGTGGGACAGTGGAAAACTAAAGCCGCTGAATCGCAATGCGTAAGTCATTCTTTTTAATATTTAAGAAAATAACTTATTTAGTCAAAACACAAACACACACTTAGGAACCAAACACACCCAATCAAAACACCGCGCTGCAAGAGTGTTTGGTTATGATAACAACAACCAAACACCCATGTTGCAGCAGCAGGAGTGTTTGGTTACTGCTACAACAGCAACCAAACACCTTTGTTGCAGCAACAGGGGTGTTTGGTTGTTGTTGCAGCAGTAACTAAACACTCTCGCTGCTGCAACAGTGGTGTTCGGTTGTTGTTGCAGCAGTAACCAAACACCCCTGTTGCAGCAACGGGAGTGTTTGGTTACTGCTTTTCTACGCAACCTAGATTCCCGTGCATGTTTCTTGAATTTTTTGTTGAAAAAATAGGCATTTTAATTTTGTCCTTGATATTAATGGACCTGTGAATCCTTTCATGCTTGTCATAGTTTTTTTTCTTCGTATTGATGTTTGCTAAAATGGTCAAAATGTGAATGGGTAATAAAGCAAAGTTACTTATTAGCACACGTTTGGGCTAATAAGTAATTTTGTCGTTTATATTACACCCTTTTCACCCATTTTAGCCTATACATGTACTAATAAGTTACCTTCTCGTTTATTTATGTCATTTAACCCGTTTTGACCCATTTTAGCCCAAACATGCCACATTATGTTAAAATGTGTCAAAATGGGTGAAACGGGTGTAATATAAACGACAAAGTTACTTATTAGCACACATTTGGGCTAATAAGTAATTTTGTTTTTTACTTTTTATTTTTTTCTGTATTGATGTTTGCTAGATAGTAGATATATCGTTATGCATCAATCGAATAAATGGACTTGTTCATGCTTGTTATTGATTGCCCGATGTCCTTGATATTGCAGAAATATGTTATATATGTTTAGGTTTGGCGAACATGGTTGAAACTCATGTTTGCTTTTGTTCTGATTGCCTATGTATGGTTGGATATCTCTTTTAGCCGATACATGTACTAATTAGTAAGTTTCTCGTTTATTTAAGTCATTAACCCATTTTGACCCATTTTATCCCAAACATGTACACATTATGCTAAAATGGGTCAAAATGGGTGAAACGGGTGTAATATAAACAACAAATTCACTTACTAGTACACGTTTGGGCTAATAAGTACTTTTGTCGTTTATATTACACCCGTTTCACCCATTTTAGCCTATACATGTACTAATAAGTTACTTTGTCATTATTTATGTCATTTAACCCATTTTGACCCATTTTAGCCCAAACATGTACACGTTATGCTAAAATGGGTCAAGCCTTAGGAACTAAACGAGGGTTTAACCCGGGACGGGATAGGGTGTTGGTGGGTAGTTCTTCGCCGTCTTCTCATGTACGCTCCCACCCCGATCCCGCACCATAAATGACTCAATCTCAAATAGCTGCTCTGGTGAGGTACGTGACAGATACTTGATAGCATGTTATGTACCTACATGAACAATTAGCAGACCGTAACATCATCAATTTGCCAATGCCCCCTATGCTTGACCCCTCACTGTTTGTGGACGTTAATGAAGAAGAAGATGTTGTCGAGTCTGAAAATGAGTAGGTTGTTTATTTGAACTTGTTTAGTTTGGTATGTTGAACAACTTCTCGTTTTGGACAATTTATATTTATGATGTTGAAAAATTTACGTTTATATCATCGTACTAAATCGTTGAACCATGTAGTCTTTGAACAATTTATGGAAAGTAGTTTGCTTTAGTTATTGGTTGTGTTGATTTGGTTGCGGAAAATCTGGAAAACAGGGTCGGAAAACTTGGGCAAACGCACCGAAACAGCCTGCCATTTTTGCAGCAAATGTCACTTTTAGTAACAACATATTGTCGCAACTTGTCGCTAAAAGTGTTATCAGTTTTTATTTTTTTTCCAGCGACGACTTGTTGTCACTACAAAGTTGTCGCCAAAACATGGTCAATGAAAGTCAAACTTTTTTGTCACTAAAAAGCCGTCACAAAAAAAATGGGTCAATGAAAGTCAAAATTATAGTGACAACACGTTGTCACGACAAGTGTTGTCAAAAAAACCATGAGTCAACAAGTCAAACTTTTGGTCAAACTTGTTGTCACAATAGGTCAAAACTGTTGTCGCAATAACTAGTAGCGAAGTGGTTATCGCGACAACGCTTTTTGTGGCAACAATTTGTCACGGATATGCTTTTTGCGACTTGCTACTTTTCGTGACAACATTCCGTTGTCGCGAAAAGCCCTGAATGGTGTAGTGATATATAATGGAAGCGGCGTGTAACAAATGAGGGTGAGGATAATGGCTTACCCTCCATTGTGTGTACATTATTATATTTTGAAATAATATTTTATTAAAAGCTCTTATAACTTTGTTTGTCAAATAAAACTTATATTTGAAATATCTTTTTTTCTTTTCAAAAACTAA
>OU343223.1:41670807-41978037 GCA_910596185.1 Chrysanthemum makinoi
AATACCATAGCACCTATACTCGCTTAACATGAGATACATGTATACCATAGCACGGCGTTTGGTCAGTTAACATGAGACGATACCAATAGCACCTATATATTGCTTAATATGTGATAATGATAACATTATATCACCTATAATCGCTCGTTTAACATGATACGTATACCAAAGCACCTATACTTGGTCGTTTAACATGATACCTATACCAATAGCACCTATACTGGGTCGTTTAACATGATACGTATAGCATAGCACCTATACTTGATCGTTTAACATGATAATGTGATACCACCCGTACACATATACCTTGGGCTGCTTGTATTAAATTTAATTTTAGGTTAAATTTAATTATATAATTTTATAATTTTTAGATTAAAAGTAATTAGATTAGTTTTATAATTTTTAGGTTAAATTTAATTATATAATTTTTTAATTTTTAGATAGTTCTAATTATTTAAAATGATAGGTTTAATTTTATAATTAAACCTTTTCCCTGGGACATGTCCCCTGGGAAAGTTTTGGGATAAATTTTTCTACTTTTCCTCCGCACTTTTGCTTTATCCGCCATACTTTAGGACCTCATTCCCAAAAAGTGTCACAAGAAGACAAATAAAACTTCCGCCGGGGAGTTGACCCCGGCAAAAGATGAAAGGAAATATTAACCTCAATTATTAACAGATCTGGTCTCACTCGGAGGAAAAAAAAAACGAGAAAACCCCTTCTTCTTCCTCTCAACCCACCATCATGACCCCTGCCTCGCACCACCACCACCCCACCACCTTACCTCACACCACCACCACCGCCACCGCTACTCTTCCCCACACTCGCATTAATGTGCACCACCTCCATTGCTACTCTAACCCTCTTTTCTCAAACACTCTCATTGTTTTATTCTTTCTCTTCCCCTACTCTCTCATACCGCAGGAGACCGGTACACATTTGTTTTAATTTTGCTAATTTTTAATTTTGTTAGTTTTTTTATTTTCGTTATTTTTATTTTTCTTTTAATTGTTGTTATTTGTTATTTGTTAATTGTTAATTGTTAATTGTTAATTGTTAATTGTTAATTTTGCTAATTTTTATAATTTTTTTTGTTTATTTTTTTGGGTACAGTAGCTGTGGTGTGACCAACCCGAGACCGAACCGAGTAGAGACCACAACCGTGAGCCCAAACCAAAAGGTATGTTTATTATTTTTGTTTTTTTTTTAGCGGGACATGTCACCTACGAAAGTTTATAGCTCTCTATTTTGAATATATATATGTATTTTTAGCTTCTGTTAATATGAGTAGGCTATGCATGATAAATTCTTAGAAGTTTAAATTTTGGGCATTAGTTCTCTCATTGGTGGTCTACAGGTGGGTATTTTTAGTTTATTTTTAGGATTTTTCTAAGCCTCCTAAATCGTTGCTCAAAGTAGTCTGATTAGGGCCGTTTGGAATTAGCTTAATGAAACCTGTTATGTAGCCAAAATGTTTTTAGCTTGATCTTTTATGATACAAATTAGTTATTAGGCTTATTACTGTTAGTTTAAGTTAGTTTTAAACTGTGGTAGCTTATAGTAGCTTAGAGGTAGCTTTTAGCTTATTTCATGTATGCTTATCACATCAGTTCCATTAGTCTCAATCCTTTCTTATTTTGATTTTAATTTTCTTGTTTTAGTCCACATCACTTGAAATTCTGATTATAGCACTTTGGTTGGTGGTTGGTAAAGCGTATATTTTAGTTTATTTTGTGATTTTTATAAGCTAGCTTAATTAGTGCTTAAAGTAGGCACTTGAGGGCCGTTTGGCATTTGGTAGTTTGAAACTAAACTTGTGCTTAGGTGCTTTTAGCTTGAGCTTATTTGACCTATATCAGTTGTATTAGCTTAGTCTTGATTAGTTTAGGTTAGTTTGAGCCTGTGGTAGGCTTTTGTAGCTTATAGCTTATTTCAATAGTGCTTATCAAATCAGTTGTGTACCCAAATCATAGTTCCTGCTACAGAAGCCCTTTCTTTCTTTTAGCTTATTTAGGTTTGAAATGTTGCTTCTTAATGAATTAGAGTAGGTTCTTGATAGCTTATTAGTATTATAGTTTAGTTCGCTCGTGAATAAGTAAAACTAAACACCGGATAACTGATTTAAAGTCGCAGACCGTATGTTAAATTCTAACTAAACATATAATAACTGATCTATCACTAAACAAATAAAATGGGCCTCTTTTATTCATTAACAAATAATAACTGATTTATCTTAATGGTATTTTACTTTCATATCATATATTGTTGTTCTTGGTATGTTATACACGGGTCAAAAGGGTTGTTTGGTTTATGCTGTCCAAATAGCATCCTAAGAGGGTGCTTGGTTTATGTTGTAATTTTGATTTTTTATTAATAATTTTGATTTTTAGTAATAAATTTGATTTTTTTATAGTTAAATGTGTTTATTTATTTAATTATATATATGTTTCTTCACTAATTTCTATGTTCGTTTAACAGATGGCAGATGTTGTAGCTAGGTCTCACGGTGGCGACGGAGGTAATTCACCACCTCGTGGTCCCTCGAGGAGGATAGGCAGCAATTGCCAGCGTAAGAATTCTGAATTATTTTTCACTAAACTGTATTTGATTACATGTTATTTTAAATTGATAAAATATTATTTTATGTCATCATCACTTGAATTTGATTACTTGTAGGCTCTAAATCCAAAGTCAGCAAACGCCAAAATTGGGAAAGGGGGAAGGTGGTGCGTGGTCCCACGAAGAACACGGAATCAAGGCGAAGAGGGCACGGATGGTCGTCCTGTCGATCAAATTTCGGCCCAACCCGGAGGGGTTTTGGACACACGTGGGCCCTCACTCTTCTTGGTTCTCCAACTATGTTGGGGAGGTGTTACAGACTCGACCCATGTTTTTGCGATTCATGGGCTAAGGTTCCCGAAGCGGACAAGGCCCACATCCATGAGCATCTACACGTAAGTTTTTTTTAGCCTTTATTTAAATTTGTATATTTATTCAAACTTGTTTGTTTATTTAAAAGTTGTATATTTTTTATTTATATTTTATTGCAGCACTACTTTGATCTCGACCCACACCTTGGCCGTGAGAGAAGATTGTTGACAGTATCGAGTTTTATCTGCAAAAACGATACGACGACAACAAATATAGGTACAAAAAAGATAACTTTACTAAGCAGTGAAGGCTGGAGAAAACTGAGGAGATCAAAAGAAAGCGTCCAGAGAACAAGACGCAAGAGGATTGGGATGCGTTGGTAAATTTCTAGATCGACACTTTATAATAATAATAATAATTCATTTATATAATAGTTTTTATAATTTAAAATATGCAGGTTAAGCTTTGGACACAACCCCAAGAAGCGAAGATCTCAGAGGTGAATCGACAAAACCGAATGGCGAACACGAGTTCTTGCCTTCACGGATCTCAGTGTATAGTCGCTATTCGCCATAACTTTGTAAGAAACTATTTAATCATTTTATTTATATATATACATGGTGTTGGGTGTGTCGTTATTGATTTTATTTCTAAACAATTGACCAATGAGTGACGCAGCGGCGTGAGAAGATTTAATAGAGCTTTACCGTCTTGAACCATACGAGGGCGATGTCTTTGAGTCCTCGTTATCTGAGGCTAGATATGTAAGTATATAGTTTATTTTCAAAGTCACCCATTTTGATGATATATAATGCATCACGACTTATATATTACTTTTCTTGTTTTTTTGTAACTAAACAGAACGAGATGTTGCGGATGCGGGAAGAGAGCACCTCCGATGGGACTCGCATGACTGACCGTCAGATTTTGCGTACCGTGATTGGTGGTAAGCAGCGCGGTCATATTCCTGGTGTAGGTCAGTCTTACCCGGAGTGAAGAAGACCTTTAGCACCTCCACCTCGTGATGCACGGATGTGTCCTCACTGCGGGAAACAGGCGAGAAAGAGACCGAGGAGCTCGCTACACAGAGGACTCAGATGGAGCAGGTCATTGAGTTTGTGAGGTCATTCCGCTGGGGTAGAGCGACACACCCCGGATCAAGTGCTATTCCACCAGGTGGGTGGGATCGGTGCTACTCCATCCGGTGAGTCTAGAGATACCGGACGGTAAGGGGGGTGGGGTTTGAGATGCCGATTTATGTTACTTTAACACATTTTGATATGTTTGTACGAATAACATGGATTATTATGTCGTTTATGTGCATTATGTGCTAGGATTCCCGTAAATGGATTATACGTATAGTTTTGGACCATTTGCGGATAGGTAGTTTTGGATAGTTTTGTAGATGATCATGCGTTAACGGTTTAGGAACCGTTTTGACGATTTTGGAAAAGGATAACTATGTTAGCGATTGATGGGTATATATGATATTATGTTTAGCGAATTTGTGTTATGATTGATGGGTATATATGATACTATGTTAGCAAACAGGTTGTAGATTTTTTCCGGAAAATTTCCGGAAAAAATCTGGAAATTACCCATTTTGCAGCAATTTTCTGAATATTGGGTCAGCTAGTTTTGCCGGGGACATGTCCCCCGGAAAACACGCGCAAATGACGTAATTAAGGTACCTTAAGTAAAGTTTAAAAATAGTTTCCCCGGGGACTCGTCTCCGGGAAAACATGGACTAATGACGTAATTAGGCTTCTATATTTAAAAGTTTAAAATGGTTCCCAGGACCTATCCCGCAAAGATGCCACGTCGGACATATTTGACCGGGCGACATCGACCGGGGTCCCACATGTCCCCGATGAAAGTGCCAAATTGTCCCCGGGAAAAGTATTCCCGATACCGGGGGCTTTCGAGGGACATGTCCGGGAAAAGATTCGAGGGGACATGTCCTCGCGAAAACAAAACGTCGCGAAGCGCACGAATGTTGTAGTGTAGTCACTGAAAATAGCTCAGCGATCTAACACTCGTGGTCGCTATTCAAGCACTTTTAGGCCTAATGTTGGTGTTAATTAATGCATTTGTTGAAAAACTTTGACCGTTATGTCTTTAGAACCGCGAACCTAAATCAGAACCAAAATCTTTTGTTTGTTTAACCGAAACAAAACTTACTGAATATACTGTATTAGATAGGAAGGGGCAAAATCAAATGAAATGTCATGAAGTTATCATAAACTACTAGAAAGTTAATGCAAAAGGACATATTAAATAAAATAAAATGATGTGAATGAGAAAAAGTATATAAATCGATATTCACGGGTGATTTGTTTGATATTCGGCCAGTGTACTCTCTTATGTCTTTATGTAACAACTTGGACAATGACCTAGCATTTAGTACACGGTTTTACACATGCCGAAACATTCGACATGTTGGATCATTTGAATCCCGACACCGTTTAAATCATTATTTGAGAAATAAATAACCATGTGCATGCATGTACCCGATCATGCATGTAGGTACGTTTCTTATCCGAAAATAATATCTAAATTATGAGCATCTGTTTTCGCAAAGTCATATCTAAGGGATTTTGCTTCTTTCTTTTGTGATTTAGATGTTAAAGGGAAACGCTTTACACTCCCCAACGACTGATATTTTAGTTAAATCGTGTAATATCATGATTTGAAGATCTGATTTAAATTCATGACCCTCTGTTTTAGAACTATAAATATAATATAACTCCTGTCATTGGACTACTGTCGCGAAAATTATACCTATTAGCTAGTCACAATATTGTTTGGACAACCTAAATTCATATTTGGTAATTTCATTATGAATATAGTTAAACTTAAAGTAGCTTGTTTTTTGGGAGCGTGTGAGGACTAGTAATCGAGTATTTCAAGCGAATATGATAAGGAAAATGATTTGGATGACTACTTCACATGACTAATTATATGACTACTTCATTCATTATTGAACACATGGATTCCACTATCTCTTTCTTCTCACATATACCATTGATTTTGCCACATGTATCAAGATCTTTGTTAGGCACAAATTAGGCATACCAATTAGGTATGCCAATCACTACTCATATGATAATCGTTGACTCACATTGATCATTGACTCCAAAGAGATAGAGATTCAAAAATCAAGTCCATTTTCAATGATATGTTGGACCCCCTTAAAACCATGCCTAATCTATATTTAATTGACTCTTGACAAAGCATTTCAACCAATGACCAAAACATATACCAAGGGTATCTTTGGTATATGAGAATGGAAATCAGTAAATGGTTTGATAGTTCAAGAAATTTAGTGAAAAAATGTTTGGTAGAAAAATATGAAATGGGAAAATGAAATCACATTTAAAGATTCATAAATAAATAGACGAGGAGAGTTATTTTACATATTAAACTTTTCTTATATATCAAATGATTCATCTTCATTATTCATTTGAAAAAAAATTAATGCATGAGATTAAAAGCATTTTATTATTTTACATATTTTTTATAATTTGAATATTTCTTAAACCGTTAATCGTTAAGCGAAAATATTTACACCGTTGCGACGAGCATTTAATTATCTTTCTATAAACGGATGAACTTTGATATACTTTCAAAAAAGAAAATAAATTCGTTTTTCACGTTTTTCGTCTTTTTTTTTAACGTTATTGAAATTTGCATGAAAAAATCATATTATGATTAAACACATTTTTAAAGTACATGTATTCCATTTGATTACTTTAATAACGGAATAAATAAAGACAAGAACGTAAGAAAGCAAAATGTGATATGAGTGTTAAATCATATATGATATGTAATATAACATGTGATATGATATGTATATCATATGTGATTTTACACTAATATCACATGTGATATTACATATCATATATGATTTAACACTAATATCACATGTGATATTCAAATTAGTATTTAATCATATATGATTTTTAATGCAAATTTCAGTAACGTAAAAAAACGAAAAAACTTTAAAAAAAAAGTGAAAAATACTAATTTTTTTTTTGTCGAAAGTATATCAAAGTGTCTATCTATAGAAAGATAATTAAATGCTCGTCACAATGATATATTTTTTTTCGCTTAACGATTAACAGTTCGAAAGATATTAATATTTGAAGAAGAAAAAATGATGAAAGTGGGTTTTTTAAATTGTTGGGATTAATCTAATCCATTAAATCAAATAAAAATGAAGAGTGCAGATTAATCCCTTAGTATGTAAAGAATCTATTGTCCTCAAATGATCTAAATCTGAATAGATATGTGACTTTGTGTAGTTCCTTATTCCATGATTTGTTTCTGAAACAAAGATCAAAAGAATTTAAATGCAATACACAAAGATAAAATTTTCAATCGTACAATTCTTATTAGAATGAATCAAAGAATTACAAAGTGTTTGATGGATAAACATTTAGGGTGCGTTTGATATGATGAATTCTAATCACGATTCGATTTATTTCATTATGGGCCCTCACCCATGATAGATTCATTCCTCCTCTTTTGACTTCTATGGAGTAATGATAATATCCATATTTTCATTCTCATATAATGATTTCATCTTAACCAAACATTTATAATCATTACCGCTATCATTCCCTCATTCCCATATGGGATACCAAACGCACTCTTAATTCAATGACAATATGTTTAGCTCTTTGAATAAGAAAACTCAAACAAAGGTTAGAGTTTGCAAATAAACTCTAAGGTCGTTGATTGGATAATGGACTAAAACGAGCTCAAACGAGAGTAAATGCTCCTTTTAAATGATACAATAAATGTGGAACATATAACATTTACTTCGACCAACATTCTCTTTATATATGAGACAGACACATAAGGGTTGTTGAGCATACGTCAAACATTTAATGGAGAACAACATCTTCTATTAAATGTTTCTATTCTTGAAAACACAAAAACCTTACTTTAGTGAACAACGCTGCCAACTGTTCACTACATGTTCACCAAATCGTATTTATCTTGACTTTCTCAAAGATTATTTTTTTAATATTTTTTTTGGGTAACCATGATTTCTGACCTTTTGGCTTGACTTTCTCAAGGATGCACTTTATTTCATTGTTTTGCAATGTTGAAAAGTCCCGCCTAAATATCTAAGATATATTTTCGGCTAAGCTCTCTTGGATGGATCAAGAAGTTGATCGGCTCATCAGGGCATTATCGATTCCGATGAACCTTTGTCCTCCGGCTTCTAGTTCTTTATACATACTAGTTGACTTCGTCTGCTTGAGAGTATGTCTTCAAGTTGTCTTCGAATCCTTGACGATGTCTCTGACTTGAACTTCGCTAAGGTTGTTCGCTGATTTCTTTATTAGCGAGTTTTCTTATACTTAGTCTATTTTATTTTTAAATCTAGTCAGAAACCATTGGCACTGAATTGACCCAACAGTTTGCATCTCATTACACTCCTTGCCATATATTCTCCCTTTCATTTTTGTTTTGTGGTCATAATCAACAGTATTAAATTAATAATAGGACAATGCTACCCAAAACTATATAAACGAATCAAACGGCATTTTATATGTATAGATAATTACTTTCATTCTACCTTATTTTCAAACCAATACCGGCAGTGATTGCTATTTGCCAACGAAACACACCCTAAATGTAGTGGGGGATCCATAAACAAAAGATATCATGTGTGCTTTATTAAACTATACAAGACTCACAACACAAATTTCTTTAACGTGATGCATTATCAAATAATCATGCATTTTACTATATTACCACTACAAGGGATAGTTCCATATGGTTCACGGAACCTCCGAAACCACCTTAAGTACGCCCCTGCTTAAATGTTTATATGTATTTTCTGCATTCATCATCTGGTAAGTCATTTCAGCGCCATCTCATTACCTCTCCAATCACACACCAATAAATAAAACGCCATCCATTGCACTAAAACCAATAAAAGTTATGAGTATATGTAGGTTCCACAAAACACCCATAAAAAATACTCCACTCACTTACAAGAAAAATAATACTAGTACAATAATAATAATAAAACAAAAAGCACCGGTGAGCGGAATGGCTAGGGACGAATGACACCAGTAAGATAGTGCAGTATGGCTAGCCATTGGGGTTGTTTTTGCCAATGGCGTGCCATCATCACTCCCTCTCCGTGCTCTGATACGGATTCATGTATCTGCCTAATATGGTTAAGCTACGAATTCAAATGGCCAAAATCTTGATGTTGACAACTCGACATAGACTATTTAGTAAAATTACCACGTTGACAATTTTGCTTTTGCGAGTTGCACTAGATTGGTCACAGTGGAAGCAATAGCATAATGTATATATTGACAATATATAACCCACTTGCCAGTTGCCACTATAGATATACAACTAGCATCAAAGCAGCAACTAATAAATGCATGCAATAACGAAATATTTAATCATATTGTTCAGTCATTAACAAGATATCCTAGATATTATTAGTTTGAATTACAAGTTAATAGTTCTGTCAAGTTGCTAATTATGTGTTATAATAATGAAATGACTTGAGATGGTTATATGAACACAACTCATGATAAGACTACAAAAGTTCCAGAGGCTGTGAATACTTTGGTTTCACACATTAAGGTTTGCCAAAAACATTATAAAACCAACTTCTTGCTTGTCCAATACTCACTACCTCAAAACAAACACAACAAAACAACCATAATGGTGTTCAAAACCTTTGTATTACTATTACTCTTCATGGTACTTAGTACTGTTCTAGCTGCTAATTCCATCTTTGAAAATGAGTTAGAAGCTTTAAAACACTTTAAGAATTCAATCACAGATGACCCAACTGGTGCACTTCTAGATTGGAATTAGATTCCAATTCGGATTCTGTCCATCACTGCAACTGGACTGGAATCCAATGCGACGATATCTCTAAACGAATAATCTCAATTTCTTTTTTAGATACACAACTCAAAGGCGAAATATCATCTTATCTAGGAAATCTTTCCAGCCTTCAAGTTCTTGATTTGACTGATAACGCATTCACTGGCAAGATTCCGTTCCAGCTGGAATCATGTACACAGCTTATGACTTTAGCTGTTTACGCAAACTCGCTCTCTGGGTCGATTCCATTCCAGCTAGGAAAACTAGGGAATCTTCAATACCTAGACCTTGCAAACAATTCCTTTACGGGAATCATTCCCGAGAGTTTGTGTAATCTCACTTCATTGCTAGGAGTCAGCTTTGCAGACAACAAACTTGTTGGTAAAATCCCCGAGAGAATCGGGGATTTAATCAATCTTCGGCAAATTGAAGCTTTTAACAACCTTTTACAAGGTTCAATTCCTACTTCTGTTGGTAACATGAAAGAGTTACTAGCTCTTGATTTTAGCGTAAACCGGCTTTCTGGCACTATTCCTCAACAGATTGGAAACTTAACAAGTTTACAAGCTCTTCAGTTGTATGAAAATTCTATTTCGGGAATTATACCAACAGAACTCGGCCGTTGCACGAATCTAACTTTACTCAATCTATATACCAACAAGCTTACCGGAAGCATTCCTGATTTAGGAAATATGGTGTACTTACAGGTTTTGCGGTTGTATGATAACCAACTAAATTCCACCATCCCTTCCTCGTTGTTTAAGTTGAAGTCATTAGTGGCTTTACAACTATCAATGAACGATTTAAGTGGGAACTTGTCTTCAGAGATAAGTTCACTCGAGTCGTTACAATCACTAATCCTTCATGAGAACAAGCTTACCGGTTCAATCCCAGTATCGATAACGAGGTTAGTGAACTTGACATACCTAACAATGAGCTCAAACTATCTCATTGGATCAATTCCTTCGAGTATCGGGTTGTTGGAATTATATAACATGACATTCAAATAAATAATCACAAAACATCAAAGTATTCAAGCGGAAGCGTATAGGATTTATTAATGAACAATTAATTAACATAAAAGAATATGCGTACCTTTTCTTGATTCTAGCCGAACAAGAATCTAATCCACAAACTAGCAACGGATGAACCCTAATTTGATTTAATTAGGATTATATTAATTACCCCTTACCGTTTTGTAATTCAATCAAAGATAATAACAAAAGTATGTTATTACTATGTTCTTGTACACACGTACTAAACCGAATTAAAGTAATGCTAGTTTTTATCAAACAAATAACTTGGTTTGTGGAAAAGAGTGGATCGACACCTATAGGGGTGTTCGACCGGTTTTGGACAAGAAAACACACACAAAACAATTTTAGGGTTTAGCTTATGAGCACAAGAGATGGAAAAATAAAACCCCTAACCTTGTTTATATACCTAACTAAACTTGGTGAACAAGTTGGTTTTTCTTTCCTTGTTTTGTCCCTATGGCCGATCGGTTTAGGAGTCCCCAAAGGGATTCCGGAACCTTCCCGACTTTTGCAATTTGATCCTTTTCCATAAACATTTAACGACCGTTAGTCCATTACATTAATTACTTAACGTCCGTTAGTTATTTCGTTTAATAAATAAATAAATATAACATTTATATTTAATTATTAACTTTAAATTCTCATACGTAAAGTGTGCAATCCCATAGTCTCGAGTTCGATCCTAACTCACGTCTACTAATTTATATCCATAAAACCAACAACTCCCACTTGGATATATCTTAATAGAGTGATCACATCGGTTAGCGTCTAGCAACACTTCATGCCTTTAGTACAACTCGAGCAAGGCTCCCGAAAAACCTTTTAATGATTTCTCATTATTATTATCCTTTTGTTTCTAATACCACGTTAAATAAAGATATGGAATTAAGTCATTCTTTATAAAACTATTATGTTTCTCGTTATTAAGTGATTGACCAAGATTACCGAATCATCTAAACATATTTAGGGGAGATTTGGGTGCGGCCGACAAACATTCTGTCAACCCTACGAGGCCCAAGCAGTATTAAACTCCAAATAAATTTGAAGGAACAAATTCTATTTTGACTACAAGAATAACCCACAAACTTTGTAACATTTCTAAAAACAACCCTTATGACTACCGCCACGATTATAGCGTTAAGTTGCTCCACGAAATGCACTACATTCATGACACTTATCTGGTATCTCAAGTCTGAGGATAACTATTCATAATTTACTTATAACAATATCCACAAAGTAAATTATGTAGTTGGGATAAGTCCTATATTCAATTCATTGAATATCATCTGAAATTGGTATGCATTCTCATCAATATACTTTCAAGTATATTCTACCACATCTCTCCGATTTGTCTTAGTTTAATGATACTCCCATATCATTAATCGACAACGGACATTTAGAATAACTTAGTTATTCACGGATTAAACATGCAAATATAGGACAACAATATTATAAATGAAAATAAACATAATCCAAACTTTATTTCATTAAAATAATAAATGTTTTACAATATCCTTTATCCAAATACTAATCACGGTTATGCATGAAACTTTTAGCTAAACAAAGTCCAATTTCATTGGCAAGTCCTACAAGCTTGTCTTTAGCTAAAGCCTTAGTTAACGGATCAGCTAAGTTATCATCTGTGTGAACTTTCAAGAGATTTATTTCACCTTCCTGGACTTGTTCCCGAACATAGTGATACTTCCGTAGAAAATGTCTGGTGCCTTTCATGACTCCAAGTTCATTGGCAAATATGATTGCAGCAGAATTGTCACAATACATATCAATAGGTGATTCAATTGAAGGCATAACACCAAGCCCCGAAATGAATTTCCTAATCCAAACAGACCACCATTGCAGCTTCCGAAGCAGCTATGTATTCGCTTCGCGCATACATCGCATCGTACTCGCTTCTTGCTCTTCCAATCAATGCTCCTCCATTGATGACAAAGACATAACCCGTCTGAGACTTCGTATCATCTTTATCACATGCCAGACGCATCACAAGAACTGTAACACCAAGTTCGTGTCGGATTTCCTCCATACACTAAAACATATCTTTCGTATTCCTAAGATACTTTAGAATATGTTTAACAGCAATCCAGTGAAGTTCACCCGGATTCTATTGATATCGACTCGTCATGTTTTGAGCGAACGCCACATCTGGCCTTGTGCATCTCACAACATACATAATAGATCCTACCAAGCATAAGGAACTTTCTGCATGTGTGCCACCTCAGCAGGTGTTGAAGCACACATATCGCTACATAAGCCATGCTTTACTTCCATCGGCAAATATCCTTTCTTGGAATTTTGCATACTGAATCTCTTCAATATTTTATCAATGTAAGCGCTTTGACTTAAACCAATTAACCGCTTTGACCTATCTCGGTAGATCTTGATTCCCATAATATATGCAGCTTCTCCTAAATCCTTTATGGAAAAACACTTCCCAAGATATGCCTTAACATTTTGCAAACTCGGAATATCTTTTCCCATAATTAATATCTCATCGACATAAAGAATTAGGAAAATTACATTACTCCCACTAACTTTGTGATATACACATGGCTCATCAAGATTTTGAATAAATCCATACTTTTTGATTTCTTCATCAAATCTTTTATTCCATTGCCTTGATGCTTGCTTCAATCCATAAATGGACCTTTGAAGTTTACATACTCGGTTTGGAAATTATGGATTCACGAACCCTCAAAGTTGCTTCATATAGATGTCTTCATCTATGCGACCATTTAAGAAGGCGGTTTTGACATCCATTTGCCATATCTCATAGTCATAGTATGCTGCTATAGCTATGAGAATTCTAATAGCTCTAATGTCCGCTACAGGAGAAACGGTCTCCTCGTAATCAATGCAAAAAGTTTGAGTAAAACTTTGTGCAACTAGACGAGCTTTATAGACGTGTACATTTCCATCCATGTCAGTCTTAATCTTATAGAGCCACTTACTTCCAATCACCGTGGCATTTGGAGGTAAATCGACCTCTACCCAGACTTCATTTTCTCTCATGGATTGCATTTCCCCATTCATTGTAACCTGCCATTTTGCCTTGTCAGGACTTGCCATGGCAGCTTTATAACTAGTAGGCTCTCCAAGATCTCCTAACATAGTTTCCTCAACCTCTACTTTAAGACATAGACGTTCGGTGCACGCAGATTCCTTACGGATCTACGAACGGGAATCACTTCAACTTCTGGTGGAGGACCCAGACTATCAGGTTCTACCGGAAGTACGTTAGTGTTTTCAGAAGGTAATGCATCTTCTTGATCATCTTCCAGATCATAAACTCTCCCAATGAATTCTTGAGATACGAGATCTCTTTCAAGAAAATCTCCATACCTAGCAACAATTACTTTATTTTCCGTTGGATAGTAAAAGTAGTAACCCATAGTTTCCTTAGGGTATCCTACGAAGATACACTTTACAGATCTTTGTTGGAGTTTATCTGCTGAGTCATGTCTAACATACGCCTAACCCCGGACCTTTTAATAAGACAGGTTAGGAGCTTTACCATGCCATATTTCATATGGTGTCTTATCAACCTTCTTTGTGGGAACCATATTTAGAATGGAACAGCTGATTCCAAAGCATAATCCCAAAAGGATAAAGGTACAATGGTAAGATTAAACATAGATCGTATCATGTCCAACAATGTACGATTTCTTCTCTCAGATACACCATTTTGTTGTGGAGTATATGGAGAAGTGAGATTCTAGACAATTCCATTCTCATCTAAGTAATCTTTAAACTCTTGGCTTAGATACTCGCCTCCTCTATCGGATCGAAGAGATTTAATCTTCTTTCCCAATTGCGTTCTACTTGACTTTGAAAACCTTAAATGTTTCAAACACCTCATGTTTATGCTTAAGTAAATAAACATAACCATAACGGCTGAAATCATCAGTAAAGGTTAAGAAGTAGCTAGCACCTCTCTTTGACACATGTCTAAGTGGTCCACACACATCAGTATGAATAAGACCAAGTAGGTCAGAAGCCCTCTCCGTATTGCTATGAAAAGGTTTCTTAGTCATCTTCCCAGATATGCATGACTCACATTTATCGAATGATTCATCATTGATATTTTGCAAAAGCCCTTCTTGTTGCAGCTTATGCATGCGAGCCTTGCCTATATGAGCAAGTCTACAATGCCAAAGATAAGAAGAATTCAAGTCTAACTTTATCTTCTTGTTTATGCTAAACATTGAATTATTATTATTGTTAGATTCATTTCCAATCACATCAATTTCAAACACACCATTCAGAGTAATTGCTTTAAAATAAAATACACCATTTAAAGAAACATCAATTCCTCTAATTATAGAAGGTGCGTAATGACAATTGTTCAATAACATTACTAAGCCCGAAGGCAATACTAAACTAAAAGTTCCTATGGCTTCGACAGCTGCATGTGCGCCATTTCCCACGTGCAGATATTGCTCCCCATAGGCAAGCTTCCTTTTCACTCTAAACCCCTGCAGTGTATTACAAATGTGAATACCACAGCCCGTATCATATACCCATGAATTATTATGATTTAGAGTAAATAATTCAATGACAAATAAATTACCGGAAGAACCGGCCCAAGGACCCTTCATACTTCTTTTTATTTGCCCGCAATTCATCAAGATAGAGAGCACGCTTCTCTTCCAATGCCCAACGCTCTTACAGGGTGGCATGCTTGATCCTTTTAGGATTTTCCTTCCTAGGAGTAGGGTTCTTCTTGGGTTGAGGTTGATAGGCCATCACCTGTTTGCATTTGTCAACCTTTCCTTACCCTTCCCCTTCTTGTTGTTCGCACGCTGCGGTTTTGGCTTATTAATCCTTCAACCTTGAATAGCAAGTACCTGGGCGGTAGGAACCTTTTGAGGCAACCCTTCTCATAGTCAATTAGCAATGCGCGTAGGTCAAGAATCTGTCTTCCCACGCAGTGCATATTGAAATTTCTGACAAAACCATTGAAATCCTTGTTAAGGGATCGATTAATCAGATTCACAGCCATGTCATCATCATAAGTTTTGCCAAGTGATTTTAGCTGGTCCATGTAACCTTTCATTTCCAGTACATGAGCACTTACGGGTTTACCCTCACCTTGCCTACAGCTGTGTAACGCGTCGGTCAACTCATAAATCTCGACGGCAGCTGGTTTCTCAAACATAGTCCGAAGTTCATTGAGCATATTATATGGGAAATAATGTTCAAACTGCTTTTGAAGAGCAGAATCCATTGTTCCCAACATAAGACAAGCCACATCATTATGACGCTTATACTCAAGTTGCCAAGCATCAATTTGAGTTGGTTGTTCAGGGCAAGGTTCATAAAGATATTTCAACCGGTCAGCAACTCTACAGACAATTCTCAAAGAGCGGTGCCAATCATTGAAATTCTTAGAGCCAGCCAACTTTTCTCGGTCAAAAAAGCTTTTGAACGCAGAACTTAGTGCAGTGTTAGTGTTATCGTTATTTTGAGCCATTTCTATAGAAAAAAAATTCAAGTATTAGTATTTTCGATAATAAAACTTTTCAAGAAAACAAAATATACCCAACGGTAATATAAACATATAACCATATAATTTTCTCGAAAACTAGGATCCAAATTATCATAGGTTCATTACATCAGTTGATCTGCTAGCAACAAACGCATATAATAAGGTAATCTGTCGAACATTAATTGGCAAACAATTTCCAACTCCTAGATCATTATGGGATTTATATTTTCCAACGCTATTGCAAATATAAACATGTTTCATCCCATCTTATGCCATTGAGTCCAAGTCTCACTTCTTACTCAACTTAAGTGTCTAACTTAAAGAACTGCAAATATGTCCATGTAAGGTCTCACTTTACATAGAGATTTACCTTTCCATCACAATCTAGCCAAGTACTCTCATGACATAAATTGCAACTTCAAGTGTTCCTTTTAATTAGATGGCATATAACTTAATTTAAAAGGGTACTAGTTTTGATTTTATGTGGTCAAATCAAATATGTACAAAGATGTCATGCATTCATCTTGTAGCATAAATTTAATAAAAAAACCTTTTATTACAAATTCATAAAGATCAAATTATCAAAGTTTTGATTGAGGTACTGGGTTCACCAATCAAGGAATTTAGTGTTAATTATCATCCATTATACCGTAGTTTTGCATAAGTGTAAACACTTAGTGTTTCGGTAATTACCAATCCGTGGCGCATGGAATTAAAACTAATTCGCCCTTAAGATGAGTTTGCATATTTTATGGCTTACTAAGTAGCTCCATTCGAACTTACAGGCAGAGGACCGGATAAGCGCAAAGCATAACCTTAGACATCCTTTCAGTGTGACTGTGCGCACTTCTTTATTAACCCCTTTATAGTTCATTCTAGTGGGTGAGCCGTTCCGACCATTTGTACCAAAGTCACCAATCAATTAAACTATTGAAAACTTAACTCTTCCAAAACAAATCAAATTTCGCCATTGTTTAGTCCGTATTATTTTTCTATTCAAAATTATCCTTTGCTTAAACTGTCGCACATAATAAACAAACAAGTAATACCAATAAAAAATAAACTACTAAAAACAATGCACATAATAAACAATTTATACGTGTAAACAAGTAGCCACATGCAACTTATTCGATAAAACCCTATTAATAATCAATTTCTAGGTTAAATTAATGTATATATTAATTAGGGCTTTCACTCTCTCAATTGAGAGTGAGCCACATACATCGACGAATCGATTGCGTAAACCCATAATTAATAATATACCAAATTGCACATAATTGATTCATTAATTATACATAATTGGAGTCTTCCCCAATTCAAGATTTATCGTAATTAAATATGTCTCAACAATTAAACAATTATGAAAGCAACTTACCCATGACTAACATGCATGTATAATCATGGATATCATAACAATTTATACAAATAAGTCACAAGATCGCATATAATAATTCCATGACACATAACAAATTATTCACGAATTTATCACGTAATCAATATTAATTCTAGGTTTTAATAAGGTTAGCAAACAATTTTCAAAACCCTAAAATTTATACATGTGTCAAACTAAAAAAAAATAGGGGAACGCCCCATTAATTAAAAAAAATCGACCAAAACATAAATTAAACATAAACCCTAGATTAACATGTCAAACAACATACAAGTATTTGTTTTATTACGCGTTTATGTAATTAATTACTCATTAAAACCAATGACTCGTGATGCCACTGTTGGAATTATATAACATGACATTCAAATAAATAATCACAAAACATCAAAGTATTCAAGCGGAAGCGTATAGGATTTATTAATGAACAATTAATTAACATAAAAGAATATGCGTACCTTTTCGTGATTCTAGCCGAACAAGAATCTAATCCACAAACTAGAAACGGATGAACCCTAATTTGATTTAATTAGGATTATATGAATTACCCCTTACCGTTTTGTAATTCAATCCAAAATAATAACAAAAGTATGTTATTACTATGTTCTTGTACACACGTACTAAACCGAATTAAAGTAATGCTAGTTTTTATCAAACAAATAACTTGGTTTGTGGAAAAGAGTGGATCGACACCTATAGGGGTGTTCGACCGATTTTGGACAAGAAAACACACACAAAACAATTTTAGGGTTTAGCTTATGAGCACAAGAGATGGAAAAATAAAACCCCTAGCCTTGTTTATATACCCAACTAAACTTGGTGAACAAGTTGGTTTTTCTTTCCTTGTTTTGTCCCTATGGACGATCGGTTTAGGAGTCCCCAAAGGGATTCTGGAACCTTCCCAAATTTTGCAATTTGATCCTTTTCCATAAACATTTAACGACCGTTAGTCCATTACATTAATTACTTAACGTCCGTTAGTTATTTCGTTTAATAAATAAATAAATATAACATTTATATTTAATTATTAACTTTAAATTCTCATACGTAAAGTGTGCAATCCCATAGTCTCGAGTTCGATCCTAACTCACGTCTACTAATTTATATCCATAAAACCAACACGGGTCTCTCTATAATTTATGAAATCTGTCCTTAGGCAGTAATAATCTGGACGGATCTATTCCGTCCAGTATCACAAACTGCACGAGTATTATCGGGATAGATTTGTCTAATAATAGTATGGTTGGAGAAATACCTGAAGGGCTCGGGAAGTTGTCGAATCTAACTTTTTTAAGTATTGGCCACAACCGGCTGTCGGGAAAAATCCCAGAAGATATCTTCAACTGTTCTAGTCTCAAGACTTTAAGTGTAGCATATAACAATTTATCCGGATTCTTGAACCCGAGAATTGGTAGACTCTATAATCTCCAAAGACTTCAAATTAATGGTAATTCATTTTCAGGGTTCATTCCAGGGGAAATCGGAAACTTAACTAGTTTGTTTATGCTAAATCTGGGAAAAAACCAATTTTCTGGGACCATTCCTGTAGAACTAGCAAATATTCCGTTCCTTCAGAGTCTTTTGCTCTTGAACAATGATCTCGAAGGACGGATTCCTGAGGAAATTTTCGAGCTAAAAGAGCTGACCGAACTCTACTTGATGAACAATAATTTTGTTGGCCCGATATCTGACTCATTTTCAAAGCTTGAAATGCTTTCTGTGTTGGATTTAAGTGGAAACAGGTTTAATGGTTCGATTCCAGATAGTATGGCAAAACTTAAAAGGTTAATTTCCATAGACCTGTCACGTAATCTTCTCACAGGCACGATTTCAGGGCCCGTGATTGCAAGTATGAAGAATCTTCAGGTATATCTCAATCTCTCAAGCAATTTTCTTAAAGGAAAAATCCCAGGTGAGTTAGGAAAGCTCGAGATGGTACAAGCTATTGACATCTCAAACAATAATTTGTCGGGTAATATTCCTGTAGCGATCCAAAGCTGTAGAAACCTACAGAGTCTAGATCTTTTGCAGAACAAACTCACGGGTATTATTCCCGAAGGTTTTGGCAAGATGTTGACTTTGGAACACCTCAACTTTTCCTTCAATCAGTTTGAAGGACGTGTACCAGATACAGGTATTTTTAGAAACACCACCTCAATAGGATTTCTGGGAAACCCGTCTTTGTGTTATAAAATGACACCAATCATGCACAGCCACACGTAAACAAAACCGTTCACATCATTTATCAAGAAAGACGGTCTTGATTCTTGCTATACTTGGTTCATTAGCTGTTATTCTAGTATTGTTTATAGCGGTGTTATGCTATCGTCATGCTAGAAAGCGTAACGTCAAGAAAACTAACGACCTCGAATCGAGTACACCCAGGGTCCGGTCTAAACGATTTGATAGAAAAGAGCTAGAAGATGCTACTGAGGGGTTCAGTGAAGAAAATATTCTTGGTACAAGCAGTTTAAGCACAGTGTACAAGGGTAAACTACAAGACGGGACGATGATGGTAGTGAAGAATCAATTTCGACAGTTCTCACTGAATCGATAAGAGCTTTGACAGGAGATGAAGATATTAGCTAAACCGAGGCATAGGAATTTGGTGAAGGTACTTGGTTACGCGTGGGAGAGTGGGAGACTGAAGGCGTTGGTTCTTGAATATATGGAAAATGGTAATTTGGATAGAGTTATACATGATTCTGGGGTTGATAGGTCTAGATGGGATCTGGCTGAGAGAGTTGAGGTTCTGGTTTCGGTTTCAAGAGGATTGCTTTATTTGCATTCGGGATATGATTTTCTGATAGTTCATTGTGATTTGAAGCCTTCTAATATACTTTTAGATGGAAAGTGGGATGCTCATGTTAGTGATTTTGGGACGGCTCGGCTTCCTGGAGTTCACGAGCAGGATGGAAGCAGCGTCTCTACTGCATCGACATTTGAAAGCACCATTGGCTATTTGGCACCAGGTATAACTTACTTTGATAATGTTGAAACTGTGGTTTATTTTCTTGACAAAATTTGAACCTTTTCATTATGCAATTAGACTAAAAAAAAAAGTTTTGATGGTTTGACTTTTAAGGTCAACATGAGAAAATTTGAACTTCATTAGCTGATGCATTGTATTTTATCTTACTAAGAAAATTTTCATAACCTGACTAAACTTTGTAAATGTGAAATACAATAACAGATGTTGGGTTTAGTTTTGTACGAGATGTATATCAATTTTGATTTTGAGTTGTATCACATTTGACCCAGTATGTCAAACTAATGCATTTTCTGTTTTCCACCAGAGTTTGCATATATGAGAAAAAAGACAACTAAAATAGACGTGTTTAGCTTCGGAATAATAGTAATGGAATTACTCACTAGAAAAAGGCCAACAGGGCTCACAGAAGTCGAAGGGGTCCAGATCACCTTGCCACAACTTGTAGATCATGCACTTACTTGTTCGAAAGTATCAGCAACAATAGATTCACAACAATACTTTATTCAAACCTAAGCCTCAATAGTCGGCTTAGATTAAACCAACAATATTATCCAAAGTGTTACAAGGTTAGGTTAATGTCAATGAGACAATAACCAAACTATTACAAGGAAGAAACAAGATCAGTATAATGATCAGAAAGAAGAGAATGTAAGACAAATGACTGCACACACAGTTGCTTCTAACCCTAGATTAAGGGACTTATTAAATAGGAGATAAAGATACACAAAGACCCCTCTAACGGCTATAAAAGACTCATCAGCAGAAATGAGAAATGCTTCAGCAGAAATGAACATCTTGGAACTTTAAACCATTTATGCTTTGTCCATGATTAACCCCTGTGATAAGCCTGCACTGAACATAACTTGAAAACCACTTAGCAATTGATAGAATGACATGTTTGCTACAGATTAATACCCCAAAATTTAACATTCCCCCTTAATCTGATGGGCAAACATATCAAACAATATCAATTTTTCACACAAGAATTTATGCTGATAAACAGGGAGATTCTTAGTAAGTATGTCTGCAGTTTGGTTTGAAGAGCCAATCTTTTTGGCACTTATAACACCTCTTGCAATTTTTTCCCTGATGAAGTGAACATCAATTTCAAAGTGTTTTGATCTTTCATGGAAAACAGGATTGACAACAAGTTGTAAAGCAGATTTGTTATCACAAAAAAGATTAACAGGAGATTGATATCAACTTTTAGATCTTTTAAGATTTTTTGAATCCAAATAATATCACAGCAGCAGTAGACATAGATCTATACTCGCTTCGTGGAAGATTTTGAAAGAGTGTTTTGTTTTTTACTTTTCAATGAGATCAAACAATCATTAAAGAAAACACAATAACCTATGACAGATTTCCTGGTTTTCTTGCATTTAGCCCATCGCATCACTATATCCTTCAAGATGATTTTCAGAGTTCTGAAATTGTACCTTAGACCTTTTCCGGAGCTCCTTTTAGATATCTCAGAACATTGAGGGCACATTCTAGATGAGATTTCAGGGGAGAATGCATATATTGTGCCGCACAATGAACTGAGTATGAGATGTCAGGTCTTGTATGGGTGATATAGATAAGTTTCCCAAGTAACTTCTGATAACCAGTGATGTTGACAAGTAAGGGATCATCAGCAGTGGGAATTTATGGAAGAACAGAGTTGGGTTCCATAGGAGTGGACACAGGTTTGCACCTAAGAAGACCAAATTCTTTGAGGAGTTCAAGACAGTATTTTCTTTGGGTGAGACATATGTCATTCCCACTTTTTAAAACCTCAATGCCAATAAAATATTTTAAGTTTCCCAAGTCTTTGATATGAAATTTTGATTTTAGAAACTCTTTGAATAGGTTTATCTCATCAATACAGTTTCCAGTAAGGACAATATCATCCACATAAACAAGCAGAGCAATAAACTTGTTATTCTTTGTTTTGGTGAACAAAGAATGATCATTGACAGATTGAACAAAGTTATTTTCTTTTAAAACACTAACAAGTTTTTCATTCAATTTCCTGGGAGCTTGTTTGAGGCCATATAGAGACTTGACAAGTTTACAAACTTTATTCTTATTATTCTCATTACAGAACCCCTTAGGGATGGTCATATAGACATCCTCATCAAGGTCTCCATACAAAAAAGCATTGTTAACATCAAGTTGGAAAAGAGGCCATTTTTTTTTCACAGCTAAGGCAATAAGACATCTAACAGTAGACATTTTCACAACAGTGGAAAAAGTTTCATCATAGTCTATTCCTTCCCTTTGGTTGAACCTTTAGCAACTAATCTAGCCTTGTATCTATCAACTTCACCATTAGCTTTATATTTGATTTTAAAGATCCATTTGTAACCAATGGGAGTTCTATTAGGTGGGAGATCAGTTATATCCCAAGTATGATTTTCATTTAAGGCCTCAATTTCAGAGTTCATAGCATCAACCCAATTACTATCAAGGATAGCTTCTTCATAACAGGTAGGTTCAATACTTTTATTAAGACTAGAAGCAAAGCAGTAATTATCTTTGTTAAGGTTAGAGTAATTAACAACCTTTTCAACACCATATTTGACTTTCCCTTCTACAATAAAGTCATTAAGATTATTGGGCAACTTAGAAACTCTGGTTGACCTTCTAGCAGAGTGGTGGCAAGCCTCTTTCTTGTTCAGAGTTCGATTTGAATCGATGATGTATCAGAGAATCAGAAGATGCATCAGCAGGATGTGATTCATGTGATATGGTGCCCTCAGGGTGTGTATTATCATCTATAGACGTTGCAACATGTTCATCATTCCTAATAGGATGACTCAACACTGTGCCATCATCATAGGATGTCACTCTCCCTTCATCATTGGGACCTATTTGTGAGTCAAAGAAATTTTTGTGATTTAAATCTTTAGGCACATAAGTTTCAACAAAAGGTTTTGACAAAGTATTTTTCATTTTGAAGGGAAAAACAGTTTCATAGAATTTGACATCTCTGGAATAAAAGATATTTTTTGTTTCTAAGCTCAAAAGTTTATAACCTTTTTTCTCATTTGAATAACCAATAAAGACACTTTTCTCAGAACTACTACCAAATTTATCAGAGATGTTGAGAATGGTGGCATAGCATAAGCAGCCAAAGACTCTAAGGAGAGAGAGTGAAGGGTCATGCCCATACATAAGGGAGAAGGGGGACTTGCCAGACAAAACTGAAGAGGGTAACCTGTTTATGACATAGGCAGTAGTTAGAACACATTCAGGCCAAAGATATAGAGGTAATTCCCCCTGAAACATAAGGGATCTAGCCACATTAAGGAGATGCCTATGTTTCCTTTCTGCAATACCATTTTGTTGTGGTGTATAAACACAAGAGGTTTGATGTAAAATTCCTTTTTCATGAAAGAAGTGTTGAAGTTTGTTATTGACAAATTCTGTCCCATTATCACTTCTGAATATCTTAACATTGTGTTCAAATTGATTTGATAACATATGAGTAAAGTTAACAATGGAAACATAAACATCATCCTTTCCCTTAAGCATATAAACCCAGACTGCCCTAGAATAGTCATCAACAATGGTTAAGAAATATTTGTAACCATCTTTGCTAGTGACTTTATATGGTCCCCATACATCTAGATGAACAAGTTGACCAATTTTAGTAGATTTATGTTCACTTAGAGGGAATGGTTCCCTGGTTTGTTTAGCTTTATTGCAAGTATCACAAAGATGGTCAGATTCAGATGTACTATCAAGTTTAAGAGTGGGTTTAAGTATATGTAGGACTTGGTCAGAGGGATGACCAAGTCTTTGATGCCAGAGATTTCTAGAAACATGACAAACAGATATGCAGTTATTAGAAGTGATCTTACATGTAGAATCAATATCAAACATATATAACCCATTGCATTGTTTACCAATCCCCACAATCCTTTTTTGATGTAAATCATGTATATAGCAATTAGATTCATTAAACCCAACAAACATCTTATTGTCTCTAGCAATCTTATGAATAGACAGCAGACTGACATTGTACTCAGGAACAACCAGAACATCAAAAAGAGTTAGATCATTATTGACCTTTAAATCACCAATTTTAGTAATTAAGGCCTGAGTACCATTGGGATGTCCAACAGTTAGACCAAGATTTGAAATGTCAACAACATTAATTAAAAATTTTGCAGATACAGTCATGTGCTGATTTGCACCAGAGTCAACAATCCAACCAAGACTGATTTTTCCAGATAAGGTTTTTGTGTTGTTGTTAAAAAATTTGTTGAAGTTTATGTTAAAATTGACACTCCCATTAAAGAAGGTTCCTGAAAAAATTTTACCTGCCATGTTGGCATTAGCAGAAGATACATTGTTGTCATTAAGAAGACTCATAAGTCTGGAGAGCTGTTCATTAGACAAAGAGACATGAGAGTTGCTAGCTCTATTATCAGTGACATGATTAGCATCAGTGGAAACATTGTTACTGCTGACAGGTTTAGCATTAAAGTTTCTTTTGACATATCCAGCAGGATAACCAACAAGATCATAACATATATCAACAGTGTGACCAGGTTTTTTGCAGTTAGTACATTTGAGATTCATGTTTGGTCCTCTGTTGTTTGAGCTGTTACCAGTATTAAAACCAGAACCTTTATTAGAGTTGTTGTTGTTGAATCCTTTTTTGTTATCAAAAAATTTTCCACCGTCAAAAGTTTTTGCAGCAAAAGCTGTAGCATTGGGTTTAGCAGAGCTATTCCCAGATGAAACATTTCTATGAGATTCTTCTCCAGAGACAACAGAGAAAGCAGTTTTGACATTAGGCAAAGGGTCTCTGGTTAAAATATTGCTTCTGATGGGAACATAGGAGTCATCAAGACCCATAAGAAACTGCATTAATTTGATTAGCTGATTGTGTTTTTCAAAATGTTTTGCAGCCTCACAAGTGCAGGGAGGCAAGCTAATCATATAATCAAATTGTTTCCATAAAGAGTTAATGTTGTTGTAATAATCAGCAAGAGAAGACCCACTTTGACTAAGAGAGTTTATATTTTTATGCAAATTAAAAATAGCTGAACCATCAACCTTATCATAAGTATCTTTAAGATCATTCCATATTTCATAAACAGTTTTAGCATAGATAGCACCAAAGAAATAATTCAGGATGAGAGTTAAGAATCCAGGTAACCACAACAGAGTTACAAGTATCCCATTGATTAGCAAGACTAGGGTTTGAGTCATCTCTTATGCAAGTACCATCAATAAACCTTAACTTATTATGATTCCTCAAGGCAAAGGTCATGGCCATATTCCATATTTTATAATTTTCAGTTCCAGTAAGTTTGATAGAGATAATAGGAGTACCATTGGTGTTATTAGGGTGTAAATATAAAGCATCACCAAAGGATAAGCTTTTCTCAGTGGAAGAACCACCACCACCACCAGTATTATCATCACCAACAGCCATAAAGCAAACAATAAGACAAGCAAGAACACAGACAAAGATAACAGCAAGAGCAGATAAACAGATAAAAAATAAGTAAGACTTTGTAATTAAGAAACAACAAGCACCAAGCCTGTGGACTGGGGTAAACCAGAGCAGGTATTCATACCACTCAGAGGTGGCAGATAAAGATGTTAGTCTACCCGTTTGCACCCACAAAGACTTAAGTACTGTTTATTTTGAAGAAGAGAGTAGACTTAGACTTACAGAGCAATATGCAGCGGAAAGAACAAATCACAATTACCCTAGATTCACTTAGTCTAGGGCTAATTGTGAATAGAAAATAACCAGTGATTATGACAATAGCAATAACCCCAAACTACCAATAGTTGCTGAAGAGGTGTCCCCAAGTTTCTACGAAGAAACCCTTGGATGGTGAATCAACAATGATTATGAGCCTGAAGCTCTGATACCATGTTCGAAAGTATCAGCAACAATAGATTCACAACAATACTTTATTCAAACCTAAGCCTCAATAGTCGGTTTAGATTAAACCAACAATAGTATCCAAAGTGTTACAAGGTTAGGTTAATGTCAATGAGACAATAACCAAACTATTACAAGGAAGAAACAAGATCAGTATAATGATCAGAAAGAAGAGAATGTAAGACAAATGACTGCACACACACAATTGCTTCTAACCCTAGATTAAGGGACTTATTAAATAGGAGATAAAGATACACAAAGACCCCTCTAACGGCTATAAAAGACTCATCAGCAGAAATGAGAAATGCTTCAGCAGAAATGAACATCTTGGAACTTTAAACCATTTATGCTTTGTCTATGATTAACCCCTGTGATAAGCCTGCACTGAACATAACTTGAAGACCATTTAGCAATTGATAGAATGACTTGTTTGCTACAGATTAATACCCCAAAATTTAACATTACTAATGGAATGAACGAGCTGATTGATATTATGGATTCTGATCTGGCTTCCAATTTCTCAACGAAGCAAGGCCTAATAGAACAGCTTCTTAAGTTGGCGTTATCTTGCACTAGAATGGATCCAGACGAACGGCCAGACATGAATGATGTTTTGTCTACACTTACAAAAATCAGCAAGCAAGTCTGAACAATGAAGGTTACATATTGGAACATACTGGGACTTCCCCACTTGTGCTCTTACTTTTAGCATCGATTGCATTTCAGAGTTTACTTTCAGTATTGACATATTGGAGACACGATGAGAAACTATGTTAATCAATAACCAGCTCATATGTTAACCAATTTTTCTCTAATGGTCATAATACCCCTTTTGTATGGTCGTTTACATCAATAAGTTACAGCATCTGAGACTTTATTTCAAGTTTAATGACTCAATATGTGCAGAAAGACAATAGTCAACAGATACTTGTAACATTTTGTTGCACTGAGATGCAACATTATGATTGACATCAGTTTAAGTTGATCAATTTAATTTGCTTTAGAAAAATCATTTCGATTTTTTGGCATTACTAGATTAGGCAAATGTTTTTAAAATGTATCATTCACCATTTGCTTTTGCGGGTAGCGAACAAATTTTTTTTCTTTTTGTGTGTACTTTTCTTTCAAATTCATTATTTTTGGGGTATTATGTGACATTTTTTCTCTTCGGGGAAATTTTTTTTTTCTATTAGCTAAGAGGGGCAAAAATGTCCAAAAATTTCGTAAAATACCAAAAAAATTATGAGTTTGAAAGAAAAGTACACACAAAAGCAAAAAAATTTGTTCGCTACCCAAAAAGCAAATGATGGCAAGTACGATACCTTTTAAAAACATTTTCCCTACTATATATTAAGTATTTCATGCGCAATTGTTGAACGAGTATGATTTAGGGTCCTTAAAATTTGAGGGTTATGGGCTGTTACTTATCTAGCCCACAGTGGGTCGATATCTATGCTTTTACAATTATATAATATCACATAATAATTCGAGGACCGAAAGATATTACAAGATGGATGAAAATGAAATAAGTAGTCATTGCAAAAACTTGAAGAGTCTTCGAACTTCTAATTTGGGACTTTTCAAATTTATTCCATGGTCTTTATTCCAAGTGTTGTCTGCTCCACAAAAATTTATATCCGTCTAGCTAGTTACTTACTAATTAAGGAATTAATGACTTTTTGGAAGCGTGTGGGGGGACTAGCCATTCTAAAGACTTTTCTAAACGTATATAGCTTGTTTACACATCGTCCCATTAATCTTTGCATTCTAAGAATATAATTACTCGATCTCGCACATAAAATCTAAAGAATGGTGTTCAAAAGTATTTATGTAGTACTTTTATTTTTCCTGGCTCTTGGTGTTATATCAGCGTATCTCAGCTTGGAGGATGAAGCTGATGGCAAGAAACACTTCAAAAACTCAATTATGGAAGACCCAACTGGTGCAATTCGGGATTGGAATTCTGGTTCCATCCACCATTGCAACTGGACAAGGATCGAATGTGGTTGTGTTTCAGGACATGTCTTTTCTATTTCTATACAGGGAAAGAAGCTTGAAGGTGAAGTCTCCCAATTTCCTGGAAGACTTTCCAGCCTCAAGTTTCTTGATTTAAGCCAAAACTCATTCACTGGAAATATTCCTTCCCAGTTTCAATATTGTTTTCAGCTCGTGATACTAAACATTAGCGCCAACTCTCTTTCTGGTCCGATCCCGTGGCAACTAGGAAAGCTCTAGAATCTAGAGGTACTACACCTGGAACATAATCATGTTAGTGATACCATTCCTGAGAGCTTGTGTGATTGTCATTCCCTGATAGAAATTCATCTTCAGGAGAACAGTCTCAATGGTACAATACCAGATACAATTGGCAACTTGAAAGCGTTAGAACTTTTGGACCTGAGCCATAACCAACTGTCAGGGTATAATTCCTGCAGGTAAGATTGCCAACATTTCGACACTGAAACATCTCTACCTTTCTTTTAACCAGTTAGAAGGACCAGTTCCAAATATGGGCATCTTCAGAAACACAACTGGATTGCGTGGAAACCCATCTCTTCATTTTCCCATAAAAAGAAGATTCTAAGCACCTCATCAGTTGTATCACATTATTCCTTGTTCAAAACTGAAAATAATGCACTTCAAGTATGTACTGTCAGTTTTCTAACGGTCTCATACCTTAGTTTAGCTCTCATACTTATATGGGTAGTTTGTTGGGATTTTAGAACAAGTTAACCAATTAACCTCTACGAGTACGCAGCGGATAAGGATCTAGTAATCGCAATTAGGTTAACCACGTAATTAATAAACAATTAATTAATAAAAGGGATAAAAGAAAACCTAACTTTGCTTGGCAATTGGACTTTAATAACAAACAAGAAACCAAACGAAACCCCAAGTATCTAAATTAGATACCTCAATGAGTATCACACACAAAACCTGTAACCTTCTTTTTAATGTTTTGTATGTTAAAAATACATTATTTACTTTATGTTTTAGCATAATGGGTCAAAAGGGGAATAGACATGGGTTGGGTCACGTATTGATCCAAACACCCCTTTAGTTGTTAGTTAAGTTCGATAGGGGCCTGTTAAGAGGCGGTTAAAAACAGTTACCACCATGAATCGGCACAATGGTTCATCCTCATGTTTGTGTCATTTCATTGTGCTTAAATAGGATTAGTTGGAGTCATTTGTAATTACAACAAGGATGAAGGTACTTTGGATATGGGTGACGAAAGCATGGTCAAGAGTCACCAGGACTTCATGGAGGAATATTACAAGTCAATAGATCTAAGTGACGAATGTTCTTTAATCAGAGGAATGGAAGAGTTGGAGATGGATAGGGAGGATAGTCAAGATTACGTTGACGACGAATACCTAAGTCTAAACAGAACACTATATCATTTAAAGGTAAACACCTTTCCCAGTTTTTTGTCCTTTTTAGATTTGCTTAAAATCGACAAACTAGTGTTTAGAAATTGGGAGATTATGGGAAAGAAGTTTGTTGAGCTGTTGGAATGGTTTTACCTTGGATACTTGGGCCAAGATGTGTTGGGAACATTACCGCCGGTTGTAGGGGTAATAAAAGTAGATTTGCTAGGATTATACAAATTTGTGGATGATATGGGCGGTTACATGAATGTATCATTCAACAATAAGTGGTGTGATGTTGCTATAATTTTGGGATTAGCACGGGAAAATGAGCAAGAAGTGAAAGAATGCTATAGGGAATTTATAGCATTAGTCAAGATTTACTACGAAGAGGCGTGAAGATCGGTGCATGGGACGCCAAGGATAAATATGGTCGTTCAAGAGGAAACATATGGCGATGCAATGATAGGCGTTGAAGTAGGGGACGCGCGAGGAGAAATTCCAAGAAAGAAGTGCAAGTATGCTCATGAGGAAGCCAAGAAAGATAGTAACACGGAAGGCACTACAAGTGAAGGAAGCAAGGATAACACATCAAATGGTGATGACTTTTTCGTCATCACGTGAAGAAGGAAAAGGCCAAGGGAGGCAAGGCATTTAACATCCAAAAATTATGAGGGAGATGTAACCTTCTTTTTAATGTTTTGTATGTTAAAAATACATTATTTACTTTATGTTTTAGCATAATGGGTCAAAAGGGGAATGGACATGGGTTGGGTCACGTATTGATCCAAACACCCCTTTAGTTGTTAGTTAAGTTCGTTAGGGGCCTGTTAAGAGGCGGTTAAAAACAGTTACCACCATGAATCGGCACAATGGTTCATCCTCATGTTTGTGTCGTTTCATTGTGCTTAAATAGGATTAGTTGGAGTCATTTGTAATTACAACAATTTCGTTACAAGTTTATGTTATTATCTTGTGTTTACATATCTTTGTATTTTATCTACTCGTATATTATTGTGTCTCAAATCCACACATACACCATGGTTAATTATAAGCAAGTGATGCAACGAAGATGGCTCGATGTTAAACCTGTGAAGCGTACCCAACAAAACCGGATAATGTATACGTTCGATATATGGCTAGTCGAGAACATAAATAAAAAACACAATCAACAATTTGATAACTTGAATAATTCACTAACAGAAACCTCCAAAGAACAAGTCAACTTTTCTGCCCAATATACTGCTGTTCGAGAAACAGAAAGCAACCAAAGAAGCTTATTGCTTCTTGCCCGATATCGGATACCACGTATCCGAGAACCTTCTGCCTTTGTTGTCCGAGAAGTAGCATGACCAGGAAACAAAATAGAAAAACCCTTTTCACTTGTTGCTGCTGTCGATTCAGGAGGAACAAGAAGCTACACCAAAAGCCTAACACAACTTGGATCAAATAATGATGCAAGTATAGGATTTATACGAGCCATGAACAAGACTTAAACCCTAATCGATTCAAGATAAAATCAACTGAGTTTGAAGCTGGGAACAGTAGTCGTATAGTGTATTGGAAGGGTATGATTATATCGCATGATGGCAGAAAGAGTATGTTTTTTTATATATTAAAACAACCGACATATCCTTGGGTATATTGCCTGATCGACAAACATAAAGCCCAAGCTCTCATCATTCTTTCTTGCCCGATCGTTTGGAGGGTTTCATGGCACATGGCGCAACCCAACCTACACAATCTGTAAACCATACAGCCCATGGGTCAGTTACAATTAATTAGGTCAAGATTCATGCATAACGGGTATGAATATTCAAGTTAGAATAACGTTCGACACGTATACTCGTGTTTATCGTGTGTGCCTCCCATCGGCTCACACACTCTTAGTCGTTTTGTAGTGTTTATAACTCCCACAAACCAACAGCTCCCACTTGGGAGTTGGTGCGTCGAATGGCACACAAAACTAATGACGGAAATGCCTAGCAAACGCTCTCACTCTCTTTTTAACTAAAAGTGTCTGAGAGAATAGTTTCGTAAAAGTTTCTCAGTAGCATGGTCATTCAATGTCTTGCTCTAATCATCCTTGGTTATAGATACCGTCAAACCATGGATTATGGATCTCAAATCATTCAATATATTTTAACCATTTAGAATCTCGTCAGATATACCACATGTAATCAAGAATCATCTTGCATTACCCTTTGGGTTTGACCAAACAATTATCTGATTAAATCTGGAGAGGTGCCATGGTATCTTTCTGCACATATCAAGTGGAGTAACAAATCCTTTATTGACTACAAGTGTTGTGGATGCTGCTTCACATCACTCCGAAATATAGCCTTTATAACTACCTTATTCAGATAGCGTTTTGCGTATACTTACAAAAAAATGATATCCACACATAACAGAACTTACTTGCATCTCAAGTCTAAGGACGAAGATAACAAACCGTTTTCAATTTTTTACTTATGACAAGGATCCAAAAGTAAATATTTGAAAGTTGGGGAATCCAATATGCATCTCTAGTGAATACATATGAGTTTGGCTGGAACAATCCAAATTCTCGTTAGAATATAACCAACACTCACATTTGCCTTACATAACAAAATTCCCATATTGTTAACCAAAGAATGGACATATTTAGAACAATAAAATCATTCAAGGATTAAACATGCAAATATAGGATAACAATTATTATATGAATGAATAACAAATACCAAGTATCTTTATTCATCATAAAGTAAAATTTGTCTTTCAATCCCAATTATCCAAATACTAAAACAGATATGCATGAAACTCATTTAGTAAGTTGAACCCTAATGTTTCTAACATTCTCAACCTTTCTTTAAAAGAAAGACTAAATATTCATCTGAGTAAACTTTCTGAATACTTGTTTCAAATTTCACATATAGTGAGTGATTTGAAATATAAGATGAGTGTCTTATCTCATATGCTCATACTATTGCAAGAGTTATAGTATGGAGATGCCGTCTTACCTTGCATGAGGTATTAGAAATAAACGATATACTGACAGTCATCTTTACAGTCTCTAAAAGTGTAAAGTATTCTTATTCATTAATGTGTAATGCAACAATGCTCTATGTTGAGCATAACTAGTTAGCAGATTTATCCTAAAAAATGAAATCCTACTACAACCAGTATTAATAATCCTCTAGCATCATTTGTACTTATACAACACTATGCTTTATAATTCGTAAACATTTATAAAACAATAATCTAAAAACTCTCAATTAGATATTGTTGTTTTCAGCTCATTTTGTTCTCATACAAAAGCAACAACTAGTCTTATACACAATATAATATATACATGATGAATCCTTAGTTAAAAAAACATAAGGATTCCATCCATGTAATAAATTATTCCAAGTGAAATATATCATTTAAGACTTGCTTGAATAATATATTACATTTGTGTTAAATTTAATTTTCCGCATCTGTTTATTCCATATAAACATATATTTCAAGGTTGTTTGTTTTATTCCCTAAATTCCAAGTGAAATTTCATTCCAAGCTTAAGGATCAATATCTAGCTTACGTAGAATGATATCTTCAACATGTAAATTTTGAGGAAAAACACAATGCTCCCACTCAATGTCAGATGTACTCAAGAGTTATCTTAATTTAATCAGAATTGTATTGTAATTAAATTCAAGATCTCAGCTCTTAGATGCATGATCCAATCCAAAAATGGATTGCTCAAATTTTGTATATTGCATAAAGATAATATAAATTCATAACCTTTTGATTACACACCGTCCTCGCAAAAGGTAATCATAAAGAAAGAGTTATAAAATCTAATTGTCATATTCAACCTACAAATCACATGTATGACAATTAAATATCTTTATATAATTAATGCGTGTATATAGGAAAATTTAATCAGAGTCCATTGTTTAAGTATGATTAAAAACTTCTTATAAATGTCATGCATTAACATGTTTACAATTTTGTCCTTGTGAGCCTTTCTTCAAAAGAAACTAATTCCAACCTCATAGGTTAACTGTTAGGCGAAATAACAATCAAGCTCAAAACTCGATTTGCCTTTTAAGGACCGCATCTTATCATTCATAGTTCTAAAACATTTATCAGATTCAAGATGTGATAATATATTTTAGTAGTTAGCTGATTTACAATAATCTTCTAACTTATATCCCTCAGCATTGATATAAAATATCACTCAAGTGATGAGGCATCCTTTCGGATTTATGAATGAGAGTAATCATTATACTTCGGTCAACATTTTCATGTTTAACCTTAGTATGACATTAATAAGTAGATTTTAGAAGGTTAAGTATTTTGTTCTCAAAAACTTTGAGATATGTATATGCTCCCACTTACTTTTGTAAGTAGATACAATTCTCTAAATACTAATTATTTAAGCAACAATAAATTGTTCTTTATGGAGAAGCACAAAATACATTTTAAGTTCTCATCTCAAGATTTGTTAATAAAATGCTTCATAATATTTTAACAAATTAAGAACTTAAATCAAGACATAATGGAATTCCTTCCAACAACTCAAATTAGGGTTTATGGAAAAACTCTAATTTAGTATCAATCTTTAACCAAAAGTTCTAGCAATAGTTTTGTGTTTCATCAAGCTAGGAAGAACATCAAAACTATAATCTTCAAGCTAGGAAGTGTAGAAAAATCAAAAATCCAAAAGGGTTTATGATTCAATTGGTTTGAGTGGTAAAACCTCAAATCCCTAATGAATTAGGGTTTTCAGTTATGGATTGTCTTGAATACCTTCTAGGTTTGAACTATATTGAGTGTATCCATGACACACGCAATTTCTAACCTTGATATGTTTTGGAGGTAGAGCAATTAAAGCTATCAGGAACCAAACAATATGAATAAGGTTTGATACAACACATTAGACATACCATAATGAAGTGGTATCCTATGAGTTATTAGAATTGTGAAACTATATCAGAATTCTATAGATAACTTAATTCTCTTTGGACCAAATACTTGTCAATTGGATCAAGCCAAATTGCATATAAAGTATTTACGAACCATGTACATGCAATAATGTATATTCATTGAACAATACAAGAACTTTATGTTCATGTGTTCACAAGAATACAGAACTGTTCAAGTATTATATGTTCATGTGTTTACAAGAAAACAAAACATGTCAATAATACATTATGAGTCTATGAATAAATCAAAGGCCTTATGCTTATGTGTTTACAAGAAGACATAACAATTTTACTATATATACTTTATGTTATAAGTCATTGATTAATTCAAGGACTTTATAACTATGTCTTAACATGTAAGCATAATTATACTAACAAAAGTAATAATGAACGCAAACTATTGAGTTATATAGTAATTTCAAGTTAATTTTATACTTCAGAATTATGATCATTATCATATAACCATTATTATGTTGACTAAAACATGTAGTCTAATGTTGAAGTATCTATACACAATATCATGACATTTGAATGTAGTCAAGGTTGTAAAAATCGCTAGGCGCTAGTGAGGCGGCCGGGTAGGGCCTAGCGATAAATCGGTTAGGCGAGGATTAATCGGATTAGAATTTTTATACATAAAATTGTAAGTTTATATATTGTATTATATTATATGTATGAGATAAGCATAGTGCATCAAAGTTCAAGTATTTCAAGTGTTCAAATATAAAAATAATACATAATTATTCAAAGTTCAAAGTCAAACATAGATATTACTCGGTTTTTTGACCATTTTTAAGCGAGCTTTGACCGATTTTGCTCGATTAATCGGTTTGTTGACCGATTTTTAAGTGGTTTTGTCTGATTTTTAAGCGATTTTATTGACCGATTTTTAAACAATTTTGTCCGATTAGACGATTTTGTTCGATTTTGTCCGATTAATCGGTTTGTTGACCGATTTTTAAGCGATCTTTGACCAAACCGATTAAATAGGCCGATTATGATAAATTAAGGCACTTACTAAGCGATCAGCGATTATACGGGGATTAATCGGCCGCCTTGACCGATTTTTACATCAAAGAATGTAGTCGGGCAACAAACATCTAGGGTGTTCAAGTCCTAGTAGAATCATTATTAAGAATGTAATAGGGCAATAAACATCTCACGTGTTTAAGTCCTAGTAGAATTCTTGTTTACATGTAGTAGGGCATTAAACATCTAATGTGTTTAAGTCCTAGTAGAATTATTAGTTTCCTTTACCTTGCGGTCAAGAGATACCAATAATATTGTTGTTCCTTGCACACACTTTGAGATTTCTCCCACTTGTGTAAGGTACAACATCATATTATGAAAAAAAACAACACGTGATTTATTGTTCAAACGATATGATAATGCCATAGATATCATAAGTAGTTTTAGAACCATAACATGTAATAAGGAATTGTGGATTATTATTCTATAGATAACACTTCAGGAAGCGACAGCAGGAAGGCAACGTGTTATCTTATAAAATAAAATGCAATTTTCCTTTAAGCAATGGTTGTTCATATTCGGAAAGTAATGAATTATTTCAAAGCAAGTTTGAAGTGACTAACAAGGAAATAAATCCGGTAGCTCCCACTGAAATTAACAACATTACATGAATGATATTTTAGTAATAAAATGCAACTGCTCCCACTGGATTTGTCAACATTGTAAGTGTTACATTTCCAGTAGAAATCATATAGAAGTTTTATATACTTTCCTATTCTCTTCAAATGCCTACGAGTAGCATGTACTTAGGTATTGAACGGAGTATATGAAGTTCTACTTATGTAGACAATGGACTAGCCAGTCTTTCATTCAATTAACTTGAATCTTTAGCATGCAATTCCTCCTTTATCGTCTACGAAGCCCCAAGGGTATTTAGCACTTTAGGAATAAACAAGAGTCCAAGAAAATTACCTAGCAAATATTCTAGTAATTTCTTTAATCTTTACGGTTTAAACTCATTCATCGTGACAAGTGCAAGATGTTATTTATTTTGGTGGCTCTAAACATAATGTTTCTAGTTAGACAAAATATTCTGGCTTTCAATTAACTCTAGACCACAAAAGGGTAATGAAAGATCATTAATGAGTTTATCAATTTGTAATCATATCTTAGTTTGTCAACCAAGGAGAAAAGATAGGTATAAGTCTCACTCTTCTTACTAGGAAAAGAAGTTTGTCTTTCAAAGAAAAACAACTTTGTTTATGAATTATGTTGCAATAACACAATTAATTAGAACATAAAAAGTTCAATTCTAGTGTTTTCGATAATTACGTTCTTAAAAGAATTAACTACCCAATTAATTACTAATAAGACTGATGCAGGTTTTACTGATCAGGTTTTAATATTTATAAAGTCTCCTTATACCTATGGTCTACCCTAATGCACTAACGGGCAGTGTACCCGGTCGTGTGTAGTGTAGTAATCGGTAAAGCCGAGGTCGTCCCAAGAGCTATGTGTGTTGGATTATTACTAAGTCTAGGTGTCACAAATTTAATAATGGTTTCGATAAGGAATTAATTAATTAACTACTAAAGCAGAAAATAGCAAATAAAGGAAAAGGATAAATCAATAGAGGAGAGTGGTGCTAACCTAGTTATTCCTCCTAGCTACTTATGTCTACGTCTACTTACTTCCAATTACTTCAGGTGTGGTCAAAGTCGAGAGGACAGCATTTGGTCAATTCGCCCTAACCTATCAGCAAATATGCCACCACAAGAGAAGTCATGTGTCCCCTCATAAGTCCTATTGTTCCTGGTCCCCTAAGCCAAGTCATTAAGTACCGCTACATACTAGATTTATAATAGTGAGTGTCCGGGCATTAGCAACTTAAACACTCACCCCCTAATTCTTAAGTTCATCCAAACGGTAGGTGATCAGTTGGTCAAATCGCACAAGTAGAAAGGGTCGTCAGTTGGTCATATCTTACCCTTCCCGTCTCAGTCCGCACACCTAGGGTCAGTTGGTCATATCTCCTAGGCAATTGGCCTCTACCGCCATTCAAAACTACCGAACCAAGGGTAGCTACCAATAAACTATGAATGCATACACTTAGAAATAATTATATGGAAGTAATATAAACGCAAACAAAACAATTAAGGAATCATAACTAGGCCAGAACCAAGAGGTACTTAGCCGCTCATATTAACCATACAAATCAATTCAATAATCAAAGGTACGAAATACATGAATCGAAAGTAAAGAAAAGATAAAATGCTAATGCTTATCGTAGGGGAGTGATTTCTCCCTTGGAGACAGCTCCGTATGCTCCTCTAGACCTGCCTTGAGCTTTTTCCCACATTCTCTGGTTGTTGTGTGTGGAATGGGATGATTAGAAATGCTGGAATTTGTGGGTATTTATAGGCCAGATCTGGGTTACGGCGTAACTATAACAAGAGTTACGCCGTAACCTTCAATTCCTTCGTATTTTGCACTAGATCTGCTAGTTACGGTGTAACCTTATTGATGGTTACGTCGTAGTCTTCAATAAACTTCGTTACGCCGTAGTTGATGAAATAGTTACGGCATAGTTATCAGCGGCGTGGAACCTCATTTGATCTAATATAGTTACGTCGTAGTCTTTGGGAAGAGTTACGCCGTAACCTTTTGATGAGTTGGTTTTCTGAGTCACGCTTTAGTTATGGCGTAATGTGAGAGATGAGTTACGCCGTAACTTCTTCAAAGTCAGCATACTATGATAAATCTTTTGATATTTCTACAGTTCCGCGTCTCTTTAGCTCCAATGCTCGTAATTTACCAGAAAGTGGAAAACAATGGAAAACAAGCGTAAATCCATATAAATGATATAAATTACAAGCATTATCGGGGGAAATTGACACTTAATATTTAGGACTATTTGATGTTATCAAATATCCCCCCACTTGAACTCTACTTGCCCTCAAGTAGAACTTGTTAGAAAGATCCCTAAAAAGATATCTCCCAAAACTTGGAAAATATAAGTTTACAAATCCCTTATGCTATAAAACAAAGCCGAACACCTCATGAAATGGGAACGAAACACTCAAATCTCTCAACTATTCTAAGTGTCAATTTCGGGGTGATCACTCAATCACACAGTCATAGCATGTATTCTATCATAATCTTGGCGGTTACACAAATCTCTACTACTAGAGTTAAGGGCTAAACAATTCTCGAAGGCAATATGGGTAGACACGACAAAGGTTAAGGGGTGACTCGTCATTACTAACATGTCACGACGAAGTGGACAAAATCAATGATACATGACCAAATCCATGACCAAGAAACCAAAGATTGCTTGCTGCATCACCTAGACACACTTCATGACTAAAAGGGTAGGATAAGACATGAAATATATAAATGGTGTAAAATAAAAAATCAAGCAGGTAGTCTAAATCTATAACCAAATCATCACCACTTACCGTCCGCCCAAAGTTCAAGCTTTGAAGTCAAGAAACCGGATCATGAAATACAAGGTAGATGTGTCATTAGAGGACGTCGTTATGGGCACACTACCTTTTCTCCAACTGTTGGCATAATTACCAACTCCAATCTTCAAATGTAACCGAGGTGGCCTCCTCGATACTAAATCTATAAAGCTCATAACATAGTGCTTATAACATCGCATTTTACAATAACATAACAACTTTTTTTTTTCAACATAACAATAATAACTAAACATAATGTCCCCCCACTTGAGATGGGAATTCGGGGGGTCTTCAATGATCTTCAAGAATGTTATCGATAAAAGCGTGATTTCCGAACCTTTCCACTTGAACCATGAACTTAGGCAAATGATGACTTCCCAATCACAAATAAAGACTACAGGGTAGGCTAAGGTGTATAGGTGTATCGAAACAATATAATGGGTGAACAAAGTGAAAGGAATGGCTCAGATGGGTATATCTAGGGGTATCTTGCACTAAAGGTGAGTGCAACAGAAGGGTTTCACATGGGGGTCGAGAAGTCGAGGTAACTAATCGATAGACACACAATGGTAGGCTATTTGGGTGATAATCCTATAATACTGCCTTCTAAAACTGAAAAGTCCAAATACATCGAGCTAACTCAACATACCTCGTCTATGGTCTTGAAATGATGCAAAGGCCAAGTTCTAAAGTTTACAAGCTACCGGCACACTCATAATTTGGTGGATTTGGGGTAAAATATAGGAAACGGATAAGGCTAATCTCACCATAGTATCTCAAGGGTTGTATGTGCTCGGCTAAGGTCTAATCTAGTTAGGTTAAGAAAAACATGTCAAAATTTTAAAAATGGCATAATTTTTCAAAATAAACTAGAAAAACGAGGGCAAAATAATGTTCAAGAGATAATTCTACTCTCGTCCCCCCCATTTGAATTGTACAAAGTCCCTTTTGTACTAAGCATTAAATAAAGGTGAAGAGAAAAGTAGAATTAGAGCGAGAACTTCCCTGAAATTTTCTCTAAAAAGAAAGAAGGCCCACAAAAAAGATGTGCCTTCGTATAAGCATCCATGAGCAAACTTCATTCCCTGAAATCACACTACCGACAAGCATAATTCTAAAAAGAAAAAATAAAAAATGAAAAACTAACCTAACTCACTTTCGTAGGAATCACGGTTGCATTTAGCATATGCAACAAGCCTTTTAAACCACTTGGTGTCCCAAGTGGACGAGTGAAGTCTCGTGAGGGTTTGCAGGGAACACACCCACAAAGTTAATTTAAAATAGTAATACAAGGTTATTGCATTTTAAAATGAAAGAATTAAAGCAGAGGAAGGTTACGTCATAACTGTTTTGAGGGAGTTACGCCGTAACTGGCAAAACCTAGCATAAGCTGCAAAATGAGTGGTTACGGCGTAACCACAGAGATGGTATTACGCCATAATTAGTAATGCGTCAAGAATTCTGCTACAAAAAGTTGGTTACGGCGTAATCACATAGATGAGTTACGCCGTAACTCTAGTCAGATCAAAAGACAAAACCCTACAGAAATGGAAATAAAACAAAAGAAAGGGATAATTCGGGTTGTCTCCCGAAAGAGCACTTTTCTTTATTTATGAGTCTTTAAGTTAGACTCAGAGCTGCGGGGCTACCAGTGCTTGTTGGTCATTTCGTGGATATGGAAATCTCCACGTTGGATCCAACTTACAAAATTCTCATCTCGTTTGTAGTCATCCCCTAATTCTAAACAGCCCGAGTAGAAACTCTTGATTTTCTGGTAAGGGTGGTAAATACCTTTTTCTTTGTCTTCCTCACTGATATCGAGCAATGGTTGGGCTTGGCTCAACTGCCTCTTGGTCCAATTTTTAAAGTTCTTGATCGTTCTCGGCATTTTGAAAATAGTCTTATCATCGTTTATCTTCAACCATACTATGTTGGGATATGAAAGTGCTGAAGATATCAAAGTACTAAAGATATGAAAGTACTGTAAGCTGCAAAGTACTGGAAAAAGTCAAAGAGTCAAAGTACTGCTAAAGATAAAGTCAAAGTACTGCACAATGAAGTCAAAGTACTGCAAGAACAAAGAATTGTTATATTCGTTTATGGAAAGTATTGTAACTCTAGAATATTCTATATTAGATTACTTGTCGTACAAGGATACAATTTGTAAACCGACTAGGATATCCTTGAGCCTGTAAAAGGACTCCTAGATTGGTATTAGAGGTACGAAGTCTATGAGTTTTAGAGTTTTAGAGTTTTAGAGAGAAGTTGGATAATCTTAGAGTTGTTTAGTGTATCTGCATAATAAGCAGATTTAGAGTTAATAATAAAAGTTATTCTTCTTAGCTTTGTTAAGTAAATTTTGCGTACTTGATAAAGATTGCTCAGTGTTTCTTTGTTAATAACTTAGGATTTATCCGAGGTCGTTAAACCTTAACAAGCTAGTTAAGTTAGTTTGATTAAAGTATATCGATCCAACAAGTGGTATCAGAGCTTGTGTGGAAATTCTGACTAGGAAGAAACCCTAGTACAACAATATTCAAGATGTCGACTGAAGCTGTTCCACCACCCTCAATCACCTCACTCAGAATTCCAATTATCAAGAAGGGAGAATATGATCTCTGGTGCATGAAGATGAGGAAATATATTGCCATTACAAACCATGCTTTATGGAATGTAATTGTTAATGGGAATGAAGTTGTTCCAGAACCCATTGATGTTCCTGGACAACCCAAAGAACCAAAACCAGTCTTACTAGCAGCAACCTTAAGGAATCAAGAGAAGGCACTAAACATTCTATTATCTGCCATTCCAGATGGTCATCTTCTCAAATTTCATGATGCTAAAGATGCTAAGCAGCTCTGGGCTGCTCTCAAGACCAGATTTGGAGGTAATGAAGCTTCTAAGAAGATACACATAAATTTGCTGAAGCAACAGTTTGAAACTTTCACAGTTGGTGAAAGAGAGAGTCTTGATGCTGCATATGATAGGTTTCAAAATCTCCTCAACATGTTGGAGTTATACAAGGCAGAAGTATCAGTTGAGGATGCTAATTTGAAGTTTCTAAGGAGTTTGCCATCTACATGGCATGTGATTGCTACAATGATCAGAGGACAACAAGGTTTGGATGTCATGGATTTTGATGATCTCTATCATCAACTAAAGGTGTATGAGCATGAGATGAGTGGTCAAACAAATTCCAAGTCTCACAATATTGCTTTTCTATCATCTGAAAAGAAGGGCAGTACTTCCATCAAAAGTATTGCTTCTCCTCAAAGTTTCTCATAGTACCGCTGTTTACACCCCCTCATATGCTCAGCAAGCCCCACCAACTACCACTATGCCCTCAGATGAAGTTATGTGCTCCTTCTTTGCACAACAAGCTAGTTTACCTGTCACCTATGAAGAAGATCTAGCACAGATTGAAGAAGATGCACTTGAAGAAATAGATATCAGGTGGCAAGTTGCTATGATCACTGCAAGGATCAAAAAGTACATGAAGAAGACAGGCAAAAGCATTAATTTCAAACCAAAACAGGGAATAACTTTTGACAAATCCAAAATTGAATGCTTTAATTGTCAAAAGACTGGTCACTTTGCAAGGGAGTGCAAGTTTGCTAAGTATCAAGCAAACAGAACATCTGAGAAGCCAAAACTTGAGCTCAAAGAAATTCCAATTACTGAAACAAAGGCTTTGGTTGCTCAAGAGAAGTTATCAGAAGTTTACTAGAGTGAAGAGTTTGATGATGAACCAGTGACTTACTGTATGGTAGCAGTGGAAGAAGTAGTTGAAGAATCAGTGGAAGCATTGGATTGGAGCACTGATTTTGATGAGGAACCCTGAACATGCCGCTTTGGAATCGATGATGGCTTTGGAGGATTTGATTGGAGCAAGGAAAGTGAAGATGATCCTGTTCTTCTTGCAATGGTGGCTACTTCACCAACTCAGTCTCCTATCTCTGAGGTATGCTCAAACTGTTATGATTTTTATCAAAAATTACTTAACAGTTATGTGATTGAAAGAGATAATTGTGTTAGGGCTAGGTCTAAGGTAGCTGGTTATCAAATAACCTTAGAATCTATGGAAGCCAAAATCTTAGCACATGAAACTAATGAAGTAGCTTGGGCTGAAAAATATGAACAACAGGATTACCAATTAAAACTAAGTGAATGGAAATTAAACTGTAAAATTGCTGAAATTGAGAAATTAACTAAGGAAAGAGATGATTTGTTAGCTAAGTTTGCTGCTTGGGGTGAATCTGGTCTGTCACATGTTACCTATGTTCAAAAACAAAGAAGAGCTTACATTAAAACTGGATTAGGTTTTGGAATGGATTTTAGTAACATAGATGAAAACCAACCTAGTGATCAGGATGAAGGTGAGTATGAGGATATAACCACTAGTGATGATGAACTCATTAATTATGTAGATACATCTAGTAATGAGGGCTCAATAAGTGAACCACCTCCTGAGTATAAGAAAGATAATGGTTATCATGCTGTTCCCCATCCCACTAGCATTCATCAACCCCCTAGGCCTGATGTTTCTCGTTTTGGAGTAGACAGTCTAGAGTTTAGGAAAAAGCTTGTAGCTCAATCTAGGTCTGAAAAACCCAAAGAAGCTGTTGAAAACAATGTTCAAAGTCAAGCATTACCTTCAAATCAGAGTACTGCTCCCCAAGCATTACCTTCTGCAAAACCTTTTCAAAATAGTACTGCTAAACCTTTTTGGGATAACTTTGGTCAACACAGGTTTAATCATTCACCAAGAAGGCAAAATAATTTTGGGCATAGACATAGAAGAAGTCACTTTGGAAGTATGGGTCAAAAACTGTGTTTTGTGTGTTTTAGTCCTACTCATTTAATCAAGGATTGTGAACATCACTCAGAATACCTTAGCAAATTCCTAGAGAGCATAAACCAGTCTGGAATAATTCAAATAGGGTCAATCACAGAAATTTCTCACCAGATCATAGATACCCACACCAGAGAAGACCTTTTTCAAAACCTTCAGTATCTCACAGTACTTTCCAAAGTACTGTTAATACTGGACCAATACTTTCTCAAAGTACTGCTCAGCCAAAACTAGGTAATGATCACACTATTTGGAACAGGAGTCTTAGAAGATCTCACTATCAACCTAGAAGGTATTACAATTCACATAGGGGATCTAGATCACAGGAACCACGTGTTAAACCAGAATGGGTTAAGAGGGAAAGTACTTCAGAGGGACAAACAATACTTTCAACCAAAAGTGAATCTGATGTTTTTGTAATACAAGAAAAAGCAAATGATATTGAAAAAGAGATTTGTGTTGAAAAACCAGAAAGTTTTGAAAAACCACATGTTAGAGATCAAAAGATAATCCTGGATCATCATTTGAAAGATAGTGGACATTACATACTCAAAGAATTTGAGTTTGTAACTCCACAAGGAGAACACAAGTCAGTAATGGCTTGGGTTCCTAAAAATCAATAACTCTTTTCTTTGTGTGCAGGGCAACCCGGAAGAGGAGCTTAAAGATCATCTTATTGTGGATAGTGGTTGCTCTGGAAGTATGATAGGAGACAAAGAGATCCTGTCTGATTTTAGAAATATTAGTGGAGGACGAGTTGCATTTGGGAATGATCCCAATGGAGGAAAAATTACTGGAAAAGGAACTATCAAAGCAGGGCTTATAGATTTTGAGAATGTTAGATATGTGAAGGAGCTTAAGTTCAACTTATTGTCAGTATCACAAATCTTTGATAAAAAGCATCTTGTGTTATTCACTGACACAGAATGTCTCATCCTTTCCTCTGACTTTAAGCCTGTTGATGATGACTTGGTCGTTCTTAGAGTACCAAGGACAAATGATGTGTATAGCTTAGACATGAAGAGTTTACATTCTTATGGAAGAGCCACATGTTTGGTGGCTAAAGCAACATCCGAAGAGGCACATCAATGGCATAGAAGATTGGGCCATGTTAATTTCAAGAATATCAACAAATTGGTCAAAGGCAATCTAGTTAGAGGTTTACCTTCAAAAACTTACAAGAATGATCAATCATGCTTGGCATGCAAGAAGGGTAAACAACACAAAGCTTCCTGCAAGAAGCTTGAGGAGAGGACTATTAGAGAACCTTTGGAGCTGTTACATATGGATTTATTTGGACCAGTTTCTGTGGCAAGTTTAAACAAGAAAAAGAACTGCTTGGTTGTTACAGATGATTGCAGTAGATTCAGTTGGGTATTCTTTTTAGGTTTTAAAGATGATACTTTTGATGTTATTAGAATCTCATAATAGCACTTGAAAACCAATTGAGACTCAAGGTTAGAGGTATTAGATGTGATAATGGGACTGAATTCAAGAACAAGCTTATGGATGAATTTTGTGCAAACAAAGGCATAAAGAGGGAGTTTAGTATTGCAAGAACACCACAGCAAAATGGTGTTGCAGAGAGGAAGAATAGGACTTTGATTGAAGCAGCAAGAACAATGCTAGCAGATTCCCGTCTACCTATTCAATTATGGGCGTGTGTAAGTACTGCTTGCTATGTACTTAATAGAGTCTCAGTCACCAAACCACAGATGAAGACACCTTATGAATTGCTGATGGGCAATAAACCCAACATTCGTTTTATGAAGCCTTTTGGATGCCCTCTCACTATTTTAAATACAATTGATAATCTGGGGAAGTTTGATGGCAAGTCCGAAGAAGGATACTTATTGGGTTATTGCACTAACAGTAAGGGCTTTAGAGTATACAACAGAGTAACTAAGAAGGTTCAAGATTGTCTTCATGTTGAGTTTTTAGAAGATCAAGACAATGAAAAAGGTAAAGGACCTGATTGGATGTTTGATCTTGAGGTTTTGACTCCTTCAATGAACTATGTATCTGTTAGAGAAGAAAATCAACCTGTGCACAATGGAGAAGATTTACAATATGTTGTTCATGGAGTTCATATTAGACCTGATGTTGTCCCTGATGAAGATCCTGTTAGTCCAAAACAAAGTACTGTTGCTCCACAGCAAAGTACTGTTGCACCAACATCCTCATTATCTGCTGAGGATCAATCTATTCAAGAGGAACTTAATCAGATGCTTCTTCAAGATGTTTTAGCACATTCTTACACTGATGAACAAAGGAGAGCTTATGAAGAGGCAAAAAAGAAGAATAAGACTGCCGAGTACTCTCACAGTACTTTGGACAGTACTTTCGAACAAAGTACTGCTGCACCATTTGATAGCACTTTAGAAGATTTGGATGATCCTACCATGCCTGGATTAGAAGAAACTGATGATGAATTTGAAGATGAAGGTATTTTCCCAAATTCCAATGAAGGTGCTGATGTTACTAATTTGGAGGATACATATGGAGTTCCACAGTCTCTAAACTTAAGAATTCATAAGAATCATCCTTTTGATCAAATCATTGGTCCTTCTACTTCTGAAGTGATGACTAGACACAAAGCTAAGACTTTTTCTATACCTCACAATGCTTTACTTAGCTTTGTGTATAAACAAAACAGGCTAAATCATAAGGACCATCAAACCTGCCTATTTACTTGTTTTTATCTCTATAGAGGAACTCAAGAATATTGCTCAAGGCTTGACTAAAGAAAGCTGGGTTGAAGCTATGCAGGAAGAACTTCTTCAATTTAAACTTCAAGAAGTTTGGGTTTTATGTGATCTTCCAGATGGGAAGAGAGTTATTGGAACCAGATGGGTTTTTAGAGTCAAAAGGGATGAAAGAGGTAATGTTATCAAGAATAAGGCAAGGTTAGTAGCACAAGGCTACAGACAAGAAGAAGGAGTGGATTATGATGAAGTGTTTGCTCCTGTAGCAAGAATAGAAGCTATTAGAATATTTCTTGCTTTTGCTTCTTATATGAGATTTCAAGTTTACCAGATGGATGTAAAGAGTGCCTTTTTATATGGCAAGATTACAGAGGAAGTTTATGTCAAACAACCTCCTGGTTTTGAAGATCCTAAACATCCAAACAAAGTCTACAAGGTGGTTAAGGCTCTTTATGGCCTTCATCAGGCACCTAGAGCTTGGTATGAGAGACTCTATACATTCTTATTGCAACATGGCTACAGAAGGGGAGCTATTGCAAGACTTTGTTTATCAAGAGAGACAAGAAAGATATCATGTTAGTTCAAGTCTATGTTGATGATATCATCTTTGGGGCTACCAAACAGTCCATGGTTAAAGAGTTTGAGCAGCTGATGCAGAAGGAATTTCAAATGAGTTCAATGGGAGAGTTGACTTTCTTTTTGGGACTTCAGGTTAAGCAGTCAAAGGAAGGTATTTTTATCAGTCAAGACACGTATGTTACAGACATACTTAAGAAGTTCAATTTTGATGATATGAAGACTGTTACTACACCTATTAAATCTATCAATTCATTGGGCAAAGATGAAGATGGACAACCTGTTGAAGTCAAGTTATCCAGATCAATGATTGGCTCTCTTATGTATCTCACTGCATCAAGGCCTGATATCATGTTTGCAGTTTGCTTATGTGCAAGATATCAAGTCTCACCAAAGATCTCTCACATGAATGCAGTGAAGAGAATCTTCTGTTATTTAAAGCAACAACCAAAGTTGGGGTTGTGGTATCCAAAAGAGTCACCTTTTCACTTAGAAGCTTTTTCAGATAGTGATTATGCAGGTGATAACTATGATAGGAGATCAACCACTGGAGGATGCCAATATCTTGGGAGAAGGATAGTGTCCTGGCACTGTAAGAAACAAACAATTGCAGCAACATCCTCTACTGAAGCTGAATATGTCGCTGCTGCAAGCTGTTGTGGACAAGTTTTGTGGATGCAAAATCAACTCTTGGACTATGGATTCAATTTCAAGAATACTCCTATCAACATTGATAATGAGAGTACCATTTGTATTGTGAAGAATCCAGTTTATCATTCCAAGACCAAGCACATACAGATTAGGCATCACTTTATCAGAGATTGCTATAGCACAGGCTCATTAATGTGGTTAAGGTTCACACAGATGATAATGTAGCTGACTTACTCACCAAATGCTTTGATGTTTCAAGATTCAATCACTTGGTGGTGAGCATTGGCATGATTAACTACTGAGCTACATTTAAGGGGAGGACTATTTAGTATTAGTATAGTCCTGTGTATTGCTTGAGGGGATGATATTTATGTATACTTAGTTTTTACAGAAGAATTTGGAAAAGTACTGTTTTTTCTGAAAGTACTGCTTGGAAAGTACTGCTTGGGAAAGTACTGCATACGTGGAAAAGTACTGTTTGTCTTATTAAAGTACTGTTCCAACGGTAATATTGAGAGATTTTTACCTTTATGGCAAAAAGGAGTGTTTTATTCAGGGGTCAAGATACTCCCTTAACTACTTCTATGATGGAAGTTGTTCAGGCTGTTAGAGCTGATACTGAAGATGATGAAGCTACTGAAGGTACTGCATCTGCAAGTACTGCTTCTCAATAAGCTGCATCAAAAGAAGGTACTGCATCTCCACAAGGTACTGCTTCCCCAAGTACTGAAGTTCAAGAAGATGTTGCAGTTTCACCTTCTCCATCTCCACAAGGATCTGTTCCTGCTTCTCAATCAGAGGAACATTCACCAATTCAAGGAGAGGATTCATATACCATACCTCCTGAAGAAATAACATTGGATAATTATGTTTTGACAAGGGAGTTGGTTAAGTTGAAAAAGACTACTGAGGCTCAATCCCAGCAGATAAAGAAATTGAAATTGAAGTTTAGAAGGCTAAAGACTTTTGTGTGGCCATTAGTTCAACAATTTCATATCTGGGTCAAATCAAAGAAGAAGGAGCAAAGAAAGTCTCGAAAACACAAACGCCAAACGGTTCACCAACAATCTTCTGTCCAATTGGGGAGGAATTTAGAAGAAGAAAATTTGAAAGAAGATGTTGAGAAGGAGAAAGAACCTGAAGGTACTGAAGAACATGAAAAGTCTGAAGAACAGATCATTCAAGATACTGAAGAGCAAGTTCAAGTTCAAGGTACTGAAGATCAAGGTATTGAACAACAAAGTACTGCTTTTCAACAACAAGGATCCTACAGGCAAACATTGTTAACACCAAGGTTGTTGGATTTTGAAGAGGAAGTTGGTCCTTCAACAACTGTACATGAAGAAGTTGTTGGTCCCTCTATTGTTTTACAAGAGGAGGAAGCTACACTCAAACCCATCCATTCTGCAAGTGATGATGAGTTCATTGCTACAATTTTAGAAGATTTATCACAACCAAGAGGTGGTGTTACTATTCGAGAAGTGCAAGAAGAAGAACAACAAAGAACTTCTCAACCTGCAATTGATCCTAAAGATAAAGGAAAGGGTGTTCTGGTTGAAACTAAGAAGAAAAAGCTAACTTTGGAAGAACTTAGAGCAATTGAAGTTGCTAGGAATGAAGCTGCAGCTAGAAAGTTTCAAGAGGAGTTAAATGCTAAAGATAAAGAAGCTCAAGAAGCTGAAGAAGCTCAAAGTAGAGAAGCAGCTAAGAAGTTACAAGATGAATTAGATTCTGAAGCTGCTGAACCATTACAGTCACCTACTCCTGTTAGATATATGCCAAGAATACCTAATTTAGCTAAAGACAGAAATGCTATGATGGCTTATTTGAAAGGTCGAGGATATAAAGGATTACAGAAGCTGAATTATGTTGATATGAAAAGACTCTATGATGCTGAAACAGAGGCTTATAAGAAGGATGTTGCAGGCATCAAAGATTTTAGAGAATAAGCTTATTGGACTGAAGAACAAAGGAAGAAGAGTTTAAAAAGAAAAAGGAAAACTGAAGTTACAGATAGACAGTTCTCAAAGAAAGAAAGTGTTGAATTAAGATCTGAGACTAGAGATGCATTAAGAAATTATCTCAGAACAGTTGATTTTGAATATTCCAAAGAAGATGCTGATATGAAGATAAACAGATCTCAGATTAGTGCTTTTGAAGTTGTGAAATCTAAAGATGGAGATTATATGATTTTTCATAAAGAGGATGAAAGCTTCAAAGTTTTCAATAGGTTATGGGATTTATTGCATATTATAGATAGAGTAGATCTATTCTATCTATATCATGTGGTTAAAGCTTACTTTGAACATAATCCATTAGAAGGGATTGGTTTAGTTTTACTTGGAGATCTCACAACTGCATGGGAAACTGAAGAAGAGAGCACTGATGATATTTGGAAGAATCAAGAAAATTGAGAAATTGTTTGCTGGAGATTCTTTGAAGAGTCTGGTGTTCATGTTTTAGAGATGGAAAATGGTACGATGATTCACATGTTTGTAAACAGAAGATACCCTCTTACTGTCGAGCTTATGAGAAGAATGATAGAGCACGGATTGGAAGTAAAAGAGGATAATGAAACTGCATGCATGGTCATCAACTTGTTTATCAACTGGACTACCATTGCTGAAGATGATGAATAAACTGGTATGAATTTGATTGAATAAATTATTTTTGATAAATCAGTACTTTATTCAAAGTACTGCTGATCAAACAGTACTTTCATCAAAGTACTGCTTGCAGCTTTTACACCAGTTAAGTGATTTTTGAAAGAAACCTTTTTGTTAAGTAACAAATATTTTGAAACAAAGGTTAAATGAAATAAATGGTTTTTGTGATGGCAACATCAATAGGTCATCAATCCACCATGGCTACAAAAGGATTGGCTAATCCATGAGCAAACGGCTCTGGTAAAGATCTTTCAAATCCGTTTTTAGTTGACAACTTGCTAATAAGTTGTATGGTAATCAACTCACCATATCAGTTTATGTGAAGAGTTGGCTAGCCCACAAGAAAATGGCTTGTGGTAAAGGCAGTGGAAAAACCATTATTGGTAATTAGTTCACCATTAGATAAAAGAACTAACTAGTCCAGAAGGGTACAGCTTTTGGTAAAGACAACTCAAATCTGTTGATAGCTGATGATTTGCTAAAAATCATATGGTTATCAATGTACCATGGTCTTACACACCAAAACATTTGGCTACTCCAGAGATAATGGCTTTGGTAAAGAGATCTAAATCCATTAAATTTTCAATGATTCACCTCTCACAGGAGTTAACACACCAGGAAGTGATGAGAATAGTATGCAACTTAAACTGAATTAATGTACAAATTGTCATATGTTGCTGTGTTGCTGAAAAAGATGGAGCTTGCTGGATGCTGCTGTGAAAGAATAATTCTAGAGATACTTTGACAAAGCACAGAAACTACAGAGATACAATCCAAAGACTAAGAAACAATTTGTCCTTAAAGATGAAGCTGTTAAAGATACATTCACAAAGGAACTTGAAGTCAAGCAAGTAGAATTCAAGTTAGGGGAGGATTGTTGAGATATGAAAGTGTTGAAGATATCAAAGTACTGAAGATATAAAAGTACTGTAAGCTGCAAAGTACTAGAAAAAGTCAAAGAGTCAAAGTACTGCTAAAGATAAAGTCAAAGTACTGCACAATGAAGTCAAAGTACTACAAGAACAAAGAATTGTTATATTCGTTTATGGAAATTATTGTAACTCTAGAATATTCTATATTAGATTACTTGTCGTACAAGGATACAATTTGTAAACCGACTAGGATATCCTTGAGCCTATAAAAGGACTCCTAGATTGGTATTAGAGGTACGAAGTCTACGAGTTTTAGAGTTTTAGAGAGAAGTTCGATAATCTTAGAGTTTTTTAGTGTATCTGCATAATAAGCAGATTTAGAGTTAATAATAAAAGTTATTCTTCTTAGCTTTGTTAAGTAAATTCCGCGTACTTGATAAAGATTGCTCAGTGTTTCTTTGTTAATAACTTAGGATTTATCCGAGGTTGTTAAACCTTAACAAGCTAGTTAAGTTAGTTTGATTAAAGTATATCGATCCAACATACTAGCCCTTCTTTTTCATTTTTATCTAACCCCGACATTTCCTGAAAAGGCTTTCCTAAAATTACTCCCGTGAATCCATCTTCCACAAATTTGCTTACATCGTCTAAAACCATAAAGTCCACCAAAAATGAATGAGTAACGAAGATATGGATGTTAGTTGCAAACCCGAGAAAGTTATTTCCCTTATATTCTAATTCTTTCTTCAGAACTCTGTTGTAGCATTCTTTCGACATGATTTTGACTGGGGAAGTAGTGTCAATAAATGGGTGGAAATCGATGAACCCGATTTTGCATGAGATCTTTAGATAATAAAGGTTTCTATGCTGTATGCGGGTTCCTACCTCATGAAATCTAGGTTGATTGGTTTGCGAAAAAGCCTTTACAGAGTTATCTTGCCAATGGGCCATTTCGACGTCACTTGAGAGGTCTTCAAAGACTGATTCCTAAATTATCATCTTCCTCAAAGTTGACGAAAACATCAAAATCTCTCCCTGAATCAACCTCGCCAGGATCCGGGGGGTCGCTAAGAAATTCTTCTAAAGCGTCACTAAAACTGCCTATTGGGTAAATTGCACATACCTTTTGCGGGGTAGAAAGGAGTTCATTAGGTCCGAACGTAGCAATTTCTCCATTAGATTCAAGAGTTAACTTTCCAACAAAGACATCCACCTTAGTATGGGCAGTGGCAAGCATAGGCCTACCTAAAATGACAGGTATTCTGTTGTCTTCCGGAATGTCAAGAATCACAAAATCTACTGGGAAAAGGAATTTCTTAATCTTCACCAACACATTTTCAACGATGCCCAACGGCGATTGCATAGATCGATCTACCATTTCAATTTTCATCTTGGCCGGCTTTAGGTCACCAATCCCCATACGCAAAAACATCGAACGAGGCATTATGCTAATACTAGCTCCAAGATCAGCTAGGGCATTACACATATTGAGACTCCCGATCAAGCAAGGGAGAGTGAAACATCCCGGATCTTTTTCCTTTTGTGGTAGCTCGTTTCTCAAAACTGCTGAACATCTTTCGTTGAGGTGAATTGTCTCATCATTACTTAATTCCTGTGGAATATCATCATGATTAGTTTTAATAGAATTATTGATAGGGGAGTTTATCGGTAAAGCTTGGTCCAGAAGTGACTGTCTTTCCATGCTGATTCATCGCTTAACTTTTTCCGAAAAGGTCATTGGTTCTTCAAGGATAGTTTCTACAGTATGGAAAACTTCTTCTTCCCGAGCTGCTAGGTAATCAGAGATGGCTTCTGAACATGAGCTAACACTCTTCTCCAATCTCTTAATCCTATCATCGTGAATTTTGAGAGAAGAGACTGTATTATCCACGAATGTTTTCATCAATTTTTCAATCCTATTATCTCGTTCTCTTGATTCCTTGATGTGGTCAAGAATCTTTTTCTCAAGATTTCTCTCGGTTTTGGTCCCAAACACACTCTAAACCCTCTCAATCCTGCATGCTTCAGCTTCTCTTTCTAACCTTCGGTTTTCGAAAATTTCCCCATAATTGTATTATTGTTTTGTTATCATCTTCATTACCTTATGATCGAAATTGTCTCTCGGTCCGTACCCTGTATCCATATGCCACTTGTAGCAATGTTCAAAATCTGTTGAATACATTCCAGGGCTTGGTCAGGAGTCATGCTAGGAATAGGTCTCAGGGAATCGAGAAGTTCTTGTGTTAGCGCATTAATCCCACGATAGAAGATGTAGACGATCTGATGTTTGTTTAAATCATGGGTGGGGCATCGATAGAGTAGCTCATTAAATCTTTCCCATGCTTGGTAAAGCGTTTATTCTCCAACCAAAACGAATTGATAGATTTTCCCAAGAAGATTGGCCATTTTTTAAGGAGGGCAAAGTTGATGGACGAACTCTTTTCTTAGTTTATCCCATGCTCCTTTACATTCGTTAGGGAGTTTGTTATACCATATTTTCGAGGTCCCAGTAAGAGTCATAGCAAAAATCCTTGCAGTGACCGAATAGCTCGGTGTACCTCTGACGTTCAAAAGAGAGGATAAGTGGAGAACTCCTTCTACGTGATCCTGAACGTCCTCATCTTCATCTCCAGAAAACTTAAGTTCGTGTAACTCTCGAATAATATGATCTGGAATAGAGTATTTTTCAGTATTAGAATCCTGTGTGAAGCTTCGTTGGCAGTTCTCATTTGGTCGCTCCAAATACTGCTCTATAGTAAGGTCATCGATATTGTTAGCCTTAATAGTTTTTATTAGAAGTGATGGTCATTCACATTTAGGAACTTTGTAACGTGTGTTAGATATCGTGCTAGAATAGTCAAAGGGCTCATGGATTGGGCTAAGCTAAATGGTTAGACGTTTAGTTAAGTTAGCCTTGTATAAGTTCATGTAACCCAATCCACGTCCAAGCCCATCTCACGGCCCATGGCCAAGCCTTAGGGCATTATCTCTCTTACTATAAATACCCCTCAAGTATGTCATTTGAGGGGTGTGCTTGAATGTGTGTGTGTGTGTTTTCCCTTGAAGCAATATACAACTTATTGTTTTCATCTTTCTTCTCTCTACCTCTCTAACATACATACGAATTCTATCATTCAAGTCACCATCTTTCTATTCTTCATCTTTCTTACGCATAACAGTTTGTGTTTAGTATCATACGCATAACTGTTACGTGTTTGTGTTGGGTTTGCTTGTTAAAGTGATAAGGTATACGTGATAAAAGGGTCATAACAATTGGTATCAGTCGCCTAACAATGGTTTAGGAGTGTTTGTGTTTGTTTTGAAGGGTTACGCGTATAAGCTCACGTTAGTCAATATTGTGACGCTTAAAGCTTTAATTTTTGCACTCAAAAATTCAAGATTCTTGTGGTTTAAGGTTTATTTGGTGCTAAAGTTTCAGTTTTTTGCAAAAAGTTCCAAGCTTTACGTGTTTTTCTTCAAGTTTGAACTCGTATTTTTGAAGGTGGTCATTTCTACTCGTAACTTTTCTAAACACTTTGGGTGAAAAAGGTCAAAATATTTGTGTTATTGGAGTGTTTTTAAGGATATCTGTGCAAGCGACATCGTTTGAATCATTGGAAATTTCTTACGGTAGAAGTCAAAAAGTCAAAACCCTAGTTTTCTACTCATAACTTTTTGGTGAAGAATCTTCGAGCTTCAAAGGTTACTCAGCGCTTCCCTCACTTGGATAAGTGTGTGGAACACTTCGACTTGTGGATATCCCTTACGCTGTGACAGTGTAAATGATTTTGGTTTTAACCTAAGTTTACGATAAGCATAAACTCTACGAGTAGAACTCTACGCATAAGATCACACTTACGCGTAAGGTTTTACGACTAAGTTTTTTTGTCTACGCATAAGCCTAAGGTTACGCGTAAGATACTTTCTACGCCTAAGATCCTACGCATAAAGATCCTACGCATAAGATCCTACGCCTAAGCACCAATTCTACTCGTAACTCCTTCTCTCTAAGTCTACGCCTAAGCTTTAAAAAAAATAAAATAAAATAAAAAATAAAAAAATATATATATTTTTGGGCCTAAATTCAAATTTTTGAGGAGACTAAACGTTCAATTTTTACGCGAAATTCAAATTTTGGTTTAACTGTGAAAATTTTGGTCAAAAATTCAAATTTTTGGGCCTAAATTCAAATTTTTCGGGTCAAATTTGGCGTCAAAATTGTCTTAACTCAAAATTTTCATACGACCTTAGAATTGATTTTAAAGTGAATTTCAAATTTTGGGCGAAAATTTTTTTCGACTAAGAACCAAGGTTACGAGTACGACTTTCAGAATCACCTCAACCGAGCTTAATCTTCATCAACCACAACTCCTTTATCGTTGAATCGATCCTACATCAACTTTATCATATCATACCTTCATCAATGGCAACTCAACAAGACATTCATGCAACCGGTGCCGAAAACCGACCTCCTATGTTTGCAAAAGGTGGTTATCTTCAATGGACAAGTCGAATGCTCCGCTACATCAAGACCAAACCTAATGGCAAACTCATGATTAAATCCATTCAGAATGGACCCTTCAAGCCTCGACAAGTTCATGTACCTGGAAATGCGGATGCAACACCTCCCATCCCACCATCCTCTCATCTTCAAACTCTGAATCGAATACATGAAGAGGATCTAAACAAGTCGATGCAGATGACATGGCAATTCATATTGTCCAACTGGGTTTACCAATAGACATCTTTGTTGCGGTAGACAGAAACGCTTTCGATATGTGGGAACGTGTTAGGCACTATGTTATGGAACGAAATTGGTAAACAAGACATGGAGAACAAGCCGCTAACGAATGGGAGAAGTTTACATCTACACCAGGAGAATCCAGTGAATCCTACTATGGAAGGTTTTGCACTTTGATGAATGAGCTTATCAGAAACAAGTTGGCACCCCGAACAATCGTTCAAAACATCAAGTTCCTGAATAATCTTCCAGAAGAATGGGGACGTTATGCCACTATTGTCAACCAAACAAAAGACTTACATCAGGTGAACTTTGATCAACTCAACGATTTTCTGAAACAAAACCAAGCTGAAGTGAATGAAGTCAGGAAAGAAAGATTGGCAAACAATCATGATCCATTGGCACTTATTGCTAAGACTCAAACTCCAGTGAATAGACAACAACAAGCTTCATCATCTTCCACTAACAACAACTTGCAGCAATACATTCCACAACCACAACAACTGTCACACCCCCAAATTACGTGTTTTGCAGCGGAATTGAATACCTTGGGGGAGGACTGTCATAGCATCAAAGTTACAGTTATATCGAACGACCTAAAGTGTCGTTTAGAAAATACATCGTTTAATTTATTAAAACAATCAGAGTTTACAAAGTAATGGTCTCAAATGAAAATCAACTTGTGCGGAAATAAGTTTGTTACAAGCCAAACGATGTTTTAAAGTTTATAAAACCCAAGTGAGACGCACGTCACCACGACTCTATGAGATGTCCATATGCATGCCATGAAGTGAATGCCTTAGATACCTGAGATAAAACATGCTAAAGTGTCAACACAATGGTTGAGTGAGTTCATAGAGTTTGCGTTGAAATGTAAAGCCTTAATAAAAAAACGTTCATGCAGAAAAGTCTAAGTTTTTGGTTATATAGAATAGTTCACAAAGCAAAGGCATCGTAAATCCACTCAGTTCCAAGTCCCGCCCATACAAAACTTGCAACCTGTGTGTTTACAACCCACTGCTAAAAATAGTATGTCAATCATATATGCATGTATCATAGTAGTTAAAAGTATAAATGTCACCACAAGGGTCTTCCAACACGCGTGTTGGGATGTATCCATAAAAATGGCCTTCCAACATATAAATATTGGGATGTTTGTATATTAATGTTACCACAAGGGTCTTCCAACAACTCGTGTTGGGATGTTCCTCCAACGCTCACGTTGGGATGTATCCATAAAAATGGCCTTCCAACATATAAATATTGGGATGTTTGTAAATTAATGTTACCACAAGGGTCTTCCAACAACTCGTGTTGGGATGTTCCTCCAACGCTCACGTTGGGATGTTTGTTTAAGTCTAGTCACAACACGCACCAAGTCTAAAGTATAAGTAATATTGTTTGGCAATAGAGTTTAAATGTTTTGGCCGGCTCCCGCAGGAGTTAGCCAGTTGCTAAAGTATGTATGTTGAAGCATAATTGAAAACAAGTTTAGCACATTAAGACACATATCGCAATAAACCACGCATAATGTCCAAAGAGTATAAGAAGTATAGTGTAACACAATTGTATAAATGGTTTGAGTATTCGCAAGAGTAAAAAAAATATTTAAGCATATATCTCCCCCAAATAGTTTGTAAGAATTTAAACGAGTAAAAGTGGGGCATGAACTCACAGTAATATGTAAGAGTTTAAAGTACTTGTGAAAGTAAATGAAAATAGTTTGAGCATGTATCTCCCCCAAAAGTAGTATAAAAACAATTGAAAATGGGGTTATGAAACTCACGGTAATATGTCAAAGTTTAGAATATTTGTGATAGTGAGAGTAAGTAGTTGAGCATGTATCTCCCCCAAAGAGTTTGTAAGACAAATACGTAATAGAAAGTGGGGCTACGAACTCACCTGGTGTGATTGATATGCTAACAAAATGAAGTGCAAGGAAATGAGGCTCGGAAACTATCCGCGACCTAAAATGAATGTTATGACTTGAGTTATGATATGTTGTCGTGAATGCATGATTTGAAAACGTATCACCCAATATGCCACTTGAAAACTAGTTATATAAAAATATTGTTACTTGAATGTGTGACGGTTCCATGTCAAAAATAATTACTTTTGAGCTAATGGTGAAAATGTAGTTAAAACTACGTAACGGTTTTAGTAATTGACAAATCGGTTTACATCGGACTTGACGTAGTATATACATAGGAAAACTAACTCGTTTTTAAGGTCCGTTTCCGAACGTCCGCTTAGGCCCTCAAAACCTTGATTAAAATCCCTGACAGCTTACTAATGCTGTGAATAGTGTTTTCAGACGCTTTTGACTCAAAGTTCGGTTAACCATAACTCACTCGCTTTAAGTCCGTTTTTCAAGTTCTTTATATCCACGCGAAGGTAATTAAGTGTGCTAATATATTTTTAAACTTTGGAGATTTCACAGAAAGTTTAGGGCCACTGTTTGGTCAGTTAAAAATCTGGACTGCATGTACATTTTCCGGAAAATGGTAGTTTTAAATCGTAACTTGAAAACCACGTATCTTTTCGTTATAACTCCGTTTTAGTCCGTTCAAAAGGCCACGTTCATAACTAAAAATCTATTTTCTAAAACTTTAATAAAACTTATAAAAATGACTAACTTTTCGAAAAATTAAAATTTCGACAGCGCTTCCGCGCTTATTTTAAACTTTACCATTTTTATCTACTTGTTTAACCACAACTTCACCACAAAAGTCCCTTAATCTACTCATCACCAATCCTACTAGTAAAACAACTTCATTTGATCATAACTAAAATAAATATTCATTGTGAGGCTAAAAATATATATACAAACTTAAATAAACATATATAGAATTTATGCAATCATTTCCTCCAAAAACCACAACTAGACTTTGATGATCCATTTTTCAAACTTCTCATTTTTATAAACTTTTAACTAGTACATACTTGTTATAAAAATTAATAGGACACATATGGGTGATAACATTTGATAAACATGAATAAAAACTACAACTTGAGCAAATATGATCATATGGACTTCATGAAAATATATGAAAAATATATATGAAAAGGTAAAAGATAAAGTTTCATGCTTACAAGTGCTTGATGAGGTTTATGATCAAGGATTAATCCTAAACACCCTAGGTTTTTATTTCAAAACCTTAACAAAGAGTGTTACTAGATTGTGTAGAACTTGATTAGAAAATGTTTGATGAATTTTCTCTTGATCTCTTATGGTGGCCGAATGTTTGAGGGGAAGAAGAAGAGAGGAGACAAGACTTACACCTTGAATAATTGTGTTGAATGCATAAAAGATGGAGTGCAAGACTAGTTAAATGAAAGATCTTGAAATCTAGTTGATTCATGTATGTAATAATACATATATATATATCTATTATTATTATTATTATGTACATGTATAAATGTAAGTAGAAGTAAAGTTATTTGAGGATAGTAGTAACTTGTAGTATTGTTAAATAAGATTAGTAAGTTGTATACACATTTGAATATTTAAGGTAGCGTTAAATAAAAATAAATTTCACGGGTCAAGATAAAATATATTTAGGTCATAAAAATTATAAAAATACTTTTCTTGCAAAAGTTAAGTGAAATAATAATAATCGTGTAGTTTTTAAGAAAACCGTCGTAATAATATACATCTAACAATTTATATCCAAAATAAATTTAAAACACTGGGTAAACTCAAAATATTGTTTTTATAAATTAAATGTAAGTATAAAAATATATCGGGATAGTTTTTGGAAGTATCTGATTAAATGTTCAAAATAATTAATTACGCGATAGCGTTTATTTAATAAGAAAATAAACGTTTAATGTGAAATGCAAAACCATGCACAAACCGTTATGAAATGATGAATATGGAATATGAGAAATGATCGGAAATTGAGAATTGTGACAACAACAATTCTATCCAGATCAACAATACCAGGAACAAGGAATCACTGATCCTGAAACTGACCCAGAAGAGACCTTGCAACCGATATTTTCCTTATTGGATAAAGCTTTTAACAAAGTGATCGGTAATCAGCGGTTCCATATCGGGTAATCAATTGGGTCGAATGTTGGAAATCGATGGGACAGAATGTTGGGAATAGAGCGTGGGTAATCGAATGGGAATGTTGCGCTCCGTCGTTGGGAATTATGGAAATGTGAATCGGGGAATCGTTTAAGTGTTATAACTGTCAAGGAGTGGGTCACATGGCAAGGAATTGTCCCACTAAGCCGCACAAGAAGAATGGTGATTTTCTTCGAAAGTCGCTCATAGCGATAAGCAAGAAACGGGTTACTGAGTCGAGGAACATGACTTTTCGCTATTATGGATGATTTGGAAGACCGAGAGGACATCAATGCTAACTGCGTCTTAATGGCAAATCTTCAGGAGACTAAGTACGACACGACTCGACGCACCTCCCGCCTATGACACAAATGCAGATCTAAGGTACCAATCATTGATTCATGTTATAACAATGTCATATGTGATGCGTTTACTCATGACGAACGAATTCGGACGCCGACCCACTTATGATACATACCTAGACAATCCGAGTTGTAGCAATACGAACTCCGAAACTCCATATGTGGATCCTAGTGGAGGCTGTGTGACACGAAATACTGAGACTGATGAGGAAACACGTGCTTATGTTGAATCATTAATCAATCAATGTGGCATTGAAGTTGAGAAAGTTAGAACGATCAATCGCGAAGTTAAGGCCGCGAATGCTAAATTAACCGCTGAGCTTGAGAGTTACAAGGCGCACGCCAGAGCCTATGAATTTCATACAAACAAAATTTCAGAGTTAGAAATTGGTTATCGAGATTCTATTTTTAGAGAAAAAGATTTGCAACTCAAGTATGACACACTTGATATGAATCTGAATTTGAAAATCAAATCTTTAAACAAGGAAATTTCTGATCTAAATGACCAACTTTCTAAACAAAAAGCACTGTTTTCTGATCTTGAAAAAGAGAAGAAACAGTTGATTGCTGATTTTGCAAAACGAGAAGATTCTCTTCTTGATGAAATTCTTGATAAAACGGAAAAAATCCAGAAATTGGATAATTTACTGCTTACAACGGGTCATTCCGCTAAGACAATCAAGATGCTTTCTAATCAAGTAAATCCGATTTTTCATACTACAAATAAAATGGCTCTTGGTAACTCACCTCCTGGTATCCTCAAGAAAGCTCGAAATCTCGAATGTGTTGAACAATGGAAAACCTTTGCATGAACCCATAATTGTTCGTGATTCTCTTGAAACGTTGGAACTATCGAAGGAGAGTAGATCAAAAATGAAACAAAAGAATCTAGATCTTAAACCAATTGATTATAACAAATGGAACAAAATTAATGGAATTACTTTTGTTAATCAAAAAGAACAATCAACGTTTTTTACCACACCAAGTGTTTCAAACAAAGTGTCAACACCAGTTTCAAAACCGTTTAAAACCAGTTGTAGTTTCCAAATCTCTTTCGAAAATCGAACAAATGTCTTCAAACAATCCTTTTAACACAAGTGATACTAGAAGCATTTTAGATGACGTTAAAACTAGAATTGGGTATCTTCAAGAGATTGTCAAGTCTAAAACCAATATTACAACTAACATCTGGTTTACTCGTCATGATGACGAAACAAAAGAGGTTTTTAAAACCCAAATTGCCCCTCCGTTAACTGCCATCAGTGCGAGGGTAATTCATGTTGAACAAGCACTTTTGAAAGAAACGAGTGATTTTGTCAAGGACCATAAATCCCTGGTAAAGCAAGCTAATGAAAGTGTTGAACACATCAAGGTTTTGGAAAATTTGAATGATTCTCTCTTCGAAGATGTTATGACTACCGATATCATGTCCATCATTTTGCAAACATATTCTGTTGAAAATCATGAAAGACTCCAGTCTGAGACCTCCGCAATTGTTTCAAAATATGAAAAAGCTCTTGAAAAACTTGAAAAAGAAAACGTGTCCTATTTTAAACAACTTGATCGAAAATCTGAGGAATGCAAGTATGACAAACTGTCGTATGAGCGTGCCTACAAGGACATGAAAGAGCAAAATGATCTTTTGAGAGCTCAGCTGGGATGTCAAAAAGGAAAGGCTGTGGACACTAAGATTGCAAAACCATCGACTGAGGAGAAGGCAAATGTTCCCAAACCGGTTTTTAAACAAAAAATGTCTATTTCTCAGCTTCCTCCACAAGTCAATGAGAAAAATGATTTGTCAAAAACAGTCACTCAACAGTCCCTGCCTATTAAAAAGAGAATTGTCAAAAGTTTTGAAAAAGGAAAAGTAGTTGCTGAAACACCAAAAGTGATAACACCTGGCATCTCTAAGACTAGTACACGGAATGTGACCAAAAATCCAGTTAAAGAATCGTGGTTCTAACAACATGGTCAACAATCACTATCTAGAAGAAGCTAGGAAAAAGGCACAGACTCGAAAAGACGGAATTTTAGGTGCAACATCTAGGGTGATGAATTCTACAAGATTTCAAGGCACTGCTAGTAGTAGTAAACCATTACCTAGGGATTGGCTTACATCTAAGAGTAGTTGCGCAAAAGAAAATGATATGCCCTTAGAAAACATCACTAGGAATTCTAAGTCTTTTTCAAACAAGAATCAATTTCCAAAAGACTGTAGTGACAAAGTTAAAGCTGCTGTTTTAAACAAGAATATTGAATTTGTCTGTACTACATGTAAAAAATGTGTCTTTTCAGCTAATCATGATGCATGTGCCTTACAATATCTCAAGAAAGATAATTCTCGTGCTGAGGCACAATCCACTAAGACACCAAATAGAAACAAACCCGGTGACAAGATGAACATCAAAAGGAAACCTAATAGGTGGATCTCTTCAGGACGTAGTTTTTCTAAAAAAGAGTCTATCGCTGCATCTGATAAGAAAAAAACTCCTAGATCTTACCTTAGGTGGATACCCACGGGAAAAGTTTTCAGCACAATAGGTCTTAGATGGATTCCCACAAGAAAGATTTTTGATACTTGCTCCAACACAGATAATAGTGAAACTCATCAAGATAAGGAAGTCAAAACCACTACAACCGTTGATAGTGATCACCCTCACCGTGAGGAATCTTGTACTTCTAACACTGTTATCTGTGAAAACTCTTCTTCTTTGGTTGCAGGTGAATCAAATATCTCGAACCCACTCATCGAGGGTTCCAATTCTGTAAACTCTTCATTCTCTCTATCGTCTATCTTTGATTTTCCATTTCTTTTATAAAACCAACAAAAGCAAAATACAAAAATAGAAAATTTTCAAAAATACAAAAACATTATAAAATCAAAAAATCCAAAAATATTCCTCTCACGACATGTCTCTCGTATAATCGATATTCTGTACGTTTCTAGAAATGTCATTCAACAATGATACGGGTATGTATAGATGCTTGAGCGAGAGTTCTTTAATGTTTTTCAAAACATGTCGTTTCTCAAAATTCTTAAATAATGGCTTTCGTGATACTTCAGACGAAACCCGGACTTCAAATTAATGGCTTCTGAACACATCAGTTCAGGACCCGCGCTTCAAAGAAAGGAAAGTGCTTAACAAAAACAAAGGTTTTAAATATTTTTCAAGCACTATTCCTAAAAACATAATGGCTTGTAAGTATTTCAGCTTGCAACCCGATCTTTAAAGAAAGGAAAGTGCTACGCAAAATCGATTTTCATAAATATCGAGCACTTATCCTAAAATAAATGAAGATAATTCTTCTCTTATATCTTCAAAAGAGTTTTAAAATCTTCTTCTCATCTTGCGTACCATTGATTCAAAATTTTCAAAAAGATTTTTCAAAATCTCTCACATTTGGTACCAAGATAACTCCCTCTAAACCCGTAATTGATTCTAAATTTTCTGTATGAAAAATATGCTTTCTTTAAGGGGGAGTATAAAACCAAAGTTGTTCCAAAATTCATGCTAAATCAGTTTCTCTCCAAATGCTTTCCGAAAAACATATCTTTTAATCATTTTTTTTCAAAAACATCATAGATATGCTATTTTTTAGGGGGAGAAACGTGATTAAAAGGTGATCAAAAATGTTTTATGATCAGTGTTTGAATCTCAAAAGAGCTCGACTCAGTTGAAACCAATGAATTGACGAGAATGCAAAGTCAGTAAATGTACCATTTCGAGAAACTTTCTATGGACTTGACCAGGACGGGTAATAATTTCAAGCTAGTTCTCTAGTGATGTAAACGTGTCTCGAATCGGTCTAGTTCATTTAAATTCGATCAATTCAAAAAGTGCGAACTCTACCCTCTCTGTGCAGATTTCTGTCAAAACTTATAAGCACATGTGAAGGGGGAGTGTTTCTGAAAATATAAAACTCTCGGAGTGTCTCAAACATGTTTTCTATCATAAACACTCTGTGAGATTTTCAAGTAAAATGGTTTTATGGCAACATGGGACAGTCATGGAGTTATAAGGTGACTAAGGATAGGAAATTCGTCCTATGATCCGCCAGAGCCGGAGGGATCTACCCAAGGACATCACAAATAGTTAGTATTAGAAGTCCTTAGGAATGATTGAAAAAAGGAGTAATGTGAGAAAGGAGAAAGAAGGGGTTGAAGAATTAAAAAGAAATGTAATGAAAAGGGTGAAAAGAAATAGCCCTCCATATTCAACCTTAGGGCGTAAACCGGTTCAATACATATGCTACTGGTTGTCACTAGATGACACCGGTATTGAAGACAAAGACGTCATGGACCCAGTGACGCACTGCACTAAACCTTCTAGCCACTCAATTCCTCTCAAAAAGGATTTATTTCATTCTCACTGGGAACCCTACATAATCTATTGACCTTCTCTTAGAGATCGTTGATATTGAAGAAGGAGACCCTATCCCTAGTCTCCGCTCAGGAAAACCAAAATGCACTAATTGAGTCTAAAGCCACGAGATTCATCAAAAGATCTCATAGGAACACATGACATGACATCGCTTGTTGCTCATCAATAAGGACACAAGTGATATATTATAGAGTCCTACGCAGATCTTAGCAATTTTCCAGAACATTTATGAGAAGTTTCACATTTGTGATCTTCAGTGATTGAATGGAAACTCCTGCCAGGGTCAACATCAAGCAGCCCTGACAGCAGGTCACTTCGGTAATTCTCCGTGGATTACGCTTAGTGTGTCTCAAACGGTCTACAGTCGTGGGGTGATGCTTCGGTGTACCTCAGCGACTCATCTGAACTGTAGATGTACTTCGGTATATCGCGTTATCTCACTTGTGGGACTCCAGTTCAAGAACGGCCCTTGTGAGAATTAGAGACGTGTTTTCACACTATGCTGTTAACACCATCGAAATTCAAACTTGTAAGTGCCGGAATCCGCTTATTACTAACCTGTTTTTATGTTTTCTTCTTATGGAAGCTCTGGAGCGGATGGATCGTGCAGACTCGCCACATGCTCATACCAACGACACATGAAAGTTCTCATCACAATCAAAGGCTACACAAAGTTTAAAGACTCGAGAACTACATCATTGGTAACCAGAAGTCAAATAGAAGTGTGAGCATGGTGGAGAAAGATGTGGAGACACCTAACCAACGAAGTTGACAACGGCAGACAACCACATTAACTGATCACAAAGCATGAAGGAACAAAGAATCAAGACTATTCTATATCTACACACAAAGTTCAAGCTCAAGAAAAGTAAAGACCTAATCAAGTGGAGCATCATTTGAATGACCACCCCTTAGGGGGATATTGTTAGCCTTAATAGTTTTTATTAGAAGTGATGGTCATTCACATTTAGGAACTTTGTAACGTGTGTTAGATATCGTGCTAGAATAGTCAAAGGGATCATGGATTGGGCTAAGCTAAATGGTTAGACGTTTAGTTAAGTTAGCCTTGTATAAGTTCATGTAACCCAATCCACGTCCAAGCCCATCTCACGGCCCATGGCCAAGCCTTAGGGCATTATCTCTCTTACTATAAATACCCCTCAAGTATGTCATTTGAGGGGTGTGCTTGAGTGTGTGTGTGTGTGTTTTTCCTTGAAGCAATATACAACTTATTGTTTTCATCTTTCTTCTCTCTACCTCTCTAAACATACACGAATTCATATTCAAGTCACCAAGTTCTTATCTTCATCTTTTCCTTTCCTATTATTTACGCATAAAGTGTTGGTTTAACGTGGTATACTTGTGTTCGTTAAGTGGGTATTCGTGATAAGGTTGATATATCGTAGAGGTCCTAACAGATATTATTTTCATTGATGACCTCCGGTTCTGGGTCAGACTGGTCTGATTCGTAAAATGAGAAGATGTTGTGAATAGGAACCGGAGAGTAAAATTTTCTTGTCCGAAATTGCTTCTTCGGATCGTCGAATGGGGTGGCCAGAAAAGGCCTCGAGCTGCGAGTCTTGTATCCTGACATTTAAGAAAGAAAATTAAAAATAGACTTAATATGAAATCCTAAGATAGCTCCCCAGCAGCGGCGCCAAAAACTTAATGCAGGTTTTACTGACCAGGATTTAATATTTATAAAGTCTCGTTATACCTATGGTCTACCCTAATGCACTAACGGGCAGTGTACCCGGTCGTGTGTAGTGTAGTAATCGGTAAAGCCAAGGTCGTCCTAAGAGCTATGTGTGTTGGATTATTACTAAGTCTAGGTGTCACAGATTTAATAATGGTTTCGATAAGGAATTAATTAATTAACTACTAAAGCAGAAAATAGCAAATAAAGGCAAAGGATAAATCAATAGAGGAGAGTGGTGCTAACCTAGTTATTCCTCCTAGCTAGTTATGTCTACGTCTACTTACTTCCTATTACTTTAGGTGGGGTCAAAGTAGAGAGGACAACATTTGGTCAATTCGCCCTAACCTATCAGCAAAGATGCCACCACAGGAGAAGTCAGGTGTCCCCTCATAAGTCTTGTTGTTCCTGGTCCCCTAAGCCAAGCCATTAAGTACCGCTACATGCTAGATTTATAATAGTGAGTGCCCGGGCGTTAGCAACTTAAACACTCACCCCCTAATTATTAAGTTCATCCAAACGGTAGGTGATCAGTTGGTCAAATCGCACAAGTAAAAAGGGTCGTCAGTTGGTCATATCTTACCCTTCCTGTCTCAGTCCGCTCACCTAGGGTCAGTTGGTCATATCTCCTAGGCAATTGGCCTCTACCGCCATTCAAAACTACCGAACCAAGGGTAGCTACCAATAAACTATGCATGCATACACTTAGAAATAATTATACGGAAGTAATATAAACGCAAACAAAACAATTAAGGAATCATAACTAGGCCAGCACCAATAGGTTCTTAGCCGCTCATATTAACCATACAAATCAATTCAATATTCAAAGGTACGAAATACATGAATCGAAAGTAAAGAAAAGATAAAATGCTAATGCTTATCGTAGGGGAGTGATTTCTCTCTTGGAGACAGCTCTGTATGCTCCTCTAGACCTGCCTTGAGCTTTTTCCCACGTTCTCTGGTTGTTGTGTGTGGAATGGGATGATTAGAAATGCTGGAATTCGTGGGGTATTTATAGGACAGATCTGGGTTACGGCGTAACTATAACAAGAGTTACGCCGTAACCTTCAATTCCTTCGTATTTTGTACTAGATCTGCTAGTTACGGCGTAACCTTATTGGTGGTTACGCCATAGTCTTCAATAAACTTCGCCGTAGTTGATGAAATAGTTACGGCGTAGTTATCAACGGCGTGGAACCTCATTTGACCTAATATAGTTACGTCGTAGTCTTTGGGAAGAGTTACGCCGTAACCTTCTGATGAGTTGGTTTTCCGAGTCACGCTTTAGTTACGGCGTAATGTGAGAGATGAGTTACGCCGTAACTTCTTCAAAGTCAGCATACTATGATAAATCTTTTGATATTTCTCCAGTTCCGCGTCTCTTTAGCTCCAATGCTCGTAATTTACCCGAAAGTGGAAAACAATGGAAAACAAGCGTAAATCCATATAAATGATATAAATTACAAGCATTATCGGGAGAAATTGACACTTAATATTCAGGACTATTTGATGTTATTAAAGACTAAGATCCATCTTGCAACCCTACTTAATTACCATAGGTCTGACCAGTGCGTAAAAAAATAGGACAAGAAGTAAGCGACAAGCGTTAATTGCATAATGCAAATCTTAGATTTATGAGACTGATCAAGACATTAATAGACAAGTAATAATGTCATGAGCATGTTTAGTTCTCATCTTATGCCTCGGGTTCAAGGTCTGACCAAGACAACTCGAGATAAGTCGACCAAGTATGAACGTGTAAAAATAACCAGAGGTCTGACCAAAGCGAAATAATTACCATGGGTTGGAAAGGCCCTTAGGTCTGACCAAAGAAGTCAATCCAAATGCACGTGTTCATAGTTGGATGGCATAGACTTAAAATTAACAAATAGGTATGCACATATAAATGTGGTAAAAGTCGTGTACAAAGAAGCATGCAAAACAACTTTGTTCACTAATTTTAAAAACTTTTGGTAATGACACTGTAGTGATCATCATGGTTCACGGTAGCTCCAATCGAACGCACAGGGAGGCAGAGGACCAGGTAAGTGCTGAAGCATAACCTAGACATCCTTTCGGTGCGACTGTACGCACCTCTTTGAACTCCCTTTTGAGTTTGTTCTAGTGGGTGAGCCATACATCCCAAGTGTCCATAGCGTCTAGTTTTTAAATTCATGAAAACGTGTTTCATTAAATTAGGTCACTTTATTTTACAAAAACGATTTTCCACGAATTAAATAGCATGTCACAATTGAGCATGTTATTTAGGCGTGTAAATAAAGACCAATATTCATGTTATGGTTACTATATGTATTATTCCATATTGCATACAATTAGGTGTCAAAGCAAGTAATAAGGCACAATCATAAACATCAATGTAAAACACATATTGTTCTGAGTTCTCTTGCGAGTCTTCCCCAAACGGAGAACCATAAGACCGTTACTAGGATATAATACCTAGATCGCCCCATACATCGCAAAAGCAAATGAGTGGGTCTTGTGGCCGGAAAACACATAAAAACGCATGGCAATCTCAATTAACAAGTAATTACGCAATTTTATGTATTTAATAAACAATATGTAATTTTAATTATCATTATAATTCTAATTAACAATTGATTAATTCTAATTAGAAAGTAATTCTAATTAACATGTAATTCTAATTAACAAGTTAATTTCAATTAGCAAAGTAATTCTAATTAACATGTAATTTAAATTAACAAATTAATTCTAATTATCAATATAATTTAATTTGTGTGTGACTAGTTATTTTTTATTAAAGATTGACAAGTATTGCATATAGTTGTCAAAACAAAATAAAACGAATAACTAAATTAGGTTTCATGCAGCCTTTTAAAAATGTTTATTAATAAGAAACGTGTAACACATAATCGCAAAAACGAGATGGCTCGTGATGCCACTGCTGGGATTTTAGAACAAGTTAACCAATTAACCTCTACGAGTAAGCAGCGGATAAGGATCTAGTAATCGCAATTAGGTTAACCACGTAATTAATAAACAATTAATTAATAAAAGGGATAAAAGAAAACCTAATCTTGCTTGGCAATTGGACTTTAATAACGAACAAGAAACCAAACGAAACCCCAAGTATCTAAATTAGATACCTCAATGAGTATCACACACAAAACCCGATAACGTATACGTTCGATATATGGCTAGTCGAGAACGTAAATAAAAAAACCCAATAAACAATTTGATAACTTGAATAATTCACTAACAGAAACCTCCAAAGAACAAGTCAACTTTTCAGCCCAATATACTACTATTTGAGAAACAGAAAGCAACCAAAGAAGCTTATTGCTTCTTGCCCGATATTGGATACCACGTATCCGAGAACCTTCTGCCTTTGTTGTCCGAGAAGTAGCACGACTAGGAAACAAAACAAAAAAACCCTTTTCACTTGTCGCTGCTGTCGATTCAGGAGGAACAAGAAGCTACACCAAAAGCCTAACACAACTTGGATCAAATAATGATGCAAGTATAGGATTTATACGAGCCATGAACAAGACTTAAACCATAATCGATTCAAGATAAAATCAACTGAGTTTGAAGCTGGGAACAGCAGTCGTATAGTGTATTGGAAGGGTATGATTATATCGCATGAATGGCAGAAAGAGTATGTTTGTTTATATATTAAAACAACCGACATATCCTTGGGTATATTTCTTGATAGACAAGCATAAAGCCCAAGATCTCATCATTCTTTCTTGCCCGATCTTTTGGAGGGTTTCATGGCCCATGGCGCAACCTAACCTACCCAATCTGTAAACCATACAGCCCATGGGTCATTAACAATTAATCGAGTCAAGATTCATGCATAACGGGTATGAATATTCAAGTTAGAATAACGTTCGACACGTATACTCGTGTTTATCGTGTGTGCCCCCATCGGCTCACACACTCTTAGTCTTTTAGTCGTGTTTGTAACTCCCACAAACCAACATAGTTTTACGTTGTCATCGTATAAGAAAACAGAAGATGAGAGACCTAGAGAATGCAGAAGCAGATTACACCACAATGTTAGATATTAAAAGATTTAATAGAAAGGAACTTGAAGATGCTACCGAGGGATTCAGTGAAGGTTGTGGACCTAATCTCGCTCATTGGCTCGGTACATATGTAATAACTCAAAGTCAAAGGGCTGTTTGTGCTAGTTAGTTAGTTTATAACCGAATAACGGTTAAAGATAGTTAGAAGTTAGTTATTGTTCGGTTACACCTGTTGGTGAAAAGACACAATGGTTCGGTAAAACCTTATATAACCGAAGTGTATGTATACGTTTATAAGTTGGATCGATAATACAATTAGTATTCAGTTTTAAACACTTGCAACTTATATTGACTAGGGACAACATTTGGCATCAGAGCCTACACACGCTCGTTTGATTCCAAAAGCTGTGAACGAAAGAAAAACACGGACCTGAAAAGGTTTCGGTGGAACTCGCTGTCAAAACAAACACGGACTTGAAAATGTTTCGGTGGAACTCGCTATCAAAACAAACACGAACCTGAATAACAATTGGAATACGTTGGAGACGGTAGTGCACGATCAGAACCAACGGAAGTTGCAAACTTGAAACGACTTCAATCTACTCTTGAAGGAGAAGAGGAACACATGATCGATTGAAGGAAAAATAATATGGCCAAGAATACACCAACGATTTGGTGGACAAACTTTTGTGGGTGACGGCTAGTTAAAGACCGAAACAAAAAGGAAAGAAAAGGAAAAAGGATCGTTGTACATTACTTTTGTGGGAAGCGACTTTGGAATATCGACACAAAAAAACAACAACAATGACTGTTGTAGAAAGACCGACGTGAAGAAAGAAAACACAACGCTTCTATCCTATGATAGCAGTGTGAGACCGAGGGAAAAAAAAGGAAGGGAGTTTTGTGGGTAACGATCGTGGAAGATCGACAAAAAAAAAAAAAAATGACTATGCTTGGGTGATATTAACGAGAGATCGAAAGAACAAAAATAAAGGAGAAAATTTCTGTGGTATCGGCGTTCAAGGACCGACACAGAAAAAGGGAATACGGTTGTGATATAACACAACAGTCAGGTTAGAAATCTAAATTTCTTGGATTTCTATCATACTAGTAGTATAAATCTCTATTTCCTATACTATTAGGAAATCCAAAACTTTAGTATATATTTCTAGTTCCCATACTATATCCCATACTAGTAGGAAATCCCAAACTGTAGAAGGTGAAGATCATACATATAGATAGGATGCCTGCTAAAAATCTTAGTAGCGTTTTGATAAAACAAAAACCTATATCACCAATCACTCACTATCAATGCCCCACTTTAAAAACTATAAATTCCACCGTTTGGGCTATCTAAATTAAAGTTATACTTGAAGCAAATGGATTATGGGAGATGATAGAACATAAGGAAAATACGCAAGTAGATGAGAAAAAGGATAAGGCAACGACTGCCTTTCTATACCAAGCGTTGACCGAAGATGTGATACTACAAGTCGCAGGTTGTAAATCAGCAAAAGAACTATGGGAATCGTTAAAAAAGAGACACATTGGAGAAGAGAAAGTACAACAAGCACGCTTACAATCATTGATGATTGGATTTCAAACACTCCAAATAAAGGAGGACGACACAGTGGATGAATTTACTGCTAAACTAAATGGCTATGCTACTAAGGCAAAAGAATTAGGAAAAACATTGGACCAATCACTCTTAGTACGAAAACTATTAGACTTCACACCAGATAGGTTCATTCAAATCGTCGCATCCATAGAACAAAACAGTGATCTTGACGAAGTTACCTTAGACGAGATCATTGGAAAACTCAAAGCATTTGAGGAAAGAATAAAACTTCGAAAAGGAGTACAATTAGATAGCGAGGAAAACTTACTATTCGCACACGGCGAACACTCGAAAAGGGGAAGGTGATTTGGCAATCACGGAGGCAGATCAAACTTTTCACGAGGAAACTAGCAACGTACTAGAAATAAATATGACTCGAAAGAGGAAGGCTCAACTCACAAAGCAAAAATCAAAATGAAATAAGAATGAGTGGGACATGAGCAAAGTACAATGTCACAAGTGTAGGAAACTTGGACATTTTAGAAAGGACTGCACTTAATCATCGACAACTCAGGAACAATCAAACCTTATCCTAGAAGACGAAGAACCATCATTATTAATGACAACACACGAAACTGAACACGAGGAAGTACTATTGAATGAAGGACAAATTCAACCCGAAAAGTATACTACAACAGATGCAAGTATCTGGTACTTAGATAATGGTGCAAGTAACCATATGACGGGTACCAAAAGTCACTTCAGGGATATTGATGAAAGGATAATAGGACGTGTTTGTTTTGGAGATGGATCGTATGTAGAAATAAAAGGAAGAAGCTCTATATTATTAGGATGTAGGAATCACGAACAATAGATTATATCAGAAGTATACTACATTCCAAACCTCAAGAGCAACATACCAAGTTTAGGACAACTCAAAGAGATAGGATGTAAAATCATCATGGAATGAAACCAACTAACTTTGTATGATAAGAATAAGAAGTTGTTGATGAAGATTGAAAGATCTAAGAGTAGACTTTACAGCATCAGACTGCAAATAGAAACACCCGTATGTCTCTTAGCAAATGTAGATAACCAAGCATGGTTGTGGCACACTAGATTAGGTCATCTAAACTTTGAGAACATCAATAAGATGACACGGAAGAGTCTAGTGGAAGGGATACCACGAATAAATCATGCAGGACAAATTTGTGATGCCTGCTTATTAGGAAAACACAGTAGGACCCCATTTCCAAGTCAAGCTAAGTTCAGATAAAAGAACCCTTTGGATTTAGTATATGGAGACCTTTGTGGTCCAATAAATCCAGCCACACACTCCGGAAAGAAACTCATTTTCTTGTTAGTGGACGACTGTACACGGTTCATGTGGGCTTACTTTCTGACATCGAAAGATCAAGCATTTAACACTTTCAAGGAATTTAGACAACAGATTGAAATGAAAATGAGAACAAAATTAAGGATGCTAAGAACAGTTAGGGGAGGTGATTTCACATCTAATGAATTCACCAAGTACTCTAAAGAAAATGGAATAGCACGACAATTGACGGCACCTTACTCACCACAACAAAACGGAGTCGTAGAAAGGAGAAATAGAACAATGTTATCTACTACTAGAAGTATGATGAAAGCAATGAAGTTACCACTAAACTTTTGGGCGGAAGCATTCAGACACGCCATCTACATATTAAACAGGGTACTTACAATAGCCCTGGTGGATAAAACTCCATATGAGGCACTCTACAACAGAAAACTAAATTTGGAAAAACTAAGGATATTCGGATGCACAACTTATGCCAAGATAACAATACCTCACTTGCAAAAGCTGGATGATAGAAGCATACCCATGATTTACTTAGGCGTAGAGGAAGGATCAAAAGCATACAGACTATATGTTCTAAAAGGAAAAAGGAAACATGTTAGCAGGGATGTAAAGTTTATGGAAACAAAACCGTGGGATTGGGAGACCAACAGAGAGGAAACAAGTACACAAGGCACGTTTTGGGCAAGTTTTGTGGTAGAAGGAGTCGACAATGGAAACACTACATCAGTCAACTCAGAAAATAATAACGATACATAAGAACAAGAACCAATTACTGCTCCAAACTCTCCAATTACCCCACACACATATACTTACAACCCAAACTCAGAAGAGGAAGAAGCTAATATTAGTTCATTTACTAAACTACACACGACCGGGTACACTGCCCGTTAGTGCACTAGAGTAGACCATAGGTATTGCGAGACACTATAAATATTAAGACCTGGTCAGTAAAACCTGCATCACACCAGTAAGAGGTTTCAAAGACTGACTAAAGTATATGAGAATGCACGTATAGTTGAAACGGAAAGTCTGCTATTTACGGAAGAAGAACCACGTAACTACAAGGAGGCATCAACAGATAAAAAATGCATTGAGGCCATTGAAGCTGAACTGGATTCAATCAACAAGAATAACACGTGGACTCTTACTACTTTGCCTACAAATCATAAGGCAATAGGTCTCAAATGGGTTTTTAAGACCAAGAGGGATGCAAAAGGATAAATCATCAAATACAAAGCAAGATTAGTAGCAAAATGATATGTACAGGAACAAGGAATAGACTTCGACGAAGTATTTGCACCAGTTGCATTTATTGAGACAGTTCGTTTGATTTTAGCACTGGCTGCATACCATGGATGGCAAGTACATCATTTAGATGTCAAATCAGCATTCTTACATGGAGAATTGAAGGAAGAAGTCTACGTTACACAACCTAAAGGTTTCATACAACAAGGAAATTCAGGGAAAGTTTACAAGCTCACGAAAGCGTTATATGGCTTAAGGCAAGCACCACGAGCTTGGAATATGAAACTTGATCAAACCTTAAAGTCATTAGACTTTAAGAAATGTAATCTTGAATAAGCAGTTTACACAAAGAAAAGCAAGACTTCCACGCTAATAGTTGGAGTTTATGTTGATGATTTGATAATCATGGGCACTCCAAGGAAGGAAATAGATTTGTTCAAATCTCAGATGAAAGAAAAATTTGAAATGAGCAACTTATGATTGTTGGCTTATTACCTCGGGATAGAAGTTACTCAGAAAGGAGGCGAGATTACAATTAAGCAAACATGTTACATCAACAAAATCTTAAAGGATGCAAGTATGATGGAAAGTAATGACACGAAGAAACCTATGGATCCGGGTACTAAGTTGGTCAAGGTGGAAGATGGAAACTCAGTTGACGCATGTAAGTGCCCATAAAAATAAACTTGTAATTACCTAGCGTTATTATAAATCAATGATGATTTAGCACCACATTTTTTTCTTCTTCTTTTCTTTAAATTACAAGTCGTAACGTAACCCATTACCTCGAGCCATGCTCGAAAACAGTCACGTTTTCCCGACACGACTCTCCTCGACAATTACATTTTTCATTCCTGATAAAACTTATGAAATTCATTTTTTTCACTAATACAATTTCAAGTGTATTTCTTTTCATTACATATATATTTCCTTTTCTTCTTTCTTCTTGGGCGGTTGGGCCGGTAATCCAAACCAACACACCTCAATTTTTTTTTTGGGCCTTTCACATCTAGCCAGCCAAGACACTTAAACCTTTAGTCCATAAATTACATTGCCTAGCCCAAGACCACTTGTCATATATTTTTTTTCTTTCTCTGCTTTGCGAACGGGAGAAAAAACAAGAAACTATAACATGATCTTATATTACTTGGGAGTATACTACTTGTATCTTCCTCATGTGTAAGGCAATGAGTATAGAACGATGCTTCCATTCCTAAAAATCAGCCTACACGTGACCCATTTAACAAATTCACACTCTTGGTCTTCCAATTTGTGCATGTGATTCTAAGATATTTGACCTTTGGGCAAGCATATATACTAGCCTCATCCCCATACACTTCATGGTTGTTTCAACACATTTACTACAAAAATATACCCATCCTCATACCCCATTCGATCACAGTGGCATTTACTACAAAAATATACTCACCTTCATACCCCATTCGATCACAGTGAACATCAAGTAGGAAAAGGGAGTTATTCCTAAGAGTTTAAACAAGTTATAAGGGGTTTGGTTCAAGCTAAGGCCAATGGCGGAGGATATATAGGGCTAGAAGGGGTGCTGGCCCCCCCTAAACTTTGGGTTACAGTTAGCAAATTCTATGGATATATGGGTTTAAGTATCAAAGTTTATGTGGTGGGCTCCTAAAAATGTGGTAACTACTCATAACAAGACGTGAAGTCAACATTAAAAGAAAAAAAGGACTTGCAAAGATTAATATTTAATCACTTTTCTCTTCCTATTTGATTATTTTCCTCCGGTAGAAACCAATTTCATTTATAATAATTTGGGTAGACATGAATCTATTAACCTTTCAAGAGCTCAAAAAATAATTGTCAGTTGGCACTTTTGTGTAATGAGTAATAATGTTACTAGCGTCTCTTTTATATTAGATTGTTACTGTACATTTTTTTCTCGTAAATTTTAGGCCCCCCCAAACAACACGGTCAAGCTCCGCCACTGGCTAAGGCGAACACGTTGGGTATTCGACTTGTTTAAGAAAAGTTCGGGTTGTTTACATAGTTCTCACGTTCGACATTCTATCTCGCGAGCTCTTCACCACCCTAGAGGTGTAGTAAGCCGTTCTAACTATTTTTCTATACGTCTTGCATGCATGCTATATGATTATAAATCATATCGCTCGTCACACTTGTTATTTGACCCATTCGATATAATATAGCATATATGAGCATGTTTTTACACGTAAAGAGTACATGGAAATCGTATATACTTGTGGGAATGCATACAAACGAGTTTTTATAAACTTTTACACTAGAACATGTGAGAAAAACATTACTTATCCTACCTCGCTCTAACTACAAACCAGACGTGTTACCCCGACTCATAAACTTTGTAATTGTATAACATGTTAAAACTATAAGAAACGGTTTTAGTCTTGCGTGAAATAGCAAGGTAATATATATTGGTAAACATTTTTTTAAGAGTGCATGCATGGAGAAACTTGGCCAAATTGTTTCACCTCACGCTTCATGGCAAACGTACCCCTATGTTCATGAGCAAACGCACACACACTGTGTTTAAATGTACAACATATATCCCACAGAATTATAAGCAAACCATTTAATAGTTAAAACACAAAAGATGGCAATGAACAGTTGGTAGGGCCGCTTGGATAAGAACCTGAGGTTAGGGGTTCGAAAACTGTCCTCTTCCTTTTTTTTTTCTTTTACAAAGTTATTACTTTTATAAAGTTTCACATTAGACCCCTTATGTTGAAAAGGCATGTCACAATTATCTTTAACTAATTAGGAAGAAAATGTCCACTCTAGAAACTAAAAATAAAAGTATAATCTTATAATCTTGGATTAGAATATAAAAGGGTATAAGTTTAGAATAAAAAGTACTAAAAATATGATTAAGGATTAAACATGTAAAATATATCTCTCAAAAGGGTGTAAGTTGTAACTTTTGTAAGTTAAGAGTTAAAAATGTAAATTTTAATAAAACTTTGAGAAACTTATAAGTTATCATTTACTTAAGTTTAATAATAGAAAAACATGTGTTTACAATTATTACGATATCAAAATATATATGTTTTCTATTAAACTATTACTTTACGTCTAATATATAATATATTCATATCTACTTAAACTAGTGCGTTATGACCATTAACCACCTATAAGTAGACGACTAGGAAACTATTATCATTTCTAAACGGGGACGTTATAAATAGCAACGATTTGTGGAATTATTTCGGATATATATAAATATGGTTTTCCAAGATAAAAATAAGCTAAATTATATATTAAACTTTTTGCTTTTGAACTTCAAGCATTTCCACACAAGTAGAAACGATACTAGTATTTCATAACCAATTTCATAATTTTCCATATCATATAAGATCATAATAACAACATATCAACTGAAGCATGCCATATTATATTTAGGTTTCGCGTTGAAGCCTTTTCCACTTCGTACTTGATATTATCGTTTCATACTCACCAGGTGAGTTCATAGACCAACTTTTACATACTTTTTATAAATCCCGTGGGGAGATACATGCTATAAACATGAACACAAGTCTTTACAAACTGTATGCTTTCCTGATTATTATTATTTGCCTAAGTGAATCTTGCCGAAAGAGCCCTTCTATCATGAACCATTAGTCACTTGCGAGTGAGCGCAGATATTGTGGATAGTACTATGGGAATTAACGATCCCGCCCTTGTTATCGGAAATAACGGGGGCTCACTATATTTGAGAACAATAGGTAACTGGCAATTACCTCTCTTTGGGGGCAAAACTCACAACCCTTAGCGGGTGTGTTCATAGTTGAGTCTTGGTGTCATAAGCTTAGTGCAATAATAACTGTTTTCATGATTAATTGTCTTCGAAGCAATTATCACATATTATCTTGTGTTCAACTTATTATTACAAACCTATGGATTCATTCAACATTATTGTTGACTTTTAAAGCATGTTTATCTCAGGTAACAAATGAAGAAGTTAACCCCGGGCACGGAGCGAGCAAAAATAAAACTTATGGTGGTGTATTTCAAGAAGTTGTCATTATTTATAAACTCAACTTTATCTTTGTAATCTCTTTTGGAAAACTTTGTATCAACAACTATTGAGTTTTCATGAAATGACAACAGTGTTTTAATTAAACGTCTCTTTGAGTCGTTTTCTATGATTTTAGACTGTGATCCTCTACGTAACACCCAAACTAGTCTTCCGCTGAAAATTTGAGATTTTGGGGGTGTTACAACGCAACTTATTACAAAAGCCTAATTGGATGTCTCAAATATTTACTACATACTAAACCAGATCCAAGTTACTCAGTCGGACTACTCAGCAGATTTATGCAAGAACCAAAGGATCATCACTTGAAGGCAATAAAGCAAGTAATCCGATATATCAAAGGAACAAAGGAGCATGGTATTATATACAAGAAAGACGGCTGCTGTAAAATTACATGTTATAGCGACAGTAGTTATGAAATCAATACTGATCAAGGAAAATGAACTACTGGAATAGTATTCTATTTTGGAGAATCACCTATTACCTGGTGCACTCAGAAGCAACCAACAGTAGCACTCTCATCATGTGAATCAGAATTTATGGCAGCTACTGGAGCAAAGATGTCAAACTTTATGGTTAAAACGGCTACTCAGTGAAATAACGGGTTGGAAGGAGGAAAGAATAACACTAAAGGTTGATAACAACTCAGCAATAGCACTCGTCAAGAACCCAGTCTTTCATGGAAGAAGTAAGCATATCGACATTCGCTACCATTTCATCCGTGAGTGCGTAGAGAATGGACATATCAATGTAGAACACGTTAGCGGCGAACTACAAAGAGCTGATATATTAACTAAAGCTTTACCAAGGCTGAAATTTGTCACTATGCGACAAATGCTCGGAGTTCAAGATCTAGGACGAAGCAACGATCGAGATTAAGGAGGAGAATGTGGACCTAATCTCGCTCATTGGCTCGGTACATATGTAATAACGCAAAGTCAAAGGGCTGTTTGTGTTAGTTAGTTAGTTTATAACCGAATAACGGTTAAAGGTAGTTAAAGGTAGTTAGAAGTTAGTTATTGTTTGGTTACACCTGTTGGTGAAAAGACACAATGGTTCGGTAGAACCTTATATAACCGAAGTGTATGTATACGTTTATAAGTTGGATCGATAATACAACTATTATTCAGTTTTAAACACTTGCAACTTATATCGACTAGGGACAACAAAGGTAACATGTTGGGTACAAGCAGATTAACCACAATGTACAGGGGTAAATTACCAAATGGATGATAGCATTGAAGAGCTTCATGGGACAGCTTTCAGCCGAAACGCTCAAGAGCAGCTTTAAAAGAGAAATGGAGACATTGGGCAAATTAAGGCACATAAATCTTTTGGTATGCATGGGTAAGTCAGAGGTTACAAGCCGTGGTTCTTGGATACATGGATAATGGTAATTTGGACAATGCTATACACAAATCCATGAGCTATCCATCAAGATGGACCCTTTCTGAGAGAGTAGATGTTTTGTTTTCTATTGCTAGAGGATTGATTTACTTGCACACAGAATATGATTCCCCAATAGTTCACTGTGACTTAAAGCCTTCTAACATACTTCTGGACGATAAATGGAATGCTCCTGTCAGCGATTTTGGGATAGCTCGAATCCTTCACTACTACAGAAAATTAATTTCTTTTCTATAACATTTTAGAACGTTTTATTTTGAAAGTGTTCCAAAAGAAACATAACCAACTCATCATTGCCCAAAAAGCGTTCCAAACTATTATTTTTAGGAACGTCATTTGAAAAGAGTTCCAAAATACTCTTTTGGAACGGTTCTCCCGTAGGTGTTCTAGAAGATATTTACTTTTGGAACCATTTTTAAATAAAAAGTTCCAAAAAGAGTGTCTAAGATTCGAATTTTTGGCCATGTAAAGAAACCATTAGCAATATAGTTGATGTATGGATATATATATGTAGTTTTTGGCTTTTGAACAATGATGTATGTCTCGGCTTTTGAACTAAGTTTGGTTGTAATGTATGAATTTGGTCAACTATTTTTCGATAAATTACGGTTATAATAGATGAATTTGGTACTGATGATTGTTGGATGAATTTTGTGTTGAGAATAAGCTTTTTGTTTTGGTTGAAAAGATTCAGTGATCCAAGGGCCACATTTTACCAGGCACTAAATCAAAGCATTTACGTGCAACATCACTAGCTAAAACCCACATTTTGCATACGGGTTGATATTCAAACACTTTTTAGCTTCGTAAATGAGATTTGAAGGCTAGTACATGTATAATTATGGATTAGTGGAGTATGGAATATGGAGGAGACATCAACAAATAACTTAACATTGATGTTACGAGACTCACGACTAGTCACCGAAAAGAGCTCAGTGATCTAACACTCGTGATCGCTATTAAAGCACTTTTAGGCCTAAATCGGAACCAAAATCTTTTGTTTGTTTAACCAAAAACAAAATTTACTAAAATATACTGTAGTAGATAGGATGGGGCAAAGTCAAATGAAATGTCATGAAGTTAAAAAAAAATACTCCACGGGTGATTTGTTTGATATTCGGTTAGTAATATCAAAGGACGACATATTAAAAATAAAATAAAATGATATGAAATTAGAAAAGAATATAAATCGATATTTCACGGGTGATTTGTTTGATATTCGGTTAGTGTACTCTCTTGTGTCTTTATGTAACAAGTTGGACAATGACCTAGCATTTAGTACACGGTTTTACACATGCCGAAACATTCGACATGTCGGATCATTTGAATCCCGACACCGTTTAAATCATTATTTGAGAAATAAATAACCATGTGCATGCATGTACCCGATCATGCATGTAGGTACGTTTCTTATCCGAAAATAATATCTAAATTATGAGCATCTGTTTTCGCAAAGTCATATCTAAGGGATTTTGCTTCTTTCTTTTGTGATTTAGATGTTAAAGGGAAACGCTTTACACTCCCCAACGACAGATATTTTAGTTAAATCGTGTAATATTATGATTTGAAGATTTGATTTAAATTCATGACCCTCTATTTTTACACTATATATAACTCCTGTCGCGAAAACTATGCCTATTAGCTAGTAACAATATTGTCTGGACAACCTAAATTCATATTTGGTAATTTCATTATGAATATAATTCAACTTAAAGTAGCTTGTTTTTTGGGAGCGTGTGGGGACTAGCGATCGAGTATTTCAAGCGAATATGATAACCGTTGACTCACGTTGATCGTTGACTTCAAAGAGATAGTGATTACAAAAATCAAGACCATTTTCAATGATATGTTGGACCCCTTAAAACCATGCCTAATCTATATTTATGGTGTGGTTAGTAAAAGTAGCGATGGAGAAGTAGGCTGTGAAGAAGCTGTGAGAAGTAGTCAAGCAAAGTAGTCACAACTCACAACTCACCGCCACACTTCTTAAAAGCATTGGAAAAATGAGCTTTCTTAAAAAATAGCAAAGCTCACCGCTCTTTTACTAAACGAACACTAAAAATCAAAAAGCTCATTGCTCACCGCTCATCGCCCCAAAAAGCTTTAAAATGCTGCGCGCCAAACATAGCCTTAATTGACTCTTGACAAAGCATTTCAACCAAGTAACCAAACATATATTAAGGTACCTTTGGTATATGAGAATGGAAATCAGTAAATGGTTTGATAGTTATACAAATTTAGTGAAAAAATGTTTGGTAGAAAAATATGAAATGAGAAAATGAAATCACATTCAAAGATTCATAGAGGAAGAGACAGGTGACTTTGTGTAGTTACTTATTCCATGATTTGTTTGTGAAACAACGAGCAAAGATTTTAATGCAATACACAAAGATAAAATTTTCAATCGTACATTATATATTTTTTATTAGAATGAATCAAGGAATTACGAAGTGTTTAGCGGATAAACACTTAATTCAATGACAATATGTTTAGTGTTTTGAATAAGAAAACTCAAACAAAGGTTAGAGTTTGCAAGTAAACTCTGAGGTCGCTGATTGAATAATGGACTAAAAAAAGTTCAAACGAGGGTAAATGCTCTTTTTAAATGATACAATAAATATGGAAGAGATAACATTTACTTCGACCAACATTCTCTTTATATATGAGACAAATTAGGATGTCACATAAGGGTTGTTCAGACATGTCAAACATTTAATGGAGAACAACATCTTCCATTAAATGTTTCTATTCTTGAATACACAAAAACCTTACTTTAGTGTACAATACTGGCAACTGTTCAATACATTTTCACCAATTCGTACTTGTCTTGACTTTCTTAATGATTTATTTATTTATTTTTTGGTAACCATGATTTACGACCTTTTGGCTTGATTTTCTCAAGGATGTGTTGGTTTAATGGACAAACTATTAATAAATGTGTGTTAGGATCGAACTCGAGACCACGGGATTGCACACTTTGCGTATGAGAACTAAAGTTAATAATTAAATATAAAATGTTATATTTATTTATTATTTACACCAAATATATAACAGACGTTAAGTTAATTAAGTGTAATGGACTAACGATCGTTAAATGTTAAATGGAAGGACTAAATAATAAAATAGAGATTGGGAAGGTTCCGAAAACCCTTGGTGATGAGCTCAACCGATCGGCCAAGGGGTTTCACAAGCCCAACCCATGCTTAACTTGGTCACCAAGTTATCTTGTGTATAAATACAAGGCCTATGGTATTTGTATTCCATCTCTTGTACTCCTAAACTAAAGCCTAAAATTGTATGTGTGTGTTTTAGTGCTAATCGATCGTCCAGCCCCTTTGGGTAGTCGATCCATATTGTTTTTCCATAACAAAAATATTTTGTGTTCTTAAAACTAGCATTACTTTAATTTGATTTAGTACGTGTGTACAAGAACGTGGTACTAACATACTTTTGTTAGTATCTTGGATTGAATTACAAAATCGGTAAGGGGTAATTCATATAATCCTATAAACCCTAATTAGGGTTCATCACTTGCTAGTTTAAAGGAATTGATTCTTGTTCGGCTAGAATCAAAAGGTACGCATACTATTTATATTTTCGTTAATTAATTATTCATTATATGTTCTTTACGCTTCCGCATGTGTCTTTGATGTTTATTGTTTATATTTATGAAGTATCATGTTGTATAATTCCAACAGTGGCATCACGAGCTTGGTTTAATGAATAATTAATTACAAAACACTTAAAAAACGGATATTGTATTGTGTTTGATATGATTAATTCTAGGGTTTGGTTATTATTATGTAAACCCTAATTTTAGGGTTAGGGCTTTTGCCCTAATTGGTTTTTAAATTTTTTTTATGTCGACCTAAAATTCCTTTTTAGTCAAATTATAAATTTTTTTAGGGTTTATAAAATTGTTTTGTTAATCGATATCTAAACCTAAAATTGTATATATGTTACGTGAATTAATTCGTGAATAATTGTTATGTGACATGGAATTGTATACGATCTTGTGACAACGTGAATAATTGTTATGTTAAATCCATGAAAACGTGCATGTTTGGCATGGATTATTGTCGATATGTATTTAATTGTTAAGATTGGTTATGCGAAAATTAATTGTTAAGTTTTATACACATGTTTATTGTTTTGATAAATCTTAATTTGGGGAATACCTCAATATATATATTAATGAATCAATTATGTGCAATTTGGTATATGTTTGACTATGGCTTACGCAATCAATTCATCGATGTATGTGACTCACTTCTATTGTGCAAGTGAAAGCCTTAGTTAATATATACGTTAATTAACCTAGATATTGATTATTAATAGGTTTTATCAAATAAGTTGCATGTGGCTACTTGTTTACGCATATTAATTGTTAGTTATATGCGCATTGTTTAAGTTGTTTATTTTTTATTTTGTTACTTGTTTGTTTATTATGTTTGACAAGTTTTAAACAAAGGGTAATTTCATGAATAGAAAAATAAATTGGACTAAACAATGGTGAAATTTGATTTGTTTTTTGAAGAGTTAAAATTTTTATAAGTTTAATTGAGTGATGAATTTTGGTACAAATAGTGAGAACGGCGCATCCAATTTTGACAAACTATAAGAGGGGTATAAGGAGGGGAGCACATTAAATTATGACCCGAAAGAAGGAGGTTAATTGCTTCGCGCTGACCAAATTCTCCGCTTTTTGTGCGTCAAATTGGAGTTACCAAGTAGGCTATTTTATGTACAAAATCATCTTAAGGGCGAATTAGCTTTAATTCCATGCGCCATTTTGTGGTAATTATCCGAAAAACTAAGTCTTTGGACTTATGCAAAAGTACGATATAATGGACGATAATTAAAGGTAAATTCCTTGATTGGCGAAACCAATACCTCAATCAAAACTTTGATAATTTAATCTTTGTGAATTGGTTAATAAAAAGGTTTTTATTAAAAACTATTAATACGAAGTTGTATGCATGCTTCTTCGTACATATTTGATTTGACACCATAAATCAAAACTAGTACCCTTTAAAATTAAGTTAGTGCCTTCTAGTTAAAGGAACACTCGAAGTTGCAATTTACGTCATGTGGGAACTTGGCGAGATTGTGATGGAAAGGTAAATCTTCATGTGAAGTCAGACCTTGCATGGACACATTTGCAGTTTTTTAAGTTAGACGACTTAAATTGAGTAGTAAGTGAGAATTGGACTCAAGACACAAGATGAGATAAAACATGTTTACATTTGCAATAGCGTTGGAAAATGTAAATCCCATAATGATCTAGGAATTGGAAAAGGTTTGTCAATTATTGTTCGACAGATTACCTTATTATGTGCTTTCGTTACTAGCAGATCAACTGATGTAATGGAAGTATGATAATTTGGATCTTAGTTTTTCAAGAAAATTCTATGGTTATATGAATATTACTTTGGGTATTTTATTTTCTTGAAAAGTTTAATTATCGAAAATACTAAAATTGAATTTTGCTAATTCTTTAAATGTATTAATGCAACATTAAACAGTAAACGTAGGTTATTCTTGTATTGGTAAATTGATCTACACCTGTAAGAGTTTTTGGTAGAGTCAACTTTACTAAAAGAATAAACCTAGTCCTCTTTTCATAAGAAAGAGTGAGATTCAATCCTATTCCTTTTCATGAATGAGAAAGGTATAATAGGAAAATTAGAATTGTCTAAATTCTAAATACATAACTCATAAGCAAATTTTAATAGTTAAGAAAATTGCATATTTTCTGAGTTATTAAATTAGAAGCTAGACTAATTTACTGCAAAATTGGTAAAAGACAAACTAATATATTCTATCTAGTTGTTCTGAAAGTACTACATACAATTATCGGAATGGTAGAACTATTAAGAAAGAAATTGCATGCCCAATTTTTCAAGTTAATAGCATTGATGGATAAATTCATCATCTACATAGTAGAATACACTCTTTTAGTACATAAGTAATTGTTATGTATGGACTTTCTCAAAGGTGTAGGGAAGTAAACAGAATACTAATTTCTCTTACTGGTTAATGAAACACTTACAATGTTGTCAAATCCAGTAGGAGCATTGTGTTCTTATTACTGAATAAGGAATTATTTTAATGATCTTTAATTCATTGGGAGTTACAAGCTTTGTCATTTTGGTAGTAACCCAGATTATCTCTAGAATGTCTTAAGATAATTACTTTCCACTTGTAGACACTTATGTTTTCAAGGATAGTCATGTACGTTTCCTTACTAGACAATGAAGTGGTTCTACATCTACTAGTTATGCTAATATCAATGACACAATCATATTGGTCACATAAACAAACATATGTCGTGTTGTTTATCTGCTACATGATGTTGTTCCATGCACAAGTGGGAGAAATCTATATTGTGTGCAAGGTACAACATATAGGTATATGATTTAACGGATTCTCTTGACTGCAAGGTAAGAGACTAACATTCTAATATTACTTGTACATATCTAATTCAAGTAACACTTGGTGTTGCAATTTACGTCATGTAAGAACTTGGCGAGATTGTAACAACAAAGTAAATCTCCATGTTACGTGGGATCGTATCTGGAATAAATTTACAGTTTCGAAATTAGACAAGTATTTAGAATATGTGTCAAAATGATATATAAGACTACTTCAAACTAAATATTTATGTATTATCGGAATGACATAAACAAATGAAGTAATCTAATACTACTTCAATTTGTTTATTTATGTATTTTGGAATGACATAAATGAAAATTAATGTAGTCCTACATTATTGTGAAGTAAATAAATTAACTTGAAATACTATTGAAACCAAGAGTTGTGTTCATAATTACTTTAGTTAAACATGTTTATGATTCATTGTAAAGACATAAACATAAAGTCTTTTATGACTTATAATAAAGTAAGACGTTAACTTGTTATATTTTTTAATTAAGACATATACAAAAAGTCATTGAGTTGATCAATGATTTATAATGTATAATGGGATTATAACAGTTTATGTTTTCTTGATGAGACATGGATATGAAGTGACTTGGTTAAAGAGTACTTGTGTTATAAAGCATGCAATTGGCTTGGAAAGTATATTATACCATTAAGTTGACTTAGTTGGTAAATAGGTAAGCCAAAAGGAATATGTTTATCTTATATATTGTTAGATTGTCTTACAATATTAATTCTAATGAAATACCACAAGCTAATGGCATGTTCAGTTAGGAGAATCAAACTCTATTTAATTTGTTTTATTCAAGATAACCATAACTTTTTTCTTAAATAGTAACAAGGTTAGAAAAATTGAGTATGGATTGAATATACTCAATATGACTCCAACCTAGAAGATTAATAAAACACCATTTTATTATGGAATGTGATGAATCACATTAAGTTTTAAATTGAAGATTCTGAATTTGTTAAACTACTTATGAATAGGTTATTAACAAACTATAGTCAGGAATTATCAATGTTTATTTGTAATGTCCCCAAAAGAGAACAATGTAGATTTTCTCTAATTGCTAAGTATATATAGATAGTATATATATTACAAAAGGCAAGTGGGAGTTTTTTTAAAGATAAAATTACAAGATACATAATCTTCTTAAATACACTAGTAAATATCATGATGAGGCAAGATATGAAATGTTAACCTCAAGATGATGGAATTTTCATTCATAGATCTGCAAGGATATATCTCAGATATTTGATTTATATGCTGAGAAGAACATGAGTTACAGGATTATAGTAAACCTGATAATCATTATGATGGATTACCAAATATTGAATTGGGTAAATTACTCATACTATGAATGTTAAAGATGATGTGCATAAAGATAATCAATTTTAGAAATTTGGTTTATCCTAATAGTTAGACTAGAGAATGGAAATGAGTTTCTTCAAAGAGATGAAAAACCCTAGTGGTTTGAATTTCTCTATAGAAATCATATTGACAATATTGTACACAAGTTTAATGCTTGTCTTATGACAAGATTATTTATCATACTTAAGCAATTAAATATGATTGAATATTCTTTCCTAGACACATTAAATATATAAAAAAGATGATAATTGTCATAATTGTTTTCATTAATATGAAATATGACAATGGAATATCAAAACTCTTTTTGAGAAATTACATGAGCGAGGACGGTAAGTAATCGAAAGGTTTTTTGAATTCATATAATCTTTGGAAGTATACGAAGTGCAATAATTCATGAATGGATAAATGCATGCATCTATGAAATTATTCTTATGTTTAATTATTAAATCCTAGTTTTGATTTATAATTGAAATAAGATAAATTTTAAGTATTCCTGAAAGCTAGTGGGAGTATTATGCTAAGGTTTTTAAATCATATATGTTGTATAACATATAGGAAGTAACATTCCTTGTAAGCTAAATGTTAAGTCTTAGATTGGAATGAAACTTCGCTCGTAAGATTTAAGAATTAAAACATACAACCTTGAAATATATGTTTATTATTAATAAACATGTGCACTAAAATAAATGATTCTAATTAAACATGATATATCATTTGGGAAATGGATACATATCTTTTGACAAGATAGAACATAAATGAAATCTAAGTTTGACCTGTAGATTCATCATGTACATCATGTAGTATACTAAAATTATTGTATCATTCTTGAATGATAGATGATTTGACAACATTGATATCTAACTAAAAGTTATTAGATAACTTGTGTAATGAATATTCTAATAGAATTACATCCTCAGCCTGTAATTGCTCCTAGATTCTATGGATGAACAATATGTCAATTGTTGTGCAAATTGTCATCAGCTACAAACTTAAAAGTTTGGAAAACATCAAACATTACACAATAGATATTAAAGTTTACGAAGTTTTAATGAGCATATTGTTGTTTGTATACAATGATGTTGGTTTAATTGAGATGACACACAATACTAGTCATGGTAGGATTTTATCCTTGTTAATGGCCATGTGAACTAGTTGTGCTACTAAGAGCCCAGTTGCATTATATATATTAAAAGAATAAGAATACTTTAAACTTTAAAATGTTTGAAAGTTTAAATTGTCATAAAATTGGTGATAGATGATGTCACACACTTTATGAGTTATTATGTGGATTGGTGAATGCACACATACAAGAACATCACTAATTGAATTCTTAAAAATAAGTATTCTCAAAATTACGATAGATCAAGTTGGTTGATTTATGCCTTGTCAACAAGTATGATTGTCATTACTTGAGGCATGATTCATCAACTGAAATTTTCATGCATTGATCTATTTAGTATTTGCATAAGGGATGTTAAACAATTGTTATAATAAATCAAATACTTGGTATGTTTGATTTTATAATATATTGTATCCTAAATTTGCATGTTTAATCCGTGAATAAATTTATTTATTTAAATCGTCCGCTGTCAATTAATGATATGCGAGTATCGTTAAAATTAAGACAAATATTAGTGATTTGGTAGAATATACTTAAAAGTATATTGATGAGAAAGTATATCAATTTCAGATGATATTCAATGAACTGAATATAGGACTTATCCCAACTACATGATTTTACTTTATGGATATTGTTTTTTAAGTAAATCATGAATAGTTATCCTCAGACTTGAGATGCCAGATAAGTGTCATGAATGTAGTGCACTTCTGTGGAACAACTTAACGCTATACGTAACTCGTAGTTATAAGGGTTGTTTCCAGAAGTGTTACAAAGTTTGTGAGTTATTCTTGTAGTCAAGGTAGAATTTGTTCCTTCAAATATATTTTGGAGTTTAATACTGCTGGGCCCCTCGTAGGGTTGACAAGATGTTTGCATGGCCATGCCCAAGATCTCCCATGAATATGTTCAGAAGATTTGGTAATCTTGCTCAATCACTAATAACGAGAAACAGAATGGTTGAATAAAGAATGACTTAAATCTATATCTTTATTTAACATGGTATTAGAAATAAAAGGATAATAATAATGAGAAATCATTAAAAGGTTTTTTCAGGAAACCTTACTCGAGTTGTGCTAGAGGCATCGAAGTGTTGCTAGACGCTAACCGATATGATCACACTATTAAGATATGTCCAAGTGGGAGCTGTTGGTTTAATGGACAAAATATTAATAGATGTGTGTTAGGATCGAATTGGAGACCACGAGATTGCACACTTTGCGTATGAGAATTAAAGTTAATAATTAAATATAAAATGTTATATTTATTTATTATTTACACAAAATATATAACGTACGTTAAGTTAATTAAGTGTAATGGACTAACGATCGTTAAATGTTAAATGGAAGAACTAAATAAAAAAATAGAGATTGGGAAGGTTCCGGAAACCATTGGTGATGAGCTCAACCGATCGGCCAAGGGGTTTCACAAGCCCAACCCATGCTTAACTTGGTCACCAAGTTATCTTGTGTATAAATAAAAGGCCTATGGCATTTGTATTTCATCTCTTGTACGCCTAAACTAAAACCTAAAACTGTTTGTGTGTGTTTTAGTGATAATCGATCGTCCAGCCCCTTTGGCTAGTCGATCCATATTGTTTTTCCAAAACAAAAATTTTTTGTGTACTTAAAACTAGCATTACTTTAATTTGATTTAGTACGTGTGTACAAGAACGTGGTACTAACATACTTTTGTTAGTATCTTGGATTGAATCACAAAATCGGTAAAGGGTAATTCATATAATCCTATAAACCCTAATTAGGTTTCATCACTTGCTAGTTTAAAGTAATTGATTCTTGTTGGGCTAGAATCAAAAGGTACGCATATTTTAGTTAATTAATTATTCATTATATGTTCTTTACGCTTCCGCGTGTGTCTTTGATGTTTATTGTTTATATTTATGAAGTGTCATGTTATATAATTCCAACAGGATGCACTTTATTTCATTCTTTTGCAATCTTGAAAAGTAATAATTACTTTCATTCCACCTTATTTTCAAACAAATACTGATAGTGATTGCTATTTACCAACGAAACACACCCTAAATGTAGTAGGGGATCCAAAAACAAAAGGTATCAAGTGTGCTTTATTAAACTATACAAGACTCACAATACAAATTTCTTTAACGTGATGCATTCTCAAATAATCACGCTTTTTACTACTGGTATATTTCAACTACGAGGGATAGTTCCATATGGTTCACGGAACCTCCGAAACCACCTAAAGTCCGGCCATGATTAAATGTTTATATGTATTTTCTTGTTTTAAACGTCTTAAACGCATTCATCACCTGTTAAGTCACCTCAGTGCCATCTTAATACCTCTCCAATCACACACCAATAACTAAAACACCATCCATTGCATAAAAACCAATAACGGTTATGGGTACATGTAGGTTCCACAAAACACTTCATAAAAAAAAATGCTCCACTCATTTAAAAGAAAAATAATAATAATAAAAAAACAAAATGCACCAGTGAGCGAAATGGCTAGAGACGAATGACACCAGTAAGACGGTGCGGTACGGCTAGCCATTGTGCCATCATCACTCCCTCGCCTTGCTCTGTAACAGATTCATGTATCCGCCTAATATCGTCAAGTTACGAATTCAAATGGTCAAAATCTTGATGTTGACAACTCGACATAGACTATTTAGTAAATTACCACATTGACCCTAGACCAATATGTTGACAATTTTGCTTTTGCGAGTTGAACTAGATTGGTCACATTACAAGCAATAGAATATATTGACAATATATAACCCACTTGCCACTATAGATATTCAACTAAAGCATCAAAGCAGCAGCTAATAAATTCATGCAATAACGAAATAGTTAATCACATTGTTTAGTCATTAACAAGATATCCTAGATATTATAAGTTTGAATTACATGTTAATAGTTGTGTCAAGTTGCTAATTATGTGTTATAATAATGAAATGACTTGAGATGGTTGTATGAACACAACTCATGATAAGACTACAAAAGTTCCAGGCGCAGTGAATACTTTGTTTTCACACATTAAGGTTTGGCAAAAACATTATAAAACCAACTTCTTGCTTGTCCAATACTCACTACCTCAAAACAAACACAACAAAACAACCATAATGGTGTTCAAAACCTTTGTATTACTATTACTCTTCATGGTACTTAGTACTGTTCTAGCTGCTAATTCCATCTTTGAAAATGAGTTAGAAGCTTTGAAACACTTTAAGAATTCAATCACAGATGACCCAACCGGTGCACTTCTAGATTGGAATTTAGATTCCAATTCGGATTCTGTCCATCACTGCAACTGGACTGGAATCCAATGCGACGATATCTCTAAACGAATAATCTCAATTTCTTTTCTAGATACACAACTCAAGGGCGAAATATCACCTTATCTAGGAAATCTTTCCAGCCTTCAAGTTCTTGATTTGACTGATAACGCATTCACTGGCAAGATTCCGTTCCAGCTGGAATCATGTACACAGCTTATGACTTTAGCTGTTTACGCAAACTCTCTCTCTGGCTCGATTCCATTCCAGCTAGGAAAACTAGGGAATCTTCAATACCTAGACCTTGCAAACAATTCCTTTACGGGAATCATTCCCGAGAGTTTGTGTAATCTCACTTCATTGCTGGGAGTCAGCTTTGCAGACAACAAACTTGTTGGTAAAATCCCCGAGAGAATCGGGGATTTAATCAATCTTCGGCAAATTGAAGCTTTTAACAACCTTTTACAAGGTTCAATTCCTACTTCTGTTGGCAACATGAAAGAGTTACTGGCTCTTGATTTTAGTGTAAACCAGCTTTCTGGCACTATTCCTGAAGAGATTGGAAACTTAACAAGTTTACAAGTTCTTCAGTTGTTTGAAAATTTAATTTCGGGAAATATACCGATGGAAGTAGGTCATTGCACGAATCTAATTCTACTCAATCTATACACGAACAAGCTAACCGGAAGCATTCCTGATCTACGAAATCTGGTGAACTTGCAAATGTTGCGGTTATATGATAACCAACTAAATTCCACCATCCCGCCCTCCTTGTTCAAGTTGAAGTCATTAGTTGTTTTGCAACTATCGGAAAATAATCTTATCGGGACTTTATCTTCGGAGATTAGCTCACTCGAGTCGTTAAAATCACTGACGCTTCATGAGAACAATCTTACCGGTTCAATCCCGGTATCTATAACGAGGTTAGTGAACTTAACATACTTAACAATGAGCATAAACCATCTCACTGGATCAATTCCTTCGAGTATCGGGTCTCTTCATAATTTACGAAATCTGTCCCTCAGTAATAATAATCTGGATGGATCTATTCCATCCAGCATCGCAAACTGCATGAGTCTTCGTTGGCTAGATTTGGCTAAAAATAGTTTGATTGGGAAAATACCTCAAGGGCTCGGGAAGTTGTCGAATCTTACATTTTTAAAGTATTGAGAGAACCAACTGTCAGGAAAAATCCCCGACGACATTTTCAATTGTTCTAGTCTCAAGATTTTACATCTAGAACATAATAATTTCACAGGTTTGTTGAAACCGAGCATAGGAAGGCTTTCGAATCTCCAGAGACTTCGAATTCATGGTAACTCATTCTTCGGGTCCATCCCGGGGGAAATCGGAAACTTAACTAGTTTGTTTATGTTATATCTGGGTAAAAACCGTTTTTCGGGTACTATTCCTATTGAAATAGCAAACATTCCAGTACTTCAGAGTCTTTTGCTCGGGAATAATGATCTTGAAGGACGGATTCCTGAGGAAATTTTCGAGCTAAAAGAGCTTACCGAACTCTACTTGATGAACAATAAGTTTGTTGGCCCGATATCTGACTCATTCTCAAAGCTTGAAATGCTTTCTGTGTTGGATTTAAGTGGAAACAGGTTTAATGGTTCGATTCCAGATAGTATGGCAAAACTTGAAAGGTTAATTTCCATAGACCTGTCACATAATCTTCTCACAGGCACGATTTCAGGGTCCTTGATTGCAAGTATGAAGAATCTTCAGGTATATCTCAATCTCTCAAGCAATTTATTTACAGGAAAGATCCCGAGTGAGCTAGGAAAGCTCGAGATGGTACAAGTTATTGACTTCTCAAACAATAATTTGTCGGGTAATATTCCTGTAGCGATCCAAAGCTGTAGAAACCTACAGAGTCTAGATCTTTCGCAGAACAAACTCACAGGTATTATTCCCGAAGGTTTTGGCAAGATGTTGACTTTGGAACACCTCAACTTTTCCTTCAATCAGCTCGAAGGACGTGTACCAGATACAGGTATTTTTAGAAACACCACCTCAGTTGGATTACTAGGAAACCCGTCTTTGTGTTTTAAAAACGACACTGAATCATGCACAGCCACACGTAAACAAAACCGTTCACATCATCTATCAAGAAAGACGGTCTTGATTCTTGGTATACTTGGTTCATTAGCTGTTATTCTAGTATTGTTTATAGCGGTGTTATGCTATCGGCATGCTAGAAAGCGTAACGTCAAGAAAACTAACAGCCTCGAATCAGAGTACTCCCCAGGGTCCGGTCTGAAACGATTTGATAGAAAAGAGCTAGAAGATGCTACTGAGGGGTTCAGTGAAGAAAATATTCTTGGTACAAGCAGTTTAAGCACAGTGTACAAGGGTAAATTACAAGACGGGACGATGATAGCAGTGAAGAATCTGAATTTCAGACGGTTCTCAGCTGAATCTGATAAGAGCTTTGATAGGGAGATGAAGATATTAGCGAAACTGAGACATAGAAATTTGGTGAAGGTACTTGGTTACGCGTGGGAGAGTGGAAGACTGAAGGCGTTGGTTCTGGAATATATGGAAAATGGTAATTTGGATAGAGTTATACATGATTCTGGGGTTGATAGGTCGAGATGGGATCTGGCTGAGAGAGTTGAGGTTTTGGTTTCGGTTTCAAGAGGATTGGTTTACTTGCATTCAGGATATGATTTCCCAATTGTTCACTGTGATCTAAAGCCTTCTAATATACTTTTGGACGGAAAGTGGGATGCTCATGTTAGTGACTTTGGGACGGCTCGGCTTCTTGGAGTTCATGAGCAGGATGGAAGCAGCGTCTCTACTGCATCGACATTTGAAGGCACCATTGGCTATTTGGCACCAGGTATAACTTACTTTGATAATGTCGAAACTGTGGTTTATTTTATTGACAAAATTTGAACCTTTTATGCAATTAGACTTAAAAAAAAAAAAAAAAAAAAAAAATCTTTTGATGGTTTGACTTTTAAGGTCAACATTACAAAATTTGAACTTCATTAGCTGATGCATTGTATTTTATCTTACTAAGAAAATTCTGATAACCAGACTTAACTTTGTAAATGTGAAATACAATAACAGATTTTGGGTTTCTTTTTGTACGAGATATATATCAATTTTGATTTTGAGTTGTATCACATTTGACCCAGTATGTCAAACTAATGCATTTTCTGTTTTCCATCAGAGTTTGCATATATGAGAAAAAAGACAACAAAAATAGACCTGTTTAGCTTCGGAATAATAGTGATGGAATTACTCACTAGAAAAAGGCCAACAGGACTCACCGAAGTTGAAGGGGTCCAGATCACATTGCCACAGCTAGTAGATCACGCACTTACAAATGGAATGAACGAGCTGATTGATATTGTGGATCCTGATCTGGCTTCCAATTTCTCAACGAAACAAGGCCTAATAGAACAACTTCTTAAGTTGGCGTTATCTTGCACCAGAATGGATCCAGACGAACGGCCAGACATGAATGAAGTTTTGTCTACACTTACAAAAATCAGCAAGCAAGTCTAAACAATGAAGGTTACATATTGGAACATAAAGGGATATCCCCACTTGTGCTTTTACTTTTCAGTAATGACATAATGTAGACACGATGAGAAACTATGTTAACAAGGATTGCCCCAAAACCGCCGCGTTGCGGCGGGGCATTTTCTATTTATCGGTATACGTGTTTCGCGTTAAAATGTAACGAAACCTGTTGATGTATTGACTTCAAAGAAAGCAGACGGGGCATTTTCTATTTATCGGTATACGTGTTTCACGTTAAAATGTAAAGAAACCTGTTGATGTATTGACTTCAAAGAAAGTAGATGGATCGCAGACAGATGGATCACGACAAGAACTAAACCAACGTTATCACGTACGTGAGCCGCCCCTTTCTCCGAGGTCGATGGACGCAGATTTTAACTTTCTAACCTAACTTTCTAAGGCTGGTAAATGAGAAAATAAAGAATATTGTATGCCTAAACTAATATGAATCAGATTTGGTTTATTTTGAATCTCAATGTATCCAATCAGCTTAAACATATAATCAAATAAATTATTGTAATCTACACGTGTACAAATATACCAACAAAATTCAAAAACATACCACTCCATAAATTTGTCATGAAAGCGTCTAACCACGGAGAATTTCGGCATATCACCCATCACTTGCTTCGCTTTGGCATAAGACACCACTCTTCCACTTCTGTGCACAATAATAACAATGTAAGATGCACTTATTTGTAGGTAATTACAAACGTTAACTTTTGAAAAACAAATAGTGTACAAAATATCAAAAACATTATGACAAAAAACGTATCGACACCTTTTCGCAGCCAACAGATCCGAAACAACACACGGAGGTGACCGGAAAGAGGTTATTCAAATTTTGTGGTGCAACACCATTGGCAATAGCTACAATTTTAGAAGTTAATCATTGGTATTAGTTTGTGATATAAGAGTATTAGTCCCTCAAAGTAGGTTAAGAAAAAGGATGAATAAGTACCCGTCAATGTATTATACAAATCCCTTGTGATGCAAGCAAATCTCCAGCACAAAGCAAGAATACACAATGAAAAAACATACATGAGTTGACACAGACATTCAGACGTCTTTAAAAAATTTAACTCCATTTAATCAGCAACGGACAATGTTAAAAATAAATTTGATGTTTTATGGTATGCATATTTTTATAGTTGACTGTTGAGGTCAAACCATTCCACTCAAACCTCCAACGGCTGGGCATTTTTTTTTAAGATAACAATAAGTTACCTGTGACCGATCGGAAGATTGATTTACTACTCAGCGCTTCTCGCCTGCAGACAATACAAACGGCAACGAGTTTCTAACGCTTTGAGATTATCAGAATCGCTTGGAAACCCGAATAAGAACAGAGACCAGAGGACGACCGAGATCTAACACCCTATTTCCTACTGCATAGACTTATTCTGAGTTGTTTAAACCATAAAATACAAACTCGAAAATAGATGCATACCTTTATAAGAACTTTAGTACCTGAATACCTGTATTTAATCTAACGCCATCTTAATAACCTCACCAACCGGTAAGTAATCACTGATTTTAAGGTTTCAAATTCATCATGCATCCAAGAACTTAGACCCAAAAATAAATCATATAAAAATAAATTCTTAACAACGCATACTAATTTTTAGTGTCTCTAATCGCTTTTTTATTACGGTTATTACCTACCTCAAAAATTTATGCATCTTTCTTTGTTGTTATAACCTGATGGTTTTGGAAACAAACCATTATCTGCACCTTCATAAACAAACCATTGTACCTTCGAGACATCTGGAAGGTTTTGGATTGTGTAACATAAAGCAGATAAATTTACCTGATTATCCACTTAAATTATCAACCAAATTAGCATCCTCATTATGTTTTTCACTTATCTTTGCAAGGCCAGTGCGCCTGTTCCATAATCTCCTTCTCCTGCAGCTCAAAGTCCCTCTGAAAATCCATCCGCACCTTCTCCAGCTCCAACAGCTGCTGCTGTTTCGTCCGACCAATAAATCATAGATTAACCAATTGTTAAAGGAAAAAAAAAAACTCTAAAAAGTGTATTCATTCAAATTCCAGTTATATAAAACTACTTTCCATATCCTTATATCAGATGGCCAACCACAACAACTGATTGAGTAATTACAAAGAAAAGAAAAAAAATCATAGCAATAAACATAAACAAAGATTAAAGACATTAAACAATATACCTGAGATTTGAACAATTCAAGATGGGAACTTGCATAACAGTTGGAGGTCGATTAAGGTTTGTAATTTTTGACACATATGATGATATTTTTAGATCAAAGCTTTTGATGCAAAATTAAGAGTGTGTTTCAACTCATAACTTCTGGCTATTGACGCAAGTCGTAACATTGAATTTGTTACATCTTAAACTCACATTTGACGTTGGTTCCCTCCTAAATATAGAAATTAAAGTATTTATATAAAGCAACATAAAAAACAGAGTTATAGCACATTAAAGTAATTTAATTTAATGTGCTAGAAATTAACATAGCTATTAAATTCATTCATTTTATATAATTCATTTAGCCACATCAAAAGAAATTAACATAGCTATTAAAGTATTCTAGTTGGTCAATAAAGTATTTAATACTTACATATCCTCAACCGCTACGAGTTACCCACGGCTCGATTTTGCTTATGGGTTATTGTCGTAAATCTCACATCAGAACCCAAATGTACGCACTTAACTTTTACTAACACCCTAGACTTAACCAATTAACGCGCAATGCATACTAACCGCTATAATGCTTAACTCTACACAATCACAACAACAACAACAAACAGTTACAGTAACCCCCAAAAAAAACTAAAGTGAACATCGCAGATATATTGATTTGAAAGTATCAGTATCTCTCAAAGCCAATAGTCCAACAAAAATCCACATAGAAAGGTATATGGTGCGGCAAATTAAAAGTCACGACACAGCAAAAACCAAAGAAGTCTGAAGTTGTCCTTATCAGCTCTTTAAAATAAAGAAAAAGTGAAACATCGGATGGCCGAAAGTTTACGTATTCAGATATACACCTCAAGCTATTTTTAATTTTATTAAAAAAGAGTGTTATCACATACCTAGACGCTGTCTTACACTTGACTCTCTTCCAATTACGACCCGAGAATAGTCTTAGGGTCAAATGACATGTCATGTCTCCATGCCAGCCAACTTAAAGCAAGTATAGGAAACAATACCATTTCCAAACTACTTATTTAGCCGCTTTGATACCGCGGTTGTAACGATCCGTTGAACCCGGCAACCAAGCCACCAACCGAACCAAGCCGCTAAACCTACATACCTGAATCCCCATTGAACCCACCCAGTGCATCCCCTGAAGCCACCAACTGAATGAACCCAGTAAACAATACCTCATGAGACAACCCAGTAACCGAATCCCTTGAGAACACAGGAAAATAGAGAGAAAAACGGGTTCAAGAGTGGACTTACAAAAGCTTTAAACTTTGGCGGTGAGCAGCCATGTCATACATATGCCAACCTAATTAACAAAGAAACACACATAAGCAAGCACAAAATAAAATTTTTGCGAAAATTTCATGAGATGCGCCTTTATATACAAATTTTGAGATGGTCATTTATATTTTGTCATCTGTTTCATTTTGGGCGTTAAATAACGAAAACACTTAGTGTTCAACAAAGAAACATCACCTGAAGTTGCAATAGCTTCAAAATGCAACATCCAACACGTTTACGTCTATTATTTCTATGTGGCCTGCTACAACCCTCTTCTAATCCTTTATTGATACCAAGCACAATAGCATAACAGCCGTAGCATCTTTCTCCAACGCCTTTGCCCTCACCTCAACCGTCTCATCGTTCGCTTCGAAAACTGCCACACTTCATGACCAGCACATTCACATAGAAAAAGCGAGTTTAAACATAATTATAGAAAAGCCGAAAGTTAAAAGTGGTTTCAAGTTGACGAAAACAAACTTACTAAATTGCTTAGTCCGTTAATACTTGTATCAAAGACCGTGCTAGCACTAATTGCACCTAGTTTGTCCAACCAATTACAAAAGAGACATAGTCCTAAAAAATCATATCCGATAAACATAAGCCTAATTCCAAAACTTCATACACTACAAAAGCAAACAAAAAAATACCTTGAACTGATGCCATCTCCTTGTCGACTTTCGATTCAAATTCAGAAACAAAGCCCTTTGAACTCCTCATCTTCCCTGTTACAAAAGATCATATTATACCCGAAAATTACAAAACAATTAATCCAGAACTAAGAAACAATAAAACTGATACAAAGAATCATAAGCAACAGTGGTCATTTTTTTTCACCGGAGTATTGAATACGTGTTTGCAAAAGTGTAATCCACAAAAACTTATCTCTGAAAATTGCGTATTGATGTCTCTGCTTTTGGATAAGAAGAAAGTTAAGCGCCAGATGTGTAGCCGTTAATACCAAAAGAAGAAAAAAAAAAAGACTAAGAATTTGGGAAACGATGATCGATCTAATTAGGTCTAATAATCATAATGCATCAAACAGTTACATATTTAAAGAGGGAATAAAGAAGAATACCTTAAATCAATTTGAAGAATTAGGGTTTGTTAAATTGTTTCTTGTGAAAAATTTCACAACTTCGATGGTATTCACTCATCATTAATAATTAGATTTTCTCCCTGTTAATATGCAGCGGCGAGCATTTTCTTCATCATCTGGCTTCGGATAAGAAAAGAGAGGCGGTAAAGAGTGTCTGGTGGATTCTAGATACTGTCGGCTTTTATATTGTATCTATCGTCTTCTACATATGATGTCGGTAACTCCAGCAGCCTTTGGGCCAAACCAAGCGAAGAAGCCCAAAAAAAAATTTTTAGCCCTAAACGACATAGGTGGGCACCGTTTTGTGTCCACAAATTATATATATAGTAATATACTCCCTCCGTCCCAAATTATAAGTCTATTTTTTACTTTTCAAAGTCTTTTTCTTCCGACTTTGACCTTAATTTTTTTTTCGTGTTATATAATATTTGATGAAAAGTATACAAATGAAAATGCATTTAAATCACATATCCATTTATATATTTTATAACAAGTATTACATAACGCTAAAAGAAATAATTAAAGTCAAAGTTGGTATAAAATGATTTTGAAAAAGTCAAAATGGACTTATAATTTAAGACAAAGGAGTATATTTTTTTGTTGAAAAAGGTGAATATATATATATAGATATTACACCGAAACCAATATATACAAGTACATACAAAAACAGTAATACAGTGTTTGGACAATCCCCAAAACACACCTTATAAATCACCAAATGCAAGAGAGGATATCCTTAGCCTCTGACTACATTTCCCAATAGATGACAGACAAACCTTAATCTCTTAAATGCAGCAGGACCCCCTCACATTTAGAAATCAAAGAAGCTGTCAGTACCAAGCATCATCATAAGCTAAGAGCATTAGGTGTGGTGAAGAGGCATCCCCTCTTCATTACTGCCACGTCACAGCCACATCATCATAACAAACCTCCATAACTAACCACAACTACCCCCCCCCCCCCCAACTCACAACAAACCTCAACCTCTTCATTTGAGGCCACCACTACAACTTTATTTTTTTTTTCAAATTTTCAAATAAACTAAATTTATTTCATTAATAATCAATATACATTAAACAACACAATAATAAGAAAAGTAAACACGATATGTAAAAAAAACGACACGGGAAAAAAAATACAACACATACTAATAATACGAAACCTAAGCATCACGTTCGGCATATTTCCTCACTATTCTTTCCTGCCTCTTTCGGATGATCTATGCTTTTGTCGGGTCATTGGTCAAACTGGGATTTAGCATGAGAAACTTCATCTCCTTCATCTCTAACGCAACAATTTCCTTCTCCCGCCTCGCCTCGTAACAAGCCATTTGAGCGTCGGCTTTTTGAGCATATTTTTCGGATATATGTCCCGAAAAAGTACTTGATTGACTCCCACCGGAGCTCACAGCGCTCGACGTTGAAGTCGACTTTTGTTTCTTTGCAGCTCGACTCTTTCTGCCGCCATCTCTTTCAGGACGAGGTCGTTTGTCCTGGCCGAATATATCCTTGAGACATGTAATGTCAATCGGCTCTTCGGCATCCCACTTCGGGTAATTTTTCAAAATATCCCAACATTGAACAAACCCGAACTCCTTCCCAAAGAAAACGTTGCTCAAAGCTCGGGCCAGCATTCTCGACATGATCGTGGTCATTTTCACCACTTCGCTGCAGATGTTTGTAAATAGCGTTGAATATTTGGCAATCAGCGTTAATCCTCGACCATTTACCCGTGATCATATTTTTGGTGCGCTGGTCATCGGTGGTCTGATTATTGAACATGTCCATAATGTCGTTCCAAAAGAAATCTTCGGAACGGTCATTTCCCATATCTCGATCTTGCGAAATTTCTATCCAACATTGCGCAAGCAACCTTTCTTCAGCCTTGCTCCAACACATCTTCATCATCGTCTCGCTGCCTAAATCCACAGCTTGTTTTGATTTATTTGCCTTCCTCTTTTTCCTGTACCTTTGGCCGGTTCACGTGATTTTGGTACTTTGAATTGTGAACCGGACGGTTGTGATTCCATTTGGGGAAACGTTTGAGGTTGTGACGGGTTAAAAAACTGTGGAGGTTGTGACGGGTTAAAAACGTGGTGATGGAAATCGGGTAACTGCGAATCCTTGTTGAAACGCATATTGTTGGTTAAGAAAAATTTCTTGTAGAGACGGGTTGGAATTTTGCGAGGAGGGGTCGACGGGTTTGAAGAACCCCCGTATTGTGGTGGGTTTGAATTTAGTAGGTTTGTAAAATACCCTCCGTCATTTGGGTTTTGAGACATTGTGGGATTTTTTTTGAACTAAAGATGTAGAAAGTTGATGAAGATGGAAGAGATGAAGATGATAAAAATGGTGGTTATGATATGTTATGTATAGGGGCGGTAAGTCTTTTTTAAAGAAAAAAAAAAGAAACTATCCGTTTGATTTGCAACGGATATATTTTTTCGTAAGTAAAATATATCCGTTTCCTTTTGTCAGAATTTCAGCTCGTTGTCGCCACGAAGAGGGAAGGAACGGCGAAGCTCGACAAGGTCAGCCGGTGTGGCGGCGAGCCTCGGCGAAGCTCCACGTCGGACGGCGAAGAGGCATAACGAGACCACACCTAATGCTCTAAAGATCACTCACTGCAAACACTGGCTTTACCCAGCCTCGAGTTCTCACCAAAATACCATATCAACTCTAGGGATACCCAAATTGTGATCTACATTTCCTGTAATAGACATAAGATTCTATATTAACCACTGTGTAGTCTATCATCCTCACACAGAATCAATATAAGACCTATGACCAAACAGGCATCATCACAAACTTAGGATCACAAAGAGTTGAAACAACAACCATGTCATATCCAAAAGAGGTAGTCTCATCTTACACGACTCACCAAACCATTTGGAATGACTCAATACTGATTTTGCCTACAAACCAACTCAACCAAACAGGAAACTATCATTATGGCATTTACTAAAATCAACAACCTAAGGACAGTAACTTGCTCCCCTTCATCTTCAAAGCAAGCCACATTCTAGGTATTCAAATTAGCAAAAGCTTTTTGCTGCCAAGGTAATCCAAACACTCCTTTAACTCCCCTGCTACATTTTGTCACAACTCCCTTGAATCTTAAAGTACGGTTAATCAATAACCAGCTCATATAATTTTTCTCTAATGGTCATAATACCCCTTTTGTAAGGTCATTTACATTAATAAGTCACAACATCGAGGCTTTATTTCAACTTTAATGACTAAATATGTACAAAAACATTAGTCTACAAATATTTGTAACATTTTTTGCATTGAGATGCAACATTATGATTGACATCAGTTTAAGTTGGTCAATATGACCTGTCTCGAGGCTTGATATTGTGCCTGATTTTACGTGTACCATTTTATGCTCAAGAACAACTATATAACGATATAGTTTTGCGGGTATTCTTGGCCAAAAATTATACAGTAACAACTAATTATCAATATTAACTAACAATAGTAGGTTTATATAGCCATTATATTTCGTTTACTCGCAAATGATAGTGATAGACTACTTGGTTGAGAACTTTGAATTATATGCGTCTTCTTAAAGACTTTGTCTAATAAACTGACGATATCCTTTAAATAGTTAAGCTGCTATTTGACAAAGGGGTACATACATTCACTAACACTGCAACTATACCTGGTGAATATAATGACAAAGGGATATCATTTAGTGTCAAAGATATATTTTTCAGATCTCAGTGTCAAAGGGATCGTTATAAGAGACTTAATAAAGTAAACTATTTTATGTTTAAATACTTGTCAGAGACAAATGGGTCCAAAATCAGACCTAACATCACAACATCCCACCCACAAACTAGGTCTAAGTTAAATATATGGAAAATGGTAATTTGGATAGAGTTATACATGATTCTGGGGTTGATAGGTCTAGATGGGATCTGGCTGAGAGAGTTGAGGTTCTGGTTTCGGTTTCAAGAGGATTGCTTTATTTGCATTCGGGATATGATTTTCCGATAGTTCATTGTGATTTGAAGCCTTCTAATATACTTTTAGATGGAAAATGGGATGCTCATGTTAGTGATTTTGGGACGGCTCGGCTTCTTGGAGTTCACGAGCAGGATGGAAGCAGCGTCTCTACTGCATCGACATTTGAAGGCACCATTGGCTATTTGGCACCAGGTATAACTTACTTTGATAATGTTGAAACTGTGGTTTATTTTCTTGACAAAATTTGAACCTTTTCATTATGCAATTAGACTAAAAAATTTTTTTTTGATGGTTTGACCTTTAAGGTCAACATGACAAAATTTGAACTTCATTAGCTGATGCATTGTATTTTATCTTACTAAGAAAATTTTCATAACCAGACTAAACTTTGTAAATGTGAAATACAATAACAGATGTTGGGTTTAGTTTAGTACGAGATGTATATCAGTTTTGATTTTGAGTTGTATCACATTTGACCCAGTATGTCAAACTAATGCATTTTCTGTTTTACACCAGAGTTTGCATATATGAGAAAAAAGACAACGAAGATAGACGTGTTTAGCTTCGGAATAATAGTGATGAAATTACTCACTAGAAAAAGGCCAACAGGGCTCACAGAAGTCGAAGGGGTCCAGATCACATTGCCACAACTTGTAGATCGTGCACTTACTAATGGAATGAACGAGCTGATTGATATTGTGGATTCTGATCTGGCTTCCAATTTCTCAACGAAGCAAGGCCTAATAGAACAGCTTCTTAAGTTGGCGTTATCTTGCACCAGAATGGATCCAGACGAACGGCCAGACATGAATGAAGTTTTGTCTACACTTACAAAAATCAGCAAGCAAGTCTGAACAATGAAGGTTACATATTGAAACATACTGGGACTTCCCCACTTGTGCTCTTACTTTTTAGCATCAGATTGCATTTCAGAGTTTACTTTCAGTATTGACATATTGGAGACACGATGAGAAACTATTTTAATCAATAACCAGCTCATATGTTAACCAATTTTTCTCTAATGGTCATAATACCCCTTTTGTATGGTCATTTACATCAATAAGTTACAGCATCTGAGACTTTATTTCAAGTTTAATGAGTCAATATGTACAGAAAGACAATAGTCAACAGATACTTGTAACATTTTGTTGCAGTGAGATGCAACATAACGATTGACATCAGTTTAAGTTGGTCAATTTGCTTTAGAAAAATCATTTCGATTTTTTATCATTACTATATATTAAGTATTTCATGCGCAATTGTTGAACGAGTATGATTTAGGGTCCTTAAAATTTGAGGGATATGGGCGCTCACTTATCTCGCTCATAATGAAATGTGACACTATTTACTGTTATGAATGAGTTGCCTCAATTGGGTTGATATATTTGGTTTTACAATTATATAATATCACATAATAAAGAACCTTTTTGTCAACAAAATTCTTTATTTTTAGTGATTTATTGTTGTAGCTAGAAGTAGATGCACCTTCATTTGTCTTACTGGATCTAGCACCATACGACAGATCTGAAACACCATCACTACCAGAACAACCACCACCGCTCCACGAAAGATGCGTTGTATTACTATCACAGTGGTCTTTATTCGATGACTTTGACCTGATTTTCTGGTTATTCCATCCCGGCAGCGGTAACAAAATCCTTCTTAATGGTGTTGTAACATCTTTTGATGGTATTGTTGTAGTTTTGAATGAATCTGAATCCGAAGAGTTTTTTTTTTGGATTTAAAAAAAGCTCAACGACTAGTGTATCGTTTTTCAAAAGGCGGATTTTCTAATGAGTAAATGGAGAGAGGCAATGCTTTTGATAAAATTAAGCTTGCCGGAAATGATAATACACGGTTGTCGGAAACGAAAATGAGGAAGCCCAAGAGAATGAAGACTAATATTCGATTGTTAAGAAGCTAGAAGTGATTTACATCATGTTAGAATTACGTGATCAAAAGGCTTACTATTCCAACTTATATTTAAATGAGAGCATTGTTGGCAAATTGTCTGACCGAGCTGATGGAAGACAAAACAGTTTCCAAGCATATGGAAGTTTACAATTCTAGTCTAATTAGGACTCCTTATTTGTTAAGGACTATCTTGCTTTATTAGAATTGTAGTAGGATTGGAAAGCAAATTCTAACACCTATATATACAAACCGAGCTGTGGTTTGTTATGAATGCATTCAATATCAGTTTTTGTAAGCAAGTAATTTTCTGATTAATTGGAGAGCTTATTCCAAGTTACTGTGTTATTGTTTTTTCTGTTTGTGAACTGCGATCAGTTGTGGGTCTTGAATTGGTATCAAGAGCAAGGCTCCAAGTTTAGTCGATCACTAAAGGGTTTCTAAACAAGTGTCGATCACAGAAGGGTTTCCAAGCAGTCGAAGTCGACTAAAGGGTTTCCAAGTCAGTCAAGTCGACTAAAGGGTTTCCAAGAAGTCGATAAAGTTTCAAACTTTACACTTGGTTTACTTAGGCAAGAAGTAAAACAAGCGTGTTCTAGGGCTGGAAGTCAATCCAACTACACCGGTAACTTACAAAAGGCGTTCAAGAAGGATGGTGCAAGGCTAGTCGAGTCAACCACCTATTGAACATTCTAAAACAGCTCTTCAATGTCCAATGTTAACAAGCACGAACTATAACATATGGGCAATAAGAGTTAAAGCGGTATTCCGAGTCCATGGAATACTCGATGCACTGGAACCAGGGAAAGGAACACAAGTTGTTGCTAAGCAAGATCACATGGCGCTTGCGTTACTTTTCCAGGCGATTCCGTAAGAACTTGTTTTTCAAGTTTCACAATTCAACACAGCCAAAGAAATTTGGGGAGCTTTGAAGACCGTGTATGTGGTGTTGATCGGGTTCGAGACGCAAGGTTGCAAACCTTGGAAACGGAATTTGAATCTTTAAAGATGAAAGTCAACGAATCAATCGATGACTTTGCGGCTAGGTTGGGCAAAATTGTAACTGAAGTCAATAGCTTGGGAACAATTTATGAAGACAAGAAACTTGTTAAGAAGCTACTTGCATCCGTTTCGGATAGGTATGTTGCAATCGTTGCCTCAATAGAACAATTTGTTGACTTGAATACTATGTCTTTTCAAGAAGCAATTGGAAGGTTGAAAGCTTTTGAAGGAAGAATGAAGGGTGTTGACACCACTTCTGAAGATCAAGGCAAATTGATGTTCGGAAGGGCTGAAAGATATGATAAGAAAGGTCGAGGAAGGAATTCCTCTGGTGGCAACGGTAAAGGTCAAAACTTTTCTTCTCAAAACAAATCTCGAGGTAGTGGTCAAGCTAATAACCGCAACCGTGGAAACCAAAACAACTCCGGGAGCAATACGGATCAAAAGAAGAACAAAAGTCGAGACCTTTCAAAGATTCAATGCTTCAGGTGTGATGAATATGGTCACTTTGCTTCTAATTGTCCCAACGCAAAGTGAACAAAAGAAAAGCATGAAGCAAACCTTTTGAAAACGGAGGATGATGATGACCCAACACTTTTTATGATGAAAAGCGTTCAAGAAGTAGTTTTCTTGAATGAAGAAAAGATTATCCCAAACCAATAGAATACTAAGCCAAACGAGGAAGACACTTGGTATTTGGATAATGGAGCAAGTAATCACATGACGGGGATCCGAGAATACTTTTCGAGTTGAATGAGAATATCTCCGGCAGAGTGAAGTTTGGTGATAACTCCTACATCGAGATAAAAGGAAAGGGTTCGATAATCATTGAAGGGGAAACGGGAGAGCAACGGTTAATCATCGGAGTCTATTACCTACCCGAGCTTAAAAGCAACATAATTAGTCTTGGGCAAGCTACCGAAGGCGGATGTGACATTCATATGAAAGGTAACCTTCTTACTATGCGTGACTCAGATGGCAAGCTTTTGATGAAGGTTCCTAGAACAAGTAATAGAATTTACAAGATTAAGCTCCAAGTTGGAAGTCCGGTGTGTCTCAAAGCAAAGATGGAAGATGATGCTTGGTTATGGCATGCTAGGATGGGTCACATTAATTTCGAGACGATGGAATTAATGGCAAGGAAGGGCATGGTTGAAAAGTTGCCAATAATTCATCAAGAGAACAAGTTGTGTGAATCTTGCTTGGTAGGAAAACAAACCAAGAAGGCGTTTCCTAAAGTTGCAAAATTTAAGGCAACACATCCTCTTCAACTTATACATGCTGACCTATGTGGACCAATTTCTCCACCATCCATAGCGGGAAACAGTACATATTTGTTCTTATTGATGACTTCTCACGGTTTATGTGGACTTTTACCTTGAAGGAAAAAGGTGAGGCATTTGAATACTTCAAAAAGTTCAAAGCTTTAGTTGAGAAGAAGTCGGGAAGGAAGATTATAACCCTAAGGACCGATAGAGGAGGTGAGTTCACTTCAAAAGAATTTACCAACTTTTGTGAAAACGAGGGTATAACAAGACATCTAACCGCTCCCTACACACCGCAACAAAATGGAGTCGTGGAAAGGCGAAACCGTACTCTTATGGGAATGACTAGAAGCATCTTGAAAGCACGAGACGTACCAAACTACATGTGGGCTGAAGGAGTTAGACACGCTACATTCTTGATTAATAGAGTTTCAACTCGAGCTCTAGTTAATCAAACTCCATACGAGGCTTTCAAAGGAAAAAAGCCTAACTTGGAGGGTTTGCGGGTATTTGGATGTGTGGCTTATGCAACGGGAACAAGGCCATATTTACATAAGTTAGACGACAGGTCAACACGACTCATTTACATCGGAAACGAGCCAGGTACAAAAGGTTTTCGACTGTTCAATACAAAACTTGATAGAGAACTCAAGCAAATGTCTTTCAAAAGATGCCAACACGAACAAGCGGTGTATGTGAAGAAGACAAACAAGTCAATCTTGATTATTGCGGTCTATGTAGATGATCTCTTAGTAACCGGTTCGAAGCTTAGCGAAATTGGTGAATTTAAGAGACAAATGCAAGAAAGGTTTGATATGAGTGATTTGGGAAAATTGAGCTATTATCTTGGCATTGAAGTAAAGCAAGAGGATTCGAGTATCTCAATAAGTCAAGAAAGCTATGCAAAGAAGATCTTGAAAGATGCCGGGATGCATGAAGCGAATCCTACACAATGTCCATTAGAACCTGGAATGAAGTTAAGCATGGACAAGGAAGGAAAACCAGTTGATGCAACTTTGTATAGACGACGAGTTGGTTGTTTAAGGTATTTACTACACACTCGACCTGATTTATCTTATTCAGTTGGTTTGGTTAGTCGTTATATGCAAGAACCAAAAGAATCACATATGGCAGCTGTGAAACAAATACTAAGGTATATCCAAGGTAGTTTGAATTTTGGAATACGATACAACCAAGAAAAGACCAAGGAGTTAGTGGGGTTTAGTGATAGTAGTTATGCTATGGACCAAGATGATGGTCGAAGCACAACTGGGCATGTATTTTATCCAGTAAATCACCTATCACTTGGTGCTCACAAAGCAAAACACGGTGGCTCTATCATCTTGTGAACCGATTTCATGGCTGCAACTTCAGCCGCGATGTCAAGGATATGGTTAAGTGGATTGTTGAGTGAAATAACCGGAATGGAAGAAAGAGTGGTGGTCTTATTTGTTGACAACAAATCGCTATTGCACTTATGAAAAATCCAGTCTTTCACGGGAGAAGCAAGCATATAAACACACGTTATCATTTTATCCGAGAATGTGTTGAAAGAGGCCAAGTACAAGTTGAGTTTGTAGGAGGTGATTTGCAACGGTCGATATTCTCAAATTTTAAAAGCTCTCGCAAGGATTAAGTTCAAGGAGATGCAAGAGTTACTCGGAGTTGAAGACCTACCTATCTCGAAGTGAAATTAGGGGTGAATGTTGGCAAATTGTTTGACCGAGCTGATGGAAGACAAAACAGTTTCCAAGCATATGGAAGTTTACAATTCTAGTCTAATTAGGACTCCTTATTTGTTAAGGACTATCTTGCTTTATTAGAATTGTAGTAGGATTAGAAAGCAAATTCTAACACCTATATATACAAACCGAGCTGTGGTTTGTTATGAATGCATTCAATATCAGTTTTTGTAAGCAAGTAATTTTCTGATTAATTGGAGAGCTTATTCCAAGTTACTGTGTTATTGTTTTTTCTGTTTGTGAACTGCGATCAGTTGTGGGTCTTGAAGCATCAGTCTTTTCTTGATTAGTAGTGTTGTAGCTTGTTTATTGATTACTTTTGTGTATAAAATGTCTTTCGTGACTAAAATAATGATGGGTTAAGTGGTAGATTGTTTGTTACGTTTTCTCGTTTAACCTTGAAAAGAAAAAAAAAAACTCAGATCAGAAATAATGAAAGTTAATCCTAATTACATGATTTGAAAATGGCGATTATGTTAATTTTAAAGAGAGAATGGTGATGGCGTTTGATTGAGATTATATTTTTTTGTGGAGGAGTTTATAAGATTTGAGAATAGTGATGGTGATAATTTTTTAGAGAGAAGCAGAAATTAAGAGAGAGAAGCAGGATGAAGAGATAAATGGAGGGTGGTGGTGCTGATGGTGTAATTTTATTGATTAAATACACCGTTAGTCCTTAAAGTTGTACCAGTCAATGAAATGACCATTTTGCCCTCATGTGCCAGGCACATGGGGAAATTAACAGATGTTGACTAACAGAAAATTGGTCAAGGGACTTGTCTAGAGTATAAAACCCAAGTTTTGGACCTCTAACGATGAAAAGAGCAAGGTTTGTCCCACTGCGATGCGCAAAAACAAGTTTAAGGACCGACGGTGTATTTTAGTCAAAAATTTATATCCAGTAACTTACTAATTGAGGAATTAATGACTTTTTGGAAGCCTGTGGGGACTAGCCATTCTAAAGACTTTCTAAACGTACATAGCTTGTTTACACATCGCCCCATTGACCTCTGCATTCGAGGAATATGATTACTCGATCTCGCACATCAAATTTAAAAAATGGTGTTCAAAAGTATTTATGTAGTACTTTTATTTTTCCTGGCTCTTGGTGTTATGTGAGCGTATCCTATCGTGGATTTTAATTTTAGTGCGGACGTACGGACAGATCTTGACCACCTAGATCTGCGCTAACTTTACAGTACCAATTGATCATCATGTAAACGTTTTTTTCGATCCTTACTATTGCTATCTTCTTTCATTTTTTAATTTTTTCAAATTTTCCTGAGCACTTTTTTGTTTTTTGATTATGAGACCTACCATTATATTAACGATATTATGAGACCTACCGTGATATTAAGTTTTTTTATATTTAAAAATAAATTGTGATATTAAAAACACATAATAGTTACTATAATATTAAAAAAATTAAAAAAAATTGTTTTACATGTAAAAAATATTTGTTATATTAACAATTTTATTGAAAAAGTTACTTTGATATTAGTAAAAAATTTAATTTCTTTATTTTTTTTATTGGGATATTAAAGAAAACTAACGCTGATATTAAAAAAAATGTATGATAGTTACAGTGATATTAAAAAAAACCATAGTATCATAATAACTTTTAACAATGAAAATGATTATTTTTTGATTTTTTTTTAGCGATTCTTAATTATTTGTTGTCCTTTTTCTTTTTTAAATTTTTAGAGATATTTTTGAATTTCTCAAAAAAAAAAGCTACTGTGATATTATCCACACCATCCCTACTTAAAAAAATATATATATATATATATATATATATATATATATATATATATATAAATATATATATATATAGGAAGGGATATGGTTAAGAAGAAAACTAAAATAAGAAGAATAAGAAGAATTTCTAGCCACACATTTCAAATAAGGGAGAGATTTTCAAGAGGAGATGCATCTATTTTAATGTGCATCTAAATGTGGTTGTGGTTTCTTCTTATCCTTCTCATTTTAATTTTTCTTCTTATTTGATCCTAACTATATATATATATATATATATATATATATATATATGTACATATATCACTCGTACAAAAACTGGTAATCGTTACACCAAAAATGTGTGACGATATGCATATAGTCACACACATTTTTTTGGGTGTGTGTCACCAAAGGTCGCGCCACCGTAGGTGGCATATGGTCAAATTGTTTAGTTCATGGACTTTGTCATTGAAAAAGAGTGACCAAAACCCGAATATGTGTGACAAATTAGGCACAAGTTTTGTTGGAGAAAGAGATACGAGTTAGAGAGAGAAAGTAGAGAGAAGGGAGAGAGAATTGGTGATGAATACAAATGTTTTTTTATCTCACACACAATAACGCATACTCACAGTCCGTCCTATACATACAAAGGTAAACGCCCAACATGGGCTTGGTGGGTTTTGGGCTTCATTTGGGTCTAGGCTTATACAAGATAGAGCAAACTAGCCTAGCAAATTCATATAATCGGTTAGATTAACCATTCACAAAGCCCACTTACTAATTATCTATGTATTACAACGTAACAAGGTTTAGATGAATAAATAACCATCACTTCTAATATAAAATATAAATGCTAACAATCTCCCCTTAAGGGGTGGTCATTTATGAATGATGTCTCTTGAGTCTTGAGTCTTGAATCTTTGATCTTTAGCACTTGCATCTTGAGTCTTTCAACTTGGATCTTTGATCTTCAACACTTGATTCTGATCTTAAACCTTATTTGTAATAGACTTGATAGACTTCTTTGTTTCGTTCATGCTTGTGATCTTTCATCTTGCCTTCAACACCTTCACTTGATATCTTGTTGTGCTCTCCGAAATACTCATACTAAATGTAGATTATGCTATTCAGATCTTTACTTTTGTGATATTCCTCAGATGTTCTCTTGACTCTGACGTGTTCTTGACTTTGAATTTGATTAGTCTTTTTGTCGTGATAATCTTTGTCTTGAACTCGTTGAGGATTGATCATTTGAGTATGAATATTGGAGCTGAAGATGTTGATGTATGTGGTGGTAAACGCCTTTTCTCCAAGGGAACATCATCAGTACCTACATATTCATTGTTAGTTATAAACACCAATCGATCACGGTGGACTGTTCTTAGAGAATAGATCACTACGATTGTTTTACTGATGAATGTCTTGATTCCATTCATCTTGGTAGGGCAAATCAGCCGTTCGAATCCCTTAGGGACAGTTATAATTACATTGGACAAATTCAAGTAACGACTCACGCCTTTAGGATTTGATTCATGAAAGGAATCTCCTTAGCTCGATTTCCAAAGACTTACAAGTTTGGATGTTTCGAGAGTATTAACATCATAGTGTGAAAAAACTGCTCGAGTCCTTACAAAGGCTGTTCCTGAATTGGATACCCTCAAGAAGGCTTACTAAGGTGTACCGAAATATACCAACAACACAGGTGAGCTGCTGAAGTATACCCAAGTATCACTTTACGAATGTAGACAGTTTGAAACAAAGTAACCATCATGATATGTAAGGCAGGATCTTACAAAAGACGCTTATACAACTTGTATCCTTTTTTACGAACACAAGTGTATGATATTGGACAATGTATCCTAAGAGATCTTTTGATGAATTTCGTGGCTCTAAACTCGATTAAGTGCATTTTGATTTCAGTGGTCGGAGGCTGGAGCAGAGTGCCTTCTGTTTCAATACCAACACATCTCTGAATGAGAGGTCGGTAGATTACACAAGGTTCTACGTGAGAAATGAAACAATATCCTTTTAAGAGGAACTTGAGTGGCTAGAAGGGGTGGTGCAGCGCGTCACTAGGTCCATGACGTCTTGTCTTCAATACCAGAATTATCTTAGTGATAACTAGTAGCAGATGTATTGACCCAGTTTATGTCCTAAGTGTATGGAGGGCTCATTTCTTTTCACCCTTTCATAACTTTCTCTTTTCATTCTTCAACCCCTTTTTTCCTTTCCTCACTTTACTCCTTTTTCAATCATACCTAAGGACTTATAATCTATCTATTTGGAATTGTCCCTGGGTAGATCCCTCCGGCTCTGGCGGATCATAGGATATTAAACCTAACCTTAATTACCTTATAAATCCATGATTATCCTAGGTTGGTTCAACATTGACCGCATTGCCATAAAACCTTTTTACAGAAAATCTCTCAAAGTGCTTATTAGTGTGAAACATGTTTTGTTGAAACTTTGAGAGTTTTGTTCTTTTAGAAATACTCTGCATCTACATGTGCTCATATGTTCTAAGGTAAATCTGCACATTGAGGGAAGAGTCCGCACTTTTGAATTGATCAACTTTCAATAGATGAGACCGTTGCGAGACACATTTACATAAGTGGTTAGACCAGCTTGAGCGTCATCTAGGGTTTCGTTATTGCACCGGCTTAGTTGAGAGGGCATCACTTAGGAATTGTGATGCCGTCAGCCTTCATATTCTTAGTCTTGACACCGTCATCTCGAGGCCATCTCAGGAGCCTGAGTTGTCATAACTTCTTCAAGTAATAGCATCACGTTGTAGTTGTGACGCCGTCTTAATGCCATTTTGTGATAGTTTTAACGGTGTTGTCGTTTTCTTCGTTTTCCTGTCCAATCGAGCCTAAAATGCATCCTTTTCCAGTATTTGCTTCCCAAATACCTAAAACTCACATAGACACGATTTAGGGTAATAAATGATCAATGATACGCGTACAACGCGCGTTCGGGGTCAAAGGAAACTTCCTTTTCTTCGAGCAAGTTTTTCAACAACCTAGGCAGTGAACCAAATTATTGTAGTGTAGTATTAGGGTAAGCCTCGGGGATTGATATCGTTCTCTAGGGGAATAGGAATGCTAGTGAGAAATTTACCATGCTAAGGTTGAGGTTGAGGAAGATTATTTTTTATCTTTTTATATTTTTTTAGAAGCTAAAGGTAAAATCTCGGGGTTTGGATTTGGGGGTGGTACTTCTACCGATTACTCTACTATTCTAATTATCTAATCTAAGGGGTAGTCTATGTCTTTTGAAGTGTGCTCGTATGAAGATTAAAGATGTGTCTACCTAGATACTATTACTCCTAGTTATCTTTTATTGATGGTTGAATTGTCACGTCCTTATTCTTAAAGCGTTGTGTTTTCTAAGGTCGTAGGGTGTGCTTTTATCCCTAACTCTTTGAAGCTACCTAAGGTTAATGACTACGAAATCTCTAGGATTCATAAACTTAACACTTATGTTATCTTTGGATATTTAGCCAACAATTCCACTAGTAACTATAAACTAATGTTCAACAAAGATTAATCAAGCATTAAAAACACAACGATGGCTTCATGCACTCCTAAGCCAATTACAATTAAGATAAGAGACAACCAATCAATATTCAATAACTATGTTTCAAAGATCTAAGCAAACACACAAGTAAATTAGCCGGACATGTTAAACATGCAAGCATACACACATTCAATCGAAGACATAATGAAATCAAGGGAATAAATAACTTATCTCGATGTAAAATAGGGTATTAGAACCCTAAAATACTGTCCAAACTGGACTACAATCGTTTTAGGTTTTTACTCCACAAGTCTATCTCCTTTAAAAGTCTGAAAATCGAATTCTATATATAGATTTACAACTGCGACGGCGTCACCTTGTAATTGTGACGCCGTCAGATCAATCCGACTCGAACCCATGACCAACATAGGCCACGTACGACACCAACCAAGACCCCATCGTGGGCTTCTTGGTGCATACGCCCCATATGCCACAACCAAACATCACCAAATCCAATCTACAACACTCAAATCCAATCATTCAAGCTTCAAACACTATCTAAACATAAAACCCATCAACTATCATCAACCAAGAAAATGCAACTAAACCCTAAAATGCAAAACCCATCAAATTAATGCACCACACATGTACCAAACACTAATTACTTGTTTATTTCATCATTAATTAGCTTTAATTTCAAGTTCCACCCAAAAGCCCCAAAAATTGAAATTAGGTCAAAACCCTAATTATTCAATTCATGGATTTTTATTGTTCAAACAACCTCAAAACATGTTCTATTTACCTTCTCTAATCACCAATTGCAAAAGCCCTTTGAAATATTTAGAAAACCCTAAAAGTACGAATCTTAATTCTTGAATTTGGAGGTGTTAATGAAGTCCAAATTGAGTGTATGATATATGGTTGGAAAGAGGAGAAAGAGAGCTTCAAGATGGTGGTGGTGGTTTATGGTGACTCGCCGGCGTACGGCGGTGGTGGCCGGAATTTATTAAGGGGCGGCTAGGGTTTCTTTTAGAGAGAGAAAAGGTGTATTGTGTGTGTTTTTAGTGAGAGAATGAAAGGTAGCAAATGAGGGGTGGTGAGGCCTTTTTATACTTGGACATAAGGACCTCAAAATAATTAAATGGGGAGGAGGGGGCGCCGACTACACACAAAAAGGGAGGGTTCGGGTTGAAACTTTTCGTATCTATCTCGTTTACCCATTCCAGAGCTCACATATCGTCCCGAAGTGTCCCATGACATTTATTTAACTTTCCAACATCATTACTTACGTTTTTCCACGAGTTTTGACTATTTATTTGTCAATTTTCGAGTTACGGTCTAAAAGTTACAATAACTCTTGTTTTAGGCTTTTCTAGTGCCGAATCGAATAGTGCCTACCAAATAGAGTTAAAATGCATACGATAACTCATTTAATTATGAAATAAATCGTAAAACCAATCGACGATATAAAATCAAGTCACGGTTTATAAAATAGTGTTAAAGGCGAATCTCGTTTAATTTAACGTAATGCGGTTACCTAAAATAGACTCCCTAAATTGCCGGTTGTCACAGCCTCCCAGCCTCAGAAGAAACCCGTCCGGGTTTCACTCCGAGTTGCTTGGTGTCATAAACAGTTTAGGATACTTCCTACGGAAAACGCCCCTCACGTTCCCAAGTGAACTCCGTCCATGCCGAGTTCCAACGAACCTTAACAATTGGAATACGGCTATTCTTCAGCCTCTTAATCTCACGATCCATAATCTCAATCGGTTCCTCAACAAAATTCAATTTCTCATCAATACGAATATCTCTTAAGGGCACAACTATGTTTTCCTCCGAAAGACATTTCTTAAGGTTACTAACATGAAACACATTGTGTACACTACTCAATTCCGATGGTAGCTCCAGGCGGTATGCTACCGGTCCGATTCTTTCCAGGATTGGAAAGGGACCAATATATCGGGGATTAAGTTTTCCACGCTTAAAAAGCGAATCACTCCTTTCCAAGGAGAAACTTTCAACATAACATGATCTCCAACCTAAAATTCTAAAGGTTTCCGCCTCTTATCGGCATAACTCTTTTGTCTATCACGAGCGGTTTGCAACCGGTTTCTAATCTGTACTATTTTCTCAATAGTCTCTAGGACAAGTTCGGGACCTGTAAGTTGACTCTCGCCAACTTCAGCCCAACAAAAAGGAGAACGACATTTTCGGCCATATAGTGCCTCAAATGGGGCGGCCTTAATACTAGAGTGATAACTATTGTTATAAGAGAATTCGGCCAAAGGGAGGTGTCTCTCCCAGCCTTTGCCGAAATCAATAACACATGCTCTAAGCATATCCTCTAAAGTATGAATGGTTCTCTCGCCTTTCATCGGTCTGTGGATGGTAAGCAGTACTCATATCCAAATTCGTTCCTAACGATGTCTGTAAAGACTTCCAAAAGAGGGATGTAAAACGACTATCCTGTGGAAAACTAGAAGGGGGGTTGAATAGTTTTACCAATTAAAACTTCCTTTTAATCTATTTAGGTCGACTTATGTCAATCTATTTGGATGTGTGTGTTGGATGTTGATAAACAAGCATGTAAAGGTAAGTAATGAAAAGATAAGAGTAAGAAGCACAAAACCACAACGCAAGTATTTATAGTGGTTCGGCTACAAGGTCACCTTCCTTGCCCTACTCCACTCCCCGAGTCACCTACTCGAGAGTTCTTAATCACTACACCAATCTCCTTATGGCGGAGAAGCCTTCACAACGTCGCCTACTCTTTTTCCGGTACTAGGCTAACCACCGGGTTCTTTCACTCCAAAGTGAACCACACCTACACAACGTCGCCTACCCTTTATAAGGTACTAGGCTAAGTACCTAGTTCTTTCACACCTTAGGTGAACTACACCTTCACAACGTCGCCTACCCTTTATTAGGTACTAGGCTAAGCACCTAGTTCCATTGCAATGGAGGAACTACTACCACACTACACCAACGACTAATCCCAAAGGAGATCTTCTCCTTTACAACATCATCAAGGATATCAATATCCTTGGATCTAATACTAGTCTATCTTGTACATCTAAACACACCATATCGAATGTACATTTAAGGCACCTTTCACTAATGCCTTTGACTATATCTACAAGACACCTTTGACTAATGTCTTGTGTCTTCACTTCTAAGCACCTTTCACTAATGCTTCTTTGTCTTGACTTCTAAGCACCTTTAACTAATGCTTCTTAGTCTTGACTTCCAAGCACCTACCACAAGTGCTTTATCCTATAGACGATAGATACCCTTCACTAATATCTTCGTCTTGACTCTTAAGACATCTTTCACTAATGTCTTCAACACTACACTTCTTTGAAGAAAGAAAGGAATCATCAACAAGAAGACTTCAGTGGCCTTGATGATGAGGAAGCATGGCAACTCATGGACTTGAGCTTGCTCGACTTCAAAGGTGGTGATCTTGCCTTTAAGAGGAACCTAAAAGATCACACAAAAACAAAACTACAAACATAGATCTCTTGGATCTATAGTTAGTGAGATTTAACTCGTGGGAAAGTATATTGAAAGGGGTGAGAAACAATGAAGAAATGGCTCACTATTTATAGAGGAAAACCTCTATCCTATTCCCTCGATCCCACCGGATACCACAAGGGATCCGGCTAGCACAAAGCTAGGGATCCGTGGTCCGCTCCTCCTTGCCCATGGGTATTTTTGGTTATGGGTCATGGGTCATGGGTTATGGGTTGATCCATGGTTTTCTTTCTAGATACAATGTATCTTAAGGATACAATGAACTTGGTTAAGTGGTATATATAAAACCATGGGTTATGGGTTAAAACCATTTGCTAGTATTTACCCATTTAGTATATACTTGTATTTACCCATTTTAGCATACACTTAGTTTTTACCCATTTTAGTATACTTAGTTTAAGTATATGTTTAACCCAATATGTAAACACTAGTTGTTGTACATATGTATCTAAATCATAAAAACACTTATACTTGTTTTAGTGTTTTATGTGAAAATGTGAATATGTTAGAAACTATTAGTTCAAACCATTTACGTATTTTATTTGTTTCGTTAATATGATTTTACGTTTGTTATCGACAAAACATTAGAAGATCGTAAAATATAAATAAACGTTTTTACGGCTTATTTGTATTAACATATCCCTATCAGAAATAATAGATATAGGTACTCCATGACGCGATACTATCTCCTTAAGATACAATCGAGCAAGCTTATCAAGACTATCGGTTTCACTAATAGCTAAAAAGTGAGCAGACTTAGTTAAACGATCAACTATTACCCAGATAGCGTCATTGCCGCTAACTGTTCTATTTAGTGATAAAGTCCATGGTTATTCGCTCCCATTTCCATCAATGGAGTTCGGGTTGAACTAAAAGTCCTGATGGTTTCTGATGTTCGGCCTTAACCTTAGAACAAGTTAGGCATCTACTAACATACTGAGCTATTTCGGCTTTTTTATATTGGGCCACCAATAAAGTTTCTTAAGATCCTGATACATCTTATCGGCTCCGGGATGAATAGAGTATTTTGATTTATGCGACTCGTGCATAATCAACTCACGGATTCCGCCATAAAATGGTATCCGCCAAATTTCTCTCGAAGCATAATGTTCCATCGGAACGCTTCAAGAAGCCGTTTTCACTTTCTACCATTCCATGAAGATTCTCATAAGGAAGGTTCTCTTCCGTCAATGCCTCTACTTGCGGCTAAAATCGGGATGGTAAGGCGAAACAATGATCATTCCTAAAGATCTAACGAGTAGGGGTGGAATGTCCTCCTTACGACTAAGGGCATCACCACTACAACGTTAGCCTTACCAGGATGATAACGAATCTCACAGTCATAATCACTAAGCAATTCTAACCAACGACGTTGTCTCATGTTCAGTTCCTTCTGATCTAAGATATGCTTCAAACTCTTATGGTCGGTAAATACTACACACTTGGTTCCATACAAGTAATGTCTCCAGATCCTAAGAGCAAACACTACAACACCTAACTCAAGGTCATGGGTGGTGTTGTTTTTCTCATGCTTTTAAGTTGTCGGGATGCATAAGCAATCACCTTCTCACGTTGCATCAAAACAGCACCTAAGCCTTGATGCGAAGCGTCGCAGACACCGACAAAGTCTTCGCCTTCTTCAGCAAAGCTAGGATACGGGCGACTACACAACTTCCTCTTCCTTGAAGTTGGAATGCTTCTTCTTCCTTTTCTCCCCATTCATACTTAACATCCTTCTTGGTTAGTTTGGTCAGTGGTTTAGCTATCTTGGAAAATCCCTCAATGAATCTCCTATAATAGCCTGCTAAACTTGGAAACTGTCGGATTTCCAATGGGTTCTTAGGAGCTGCCCATTCCTTAATGGCCTTAATATTAGCTGGTTCAACATGAACACCTCGACTATCTATCACATGACCTAAGAATTGTACAGACGGAATCCAAAATTCACACTTAGAGAATTTTGCATACAGCTTCTCCTCTCTCAACAATTCCAAAATGAGTCTCAAATGCTCTTCGTGCTCCTCACTACTCTTAGATTATATCAAGATGTCGTCTATGAATACTATCACAAACTTATCTAGGTACGGCTTACACACTCGGTTCATGAGATCCATGAAAACCGCTGGTGCGTTGGTTAAGCCAAACGACATCACTAGGAATTCATAGTGTCCATAACGAGTCCTAAACGCAGTCTTAGGGATATCCTCTTCTCGAACTCTAAGCTGGTGATAACCAGATCGTAAATCGATCTTAGAAAACACACTAGCTCTTTGGAGTTGGTCGAATAGATCATCTATTCTAGGTAACGGATATCGGTTCTTCACGGTCAAATTATTCAATTCCCTATAATCAATACACATCCTAAACGATCCATCCTTCTTCTTTACAAACAACACTGGTGCTCCCCACGGCGACGAACTAGGTCGAATGAATCCCTTCTCTGACAATTCAGCCAACTGTTTAGACAGTTCCTCCAATTCTCTTGGAGCAAGTCGATAAGGTGCCCGGGCAACCGGGTCGCACCGGTATCAACTCTATTTGGAATTCCACTTGTCGAACGTGGAATCCCTGGCGCATCGTCGGTAAACACATCCGAAATTTCTAACGACGGGTACATCGTTGAGGTTTCTTTCACTCTTCTCCTCACTTTTCTTTTCAGAAATTTGAGCCAAGAAAAGATAACCTCCTCTATCGATGTACTCGGCCTTAATACAAGAGATGATGCTCAACCGGAAGGACTTCCACGCATCGCTCCGATCTCCTTATATGCTCAGAACCTTTCCGCCATACGGTAAACGCACAACTTTCTCATCACAGATGATGTGTGCACCGTTCTTCGATAACCAATCCATTCCGATAATGACGTCAAAACTTCCTAAGGTAACTGGCAACAGATCTATACTAAACGGGCGGTCTAGGAAACTCAAGGTACAACCTCGTACTACGGTGTCTATCTTCTCTCTATTCCCATTCGCTAATTCCACATCGTAACTAAACCCTAGAGGTGTTTGGGAGATTCCTAGTAATGGCATAAAGTTGGTGGATACAAAACTCATATCCGCACCAGTATCAAACAGTATGGAAGCATAGCGATCATTGAGAAGGAACGTTACACCGTAACTACGTTAGGGTCCTCACCAGTTTCCTTCCCAATAGCGTAAACACGCGTTGTTCCCATGTCAATCTGCTGATTCCTAACACCATTGTTTCCTTGGTTTTCCACAACCTCACGCTTCATAGGGTTTAAGCCATTACCTCCTACACCTCGGTTAGCAATTCCTCCTACATTACCGGATTTACTCCTCATCCACGGCTCTCGGCACTCATTCTTAAAGTGTCCCTTCTTTCCACATCCAAAACAGGTGACAGTGGCCTTCCAGTCCGCTCCTTGTGCAGTTTGAGCCGCAGCGAGTGGACGAGACCTACGCCTTTGGCTATGTGTCCTACCTTAGAGCACTTCCTACACACAATCGGACACGGTCCATGGTGGTGTCGGTTGCAACGACCACACACAGTTTACTACCTTCAGTAACCTTTCTTATCTCCATTTCCTATGGCTAACACTCTGGCTGCTTCTTGCCGTTTGTTGCCATTTCCTTTAACAACTTCATTCCTCTTCCTCTTATCGTTCCTATCACTCTTACCCTTATCTCCTAATTCTAACACACAAGAGTCCATCGACTGAGCCACAAAGAATTGCCTCATGCAAATTGACCGCTTTGCATGGCGATGACATCATTTCGAGTAGCTAAAGGCAATCCATCGAGATACCTTTCAATCTTAAGTTCTTCGGTACGAACCATCTCAGGGCAAAGCAAGGATAACTCTTGAAAACGACGAGTGTAAGTCGCCATGTCAGTGCCTTAACCTTATGGTTCCAGAACTCACTTTCTAACTTCTTAACTTCATTCCTAGGACAAGAAGTCTTAATCGAGAGCCTTAAATTGAGTCCAAGACATACTATAAGCTACATCAATTCCTACTGCTCTGTGGTAGTTATTCCACCAGGTCAAAGCCTCGTCCTTCAAGGTAAATGTTGCATACTTAACCTTACAATCCTCATCACAGTTACTCACAACAAACACAGATTCAGTTTTCTCCAACCACCTAGTTAGGTAAACTACTCCCTCAGTTCCTCCAAAATCTATGGGACCATAGAATCGAAACTCCTTATAGGTACAACCTCAAGTCCGATTCAACACTGGGGTTCCACTAGAAGTGTTAGAAAGATTAGCCTCAGCTAGCAGTTCAGCGAAACGCTGCGACACTAGCGGGTCAATGTGGAAATGGGTTCACGTGTGGAGGGTTTTGTGGAACAGACCATTCTCAGACGGTCATCCACATTCGGGTTTCCTACAACCTGGGTTATCAATGTTCGGGTTCTCAACATGTGGTGGGTCGGACGACGACCGCGACGACCAGGGGCAACAACAGCAGCAGGAGCTGCTCGGTTGTTCCTAATTAAGTTTCGTCTTGTTGCCACCATTCTGGGGGCAAGAAGAACAGTTTCATAAGTTCACAATTCACGCTCTAAAATAGAGTTGGGTTCCAAGAGTCACTACATAACGCCTGAATACATACTCAAGGCTAACGAAGATAACGCTATACCAAAGCGAAACAATCAAATACCGCATCATAGCTAAGGATGCACGTTCCAATAACCATAACTCATAGGTTTCACAAGTGGAAATACATGGAAGGATTCGAAGAAATCAAAAACGATCCTAACAACGATAACTATAAACAACTAGGATAATCCTACATCTCGAACCAAGTACTACTTAGTTTCAAGATGGCACAAAACCATAAATATAATACTATCTAGCCACGTCTACGAATAACACTCACCGATCTCCTAACATCACAACTCTCCACAAAGAGGCTAACTCAACACGTCGAGCGTCGCGATCGCTCTTAAGCTCCGCGACCTCCCTTTCCAACTCACCAATGCTACGCCAAATCGCTCTATCAACATCACGTCTGCGCTCGAACCCTCTAAGCAGGTCCCTAACCCGCCTCCGAGCTCCGACATACCATCATGCAAAACCCTAGTCCTCCTGACTATAGTACCCATATCAGCTCTAAGATCCTCAATACTAGCTCTAGACACTCCAACCAAACGCTCCGTCCAACCGACTAAGTCTAGTACCTCGAGAGGTAATCCACTCCCACATCGCACCCATCTCACCATACGCCCGTTCGACGCAATCTCTCGATGGTATCTCCGATCCTAACGGGCTACCTATAAGGTGAGTAAGGTGGTGAATCGATGTCAAAGAAAGCATCCAGTGGGACTCAGGCTCATGCAAAGGAGAACCTGGTCCAGGAGAATGTGCAGACTCAGAATGGAGGAGTACCCCTTCGGGATATCCTCACCATCCTCCTCCTCCGAGAATCCTCATCCTCATCAACATATCTCCTCAATCTCATCCTCCTCCTCGACCTCATGCTCCTCCCCTCATCCATAAGGGGAGAGTCCATGAGTCGGAGTCTCTGTGCAGGTAAATCCTGAGGTGGTACACTAGGAGATCTAGGCCTCCTAAAACATGGTGATGCTGCTAAACGAATAGGTGATGATGGTGGTCGCGAACATAGGCGTGCTATAAGCAAGCCTAGAGTCTTGCTCTCGCTAAAACGATGTAAAGTGAGTGCCTAGACGAGCTAGGGCATCGATGATGAACTAGAGTGACGGGCGATCTCATAAGGATCACCTGCCTAAAACCGTCATGAGAGTCAATGCTGGCGAACTAGCTATAGCAAGGATTTCCTCAGACACATCAAAAGCTAGTGAAGGCATAGTCTGTGACAACGGCATAGGGTAGGTATAAGTGTTCGAAACAACTAGTTTTAATAAGCGCAACAACTTAACCAAAACACATATCACATAATGTAAGCTTTAAAAGTGTAGGTACCGCATTACTCAAAACATGCCTTTAAATAACACACATAAGTTCCGTTCTATCACATAATTACATATCAAATCAATTGAGTTAAAAACTCTAGAATCATAATATACCGTTTACTCAAATCAATTTCTGTAATATTTCGATAATCACATCTCATTTTCCCAAAACCAATAATCATATCTCATTTCCAAAACCAATAATCATATCTCATTTCCAAAACCAATAATCATATCTCGTTTCCAAAACCAATAATCATATCTTATTTCCAAAACCAATAATCATATCTCATTATCAGAACGTTTAGGAATACCCCTAAACATATCCAAATCATAACTCAAATCTCTAAATCATAACGTTTCCATAATCAGCTCACAATATCCCTTAACATATCATCTCATAATTCAAATCGCATTTCATACCATAATCAACATAAGAAGCTTCGGCTTGGCAAGCTGGCGTGCGTCGGTCGAGGATCAATTTTTCTTAAAAGCGGTTATAGTTTAAGGTTTATAAAATACCTAGTTCTCTATAACCTTGAGCTCTGATACAATCCATCTTACCCAAATCTCAAAAGAGGATACCATTCAACCAAGCGGAAGACTTAATCAAGCTTTCGGGCGTTACTTTTTGGATTGGTATCGCACACAAAAAAAATAAGATAACCATTTAACCATTTAAAACCAATCCCAAATCAAATATTCAAACATTTAATCCGAAGATATAAATTTAGGCCCAAAACATAGTTTAACTGTAGAGAGAAAAATAGGTCCCCATTATTTATCAGGAGTGGAAAATGATCCTTGAACCACACCTCCATGCCAAGCTTCCACACGTCAAATAATCCAAACATCTCTCAAATACCTAAGAAATCATGCTAAAGGTCACTACCGTGAGTTCATAGGTTTAAGTTCAACAAAATCATATGGACTGTAAGAGTTGATTTGCTATGCAAGACCTAGATAGGTAAATACCATTTCACACACTGATCCTACCCGGATCTCCAATCACATATTCATTCACTCGGGCCCCTGCGACTCTAGTCTAGCACTGTCGTGGCAACCTCTAGAACAGTTTCCAACCCCGGGCTAGGTCATGATAGAAGTCTATTCTTAGTTAGGCACGGTAGAACCTAGACTAAGGCAACAACTATCGCACATCTATCTACTCAATCATCATATAAGCAAATCCAAATAGTTTTAACGGTCCAAAAATAGTAGCACGATTCTCACCCCAAAATAGTTCAAAATGTAGTTAAAACGTATATATAAAAGTGGGGCTATGAAACTCACCTCAAGCAATCAACGCACAAATATCACTATCAGAAGATAACAGAAATCAAGACAAAGAACTATCGACTCGGCACAACCTATTAATGTAGACCAACTTAATATTCACATTCCTCAAAATCAACGTTATCTACCCCAATATATTCCGTTTCTTTATTTCCAAAAACGTCTCGTTTCACCATTAATTCCTAGTGTCAAATCCTGTGGTGTATCGACTCAATATGATGCCATGAATGCACTCAACAACCAATATATTTAAACCCAATATGCAACTCCATACAACGCAATATGCGACTAAATTCAACACAATAAGTGATCCTATTCACACAATATGTGACTCAATGCGACACAATGAGACGTCTAAGCGATAAGCTCCATAGTCCAATAAGTTTCGGAATAAACAGTAGACCTTATCTAATTCGTCAACTCGATAAACTCAATTATTCATTCGTATCGCTTATTATTCCATAAATCAATCGTATCCTAAAGAGTCATAAGGATAAGTCACCAATTAATAAGGTTACCCACGCACCTAGGGCTCTTATTAGATTCGTCAACCTAATAAGTCCGCTACCCACATGGATCAACAATATTAATGCTAGGTTATCCGTAACCCATGCACACATAACGCAAATAAATAATTAATTATCCAACATTAAATGTCCACAATTGACTTTTATTGATAAACGTGTACTCGAAACGTTAATTCTTTATTTATTACAAAACCTTTCCAATTTAGTCGTTAGTTTCCATTTAAAACTAGTAAATAACAAGATAAATCTTGTTATTGATATTTTTGGTACAAAAGCCCATTATTATTTACATTTCATAGTTTTATTATCATGTTTCACTAAAATATATATTTCGTCAAATTCCAATTATTAATCTCATATCGTTATTCGTTTCGAGTCCACAAGCACGAGTTATAACTTCTCGGCTTTTAATCAATCAATAGTCCAAATTACACTAAAGTCCATGTTACGGCTTTGTCGGAGTCAACTATTGACTAAAAAGTCAATGTGACGCCAACGTAGCTCAAAGTCACAATATATATATCAAGTCCATAATTAAAAGTCACAATATCGCAATACAATACCAAACCAACTCAAAACAATCTCACCAACCAATCAATCAACCAATTTTACTCGAAACCAATGTTATGACCCTAATGGTCATGACACGGTCGCGGTCAAGACCACGTGAACCAAACAAGCTTCTAAAGCCTTTCGGCTCCACGCGTCTCATCCAAACCTGAACTAAACCAATCAATAAGCTACCAAATCAATCCGACTCGAACCCATGACCAACATAGACCACGTACGACACCAACCAAGACCCCATTGTGGGCTTCTTGGTGCGTACGCCCCATATGCCACAACCAAACATCACCAAATCCAATCTACAACACTCAAATCCAATCATTCAAGCTTCAAACACTATCTAAACATAAAACCCATCAACTATCATCAACCAAGAACATGCAACTAAACCCTAAAATGCAAAACCCATTAAATTAATGCACCACACATGTACCAAACACTAATTACTTGTTTATTTCATCACTAATTAGCTTTAATTTCAAGTTCCACCCAAAAGCCCCAAAATTAATAATTAGGTCGAAACCCTAATTATTCAATTCGTGGCTTTTTATCATTCAAACAACCTCAAAACATGTTCTATTTACCTTCTCTAATCACCAATTGCAAAAGCCTTTTGAAATATTTAGAAAACCCTAAAAGTACGAATCTTAATTCTTGAATTTGGAGGTGTTAATGAAGTCCAAATTGAGTGTATGATATATGGTTGGAAAGAGGAGAAAGAGAGCTTCAAGATGGTGGTGGTGGTTTATGGTGACTCGCCGGCGTACGGCGATGGTGGCCGGAATAGTGGCCGGAATTTATTAAGGGGCGGCTAGGGTTTCTTTTATAGAGAGATTAGAGAGAGAAAAGGTGTATTGTGTGTGTTTTTAGTGAGAGAATGAAAGGTAGCAAATGAGGGGTGGTGAGGCCTTTTTATACTTGGACATAAGGACCTCAAAATAATTAAATGGGGAGGAGGGGGCCACTACACACAAAGGGAGGGTTGTTGAAACTTTTCGATCTATCTCGTTTACCCATTCCCGAGCTCACATATCGTCCCCCGAGTGTCCCATGACATTTATTTAACTTTCCAACATCATTACTTACGTTTTTCCACGAGTTTTGACTATTTATTTGTCAATTTTCGAGTTACGGTCTAAAAGTTACAATAACTCTTGTTTTAGGCTTTTCTAGTGCCGAATCGAATAGTGTCTACCAAATAGAGTTAAAACGCATACTATAACTCATTTAATAATGAAATAAACCGTAAAAACTAATCGACGATATAAAATCAAGTCACGGTTTATAAAATAGTGTTAAAGGCGAATCTCAGTTTAATTTAACGTAATGCGGTTACCTAAAATAGACTCTCTAAATTGCCGGTTGTCACATCTTGGATCTGAGGTTAGAGATTTTTTAACTCAAGGGGAAAGTATGTTAGAAAGGGGTGAGAAACAATGAAGAAATGGCTCACTATTTATAGAGGAAAAATTCTACTGTTCTCCGGATCCCACGGATCCCTCTCACAAGGGATCCATCTAGCGTAAAGCTAGGGATCCGTGGGACGCTCCTCTTTACCCATGGGTATTTTGGTTATGGGTCATGGGTTGATCCATCGTTCTTTAACTAGATACAATGTATCTCTTGAGTGCAATGCACCTAGTCACATGGGTATGGGTCAATACCATGAGTTATGGATATTATCCATATATGATATAAGCATGATGTCATGCAATGGGTTATGGGTCAAGCTCCATGGGTCAAGCTCCATGGGTCATGGGCTTTGGGTTGTACCCAACTATATTCAATGTATTTGGTCAATGGGTTGTGATACTTAAGTTTCTACCCATGTATATTACCCAATATACTACATACTAGTTATGTGTATATTTTACCCAAATATGTAAACACTAGTTGTTGTACATATGTAATATTAAATCATAAAATCACTTATTCTTGTTTTATGTGAAAATGTGAATATGTTAGAAACTATTAGTTCAAACAATTTACGTATTTTATTTGTTTCGTTAAAATGATTTTACGTTTGTTATCGACAAAACATTAGAAGATCGTAAAATATAAATAAACGTTTTTACGGATTATTTGTATTAACAGAGCCCATGCTTTGTAGAGAGATTCACTTTGACGTTGTTGGAACATCAAGATTTCATTCCTAAGCTTAGTAGTTCTCCCCGGTGGGAAAATTGGGCAAGGAAACGAGTAGTGAGATCATCCCAACTTGAGATGGAGCCGGCGGGAAGTCGCTCAAGCCAATTACTAGCTTGGTCCCTGATGAGTGTGTAAATACTCATCATTTTTGGTCAAATCTGAACTGCAAAACGTTTAAAAATGCTCAGCAATGCATCAAAATACTGAAAATATCTCAAAATTGCATTTTATATGTTTCAGATTCAAAAATTTTAAAATCAGATGAAAAACAAGCAAAGTTTACATAATTGGCAGTTTCAGTCCCCCAAGTTTCAAAAGTTGTCAGATATAGTCCCTGAGCACTTATTTTATAAGAAAAGTCACCAAAGGTCCTTTTGGAATCATAAATTGTCATAATTAGTCCTTTGGTGAAAAGTCCAAAAGTTTTGAGAAATTACAGTTTTGATCCCTGGATTTTCAAAATGGTCATGTTTAGTCCTTGGAATTTCAAAAGTGTCAAAATTGGCCTTTGGTTTATTAAAGATTAGCAAATTCAACCCTTGAATTACATTTTCAGATTTACACTTGTGGTCCCTGGATTTTCAGTATTGTACACTTTTGGTCCTTACATTACTACTTGGGTCCATATTACATCCTAAGTCCAAAACCAATACACCTTGGCCCAATACCATTTTAATCCAACCCGCCCAAACCTTTATACCCGATCCAACCCGTTTACCCAAAATACCCACGGTTTAAAATAAAACCACCCAGCCACACTTTTCCCTCCACTGTCTCCTCTTCACCCACCTATACCTGCAACACCACCCTACTCCACACTTTGTTCCCCCCACCTCAACAACACTCCAAGAATGCATTTAATGCTTCTTCACCCCCTCACTCAACCCCAACTGCCAAATAAGCAATTTGGCGCCAAAATGTGATCAAACGGCCATGATGATATCAAAGCTATCCAATGGTCAAGAAAATAGGATTAGGATTAGCTGAGTGAGAAGATATTTTGGGTATAAAAGAAGCAAGAAGAAGCAAGATAAAGTAGTCTTTTAGTTTTTAAATTTTCATTAATGTCGTTTTTAATATAAAAGTTTTAGTTAAGTTAAAAATATGTAATCTTTTGTTGTATATGTACTACTTTAAGTTATTTAATCAATATAAACCATTTTCAAGTACCAATTTAAGTTGCATTATCAATTTATATTGTTGTGTTCACTGTTGCAAAATTCCATTGCAAATTCTCATATTCAAACTCTAAATAGCTTATTTTCTCACTCAAACAAGCTTATATAAGCTTATTATAGCTTTTTGTAAGCTTGCTTTTAAGTTTCAAGCAGTTTTGGATTTTGGTCAACGAAAGTCAACTGAATCATCAAGTTGAAATGAAAATGGAAAATGGTGTTGCGATCTTGGATTTGGGTTGATTCAGGTCAATTGGGTTGATAGAAATAGGCTAGTGGTTCATTGGTTCACAGGTTTCAAGCCATTGTGGCTAAGGACCGAATGTAAGTTGATTTTCAAGGTTTTATTGCATAATTTTTATTTGTAGTTATAAATAGTTCAATTCTATTTATTAAGTGGTATTTAAGTTAGTTAAACTCAGTTTGATTATTAATATTAGCTAGTTAAGTGTTTAGCTCAGTTTTACTTACAAAACAGTTGGTTAAGGTGTGTTTGGATCGGTATAAATCTGAGATAGAACCTTTGTTTGTACTTGACTATTGCATTATCAGTCTTAATATAAGTAGTAAGACTCATTTGAGTCAGTTATTTGTGCACCACACTCTCAAAGTCAAACTTCATCTCAAATCTGTCTTAAGCCATCCCCTTTATGTGATTTTGGAAATTCAAACACTTGTTTTGTGTTTAAAATTCATTGAAATTGCTTGCATTGAGTTTATTTCACCTTATAGCATCAATCTCAGTCCTTAAAATCAGTTTCAAAGTTCAAATAAGTCAATTTCTTCATAACTGATAAAAAGTCAAAAGTGTAAAACCTGTTTTCACCCAATCTAGAAAGATTTATCATGGATTCATTTCTGGGTCAAAATCAGTAAAACTTGGGACTTTAAAACTTCAGCTGGTCTCATTTCTTATTACCATTTTTGTGGATTTTTACAAATTTTTAAAAGCTTCAAATGAGCTTGTCTTTTGGGTCTTACTTCCCCTGTGCACAAGCTCAGTTTTAACTGAATTACCCAAGGTTTGTCTTGGGCTTACCTGAGAGCTCACAGAGCTTGTCTAAGTCTGAAATTTGGTTTACAAGTTCCCAGCCAGGTCTTCTCCAAGTTCCAACTTTTGGTTTTGATTTTTAGCTTATTGTGTAGCTTATTCTCTAGCTTAAAAGTAGTAGTCAAAACTGTTTTAAACACTTGAACTCAAATTCATCAAATCGTGCAGGTTGCTATTCAGAGGTTAAGAGCAGTTGAGATTAGTTGCATTTGGGTATTTTGAGCATAATATAGCTTCTGTAATCAGTAGGAGGTCTTTGGTTCTCATTTGCTTATTATAAGTGCTTTATAAGCACTTTGTGATTGCAGTTTCAATTTCTTGCACATAACCCACTGTTTTTATATTTTTCCTAGATTCACAATATTATTTTAGACTTTTCTTGAATTTTTCAGATTTTTCTAAGTCTGTTTGGTATTTTTCTTGATTTAAATCAGTTTTTAGGCCTTTTTAATTAGTATTTAATACAATTAATTCAGAAAAGTTTCAAAAAATAATTTTTCATTTTTCTTAAGTTAAGATAAATATAAAAAGTCAAAAAAAAAATTTTTCCAGATTTTTCTTAGTTAAATTTGTATTTTTAAGCAATTTAAGTAGTTTTAAATAGTTTTAATTCATAGAAAATAGAAAAATAATCAGAAAAATACAAAAATAGTTTTGAAAATTCTCTTTTGTTATTTTAGATTTTTTCAAGTCAAATTTTATTTTCTAGCTTTATTTCCTAATTTCTTGTATTTTAGGCTATTATTAAATAGTTAAAAATAGTTTTTAATTAATAATAATTAGATAAATAGTTTTAAAAATAATTTTCTTTTTCTAAAAATTTTCTTTTATCATTAGGTTTGTAAAAATATCATTTTCATATTTTTAGGACTAATAGTGTTTTAGTTTCACATTTTCATTTGTACACGCGTAGTTTTAATTTAAGTTTATAAAAGAAAAATCAAAAACATCATTTTGCAAATGATAGCGTTTATTTATATTTTTATCTTTTTAATTTCCTTTAATTTGCATTTAAGCCCCTGTAATTTTTATACTATTTATGTAGTTATAATTAATCAAAACCTCTTTTCCGTTCAAATCTCTCGATCATTATTAGTTGGGTGATTCTTACATAGCTTCGCTGGGACATAACGACCCGAGGAAACACTATACTCTCCAGATCTTCATTGCATTTGTGTCTAAGCTGTTTGAAGTTTATTACAGTGGCCATTCACATTGGTGCGGCTTGAGTGATAAAACTTGAGGTTCGGAACAATCAAATTTTTGGCCCGCTGCGGGAGATTGTGCTAATTATCTTACGCTTAGCAGATTAGTGATTTGAATAATCACTCCTTGTTCATACCATCTATATATATATATATCTATATTTTCTTATAAAAATCCAAAAACCCAAAAACATCCTAAAACATATAAAACACAAAAATATTTTTCTTTTGTTTCTATATATGTATCAAAGATAAAAATACAAAAAGATTTGTCGTTTTCTTTGTTTAATAAAAACAACATAAAAGATTACCACCGAAACCAAAGGCGTGTACTACCTAACTGGGGAATGCGACCATAGTTCGAACCAAAGATTTAAAACTTGCCTTTTTGTCCTTGTGATTGGTGTACCTTTTTCAAAGAAGCCATTCATCTTGTGATTATTGGTTTAAGTTCACTGTTGTTTTGCCTCGATTTTGTTTTAATTGGATTTGTTGTTATAACTACTTATCAAAACCAGAAAACCCAAAAAGATTCTTCTTACCCCATTTTCATAATTCATTTTCATAATTCCCATTCCTCTCCTTAACTCTGAGGTCTCTTAGAGTTAACTCTAGTGTATGCTTCGCTCTAGATCTGTAAGCCCATTTCGTGGAGCTCGTCAAGATTCCAAGAAGGCGTGTCCGTTAGCCTTTCACCCCATCAGTCGGATCTGAGATCCGTCGCTCGCACTACTTCCGTTATCATGGCGGAACGCCTATGTGTGAGCTTCTCCAGGGCACCCATCGACGGGTATGGAGATGCTATTATCCCACCATTGTGGCTGAAAATTTTGAACTCAAAACGGGTTACTGATCTTGTAACCTCAAGTCAGTTCTATGGTTTTGGCGGATGATCCTCATGCTCATATTCGATGGTTTAACAAGATTGCATCTACCATCAAATACAAGAATGTCCCCACTGATCTTTGTTAAGCTTTCGTTCCCATTTTCTCTTGAGGGGCAAGCCCGGATTTGGCTTAAAAAACAACCCCCTCAGTCAATCGAGACATGGGAAGACCTGGTGAAGAAATTTGTGAATGAATTCTATCCACCTTCCAAAACCACGAGTCTTAAAAATGAAATCATCAAGTTCACACAAAAGTTTGATGAATCCTTCAGTGAATCGTGGGATCATTTTAAGGAATTGCTTCGCAAATGTCCTCACCACGGTTTCTCCGAGTTAATGTAACTTGATACTTTCTATAATGGAGTGAGTCAATCTGATCAAGATTCTCTTAATTCCTCCGCTGGAGGAAATTTCTTGAGCAAAACTGTGAAAGACGCTTTAACGATAATTGAAAACAAGTCTAAAGTCCGGCACTTACGCAGAAGCAAACGGTTGTTTCCCAAGTCAGTGTTGGTCCTTCTACTTCGCCTCGTGAGTCAATCTAGCACCGATGCTAAGATTGACAAGCTCACGGAAGCTATTCAAAACTTTGGTTTCTCTCCAACCAAAAGAAAGTCTCTTTTCCACAAACTTCACCTCTGGCGAGTTAAGAAAGTGGAAGTCGTGTTGCTAGCGGTGGCCCCATGCTTTATTACAATGGCATGGCCACCGATGGTAACAAACTAACGCTGGGATTTCTAATCCAGGAGGCAACCAATCTGTGCTCTATGGACGGAACCACCGTCTAACTTACCGCACTGGACCACCCGGTTTCAACCAAAACCGTAATCAAAATCAGAATAGAATGAACCAAGGTTTTCAAAACCAAGGTAATTTTAGTCAAAATAACGGTTTTCAAAATCAAAATCAAAATTTCCAACACCAAGGAAATTTCAATAGAAACCAAGGTCAGGGAAATTTCAACTCTGGGTATTTTCATGGCAATAATCAAGGAAATTTTCAAGGCCCTAATCCAAACAATAGGGGCCAGAATTTTCCTGTGCAAAATCAAGCCATTGTTCCAACTGGACCATCATCTGATGAGTTGTTGAAGCAATTCATGAAATCCCAAGAGGAAATGATAAGGTTGTTGGTTAGCCGATTTCGACATTAAGAAGTCTTTAAATGATCGACCCTCGGGCTCAGTTACTTTACCTAGCAACACGATCGCTAATCCGAGGGGCGATGCAAAGGCGATCACAACCAGAAGTGGTGCTTCATATGATGGACCCGGTATTCCTACTACCTCTTCTTCTTCTCTCCCGAAGGTAGTGGAAAGTGAACTTGAGGCGACAAAGGACCAAGTGCAACCTACTAGCTCACAAAGTACAGCACATGTCCACCCTCGGGTTGTCGGAACAAAACCAAACCTGGAGTTGTTTTTGAACCTCCAGGTTGACCCCTAAATCCAAAACTTCTATTCCTTACCCCTCACGTTTAAATGAGCAAAGCTCCTGAAAAAGCTAATCATCAAATGGAAAATTTTTTCAAATTTTTCCAAGAACTTCATTTTGACATAAGCTGCGGATGCTATCATGCTGATGCCCAAGTTTGCATCAACTCTCAAACACATGTTGAGCAACAAGGAAAAACTGTTTGAAATGGCTAAGACTCCTTTGAACGAGAACCGCTCAGCAGTTTTGTTAAAGAAGCTTCCCGAGAAGCTAGGATATCCTGGAAAATTTCTTCTCCCTTGTGTTTTTCCAGGAATGATTGAATGCTTTGCCCTTGCCGATCTTGGTGCAAGCATCAATCTGATGCGTTATTCAGTATGGAAGAAACTTTCTCTTCCGAACTTATTCCTACATGACTCTTGAGCTTGCGGATCGATCTATATCGCGTCCTCTTGCATCGCGAGGATGTATTTGTGAAAGTAGGAAAGTTCCATTTTCCAGCTGACTTTGTGGTTGTTGATTTCGATGCCGATCCTCGGGTTCCCCTCATTGTTGGGCGAGGATTCCTGAGAACGGGCCGTGCTCTTATTGATGTATTTGAGCAAGAAATCACATTACGTGTGGGTAATGAAGCTTTCACCTTTAACCTTGATCAAACTTCGAGGTACTCCTCAAATTATGATCTTTGAATCGGGTCAATGAATCGATTTAATTGATATTACTTCAGAGGAGTACTCTCAAGAGTTTCTTGGTTATCTTCATAATTCTGTGAGTGGGGATTCCACCACATCTTCTCAACCAATCATTGCCGACTCTTCCCCTCTCTCACTCCGTTTGAGGGAGTGACTTCCTCCGGAAGAGATCGATGAATTTCTTGCTATTGATGAATCAATTCCGCCTGGAATTGATGGTGTTTATGATTCGGAGGGAGATATCCTTTATCTGGAGCAATTGTTAAATGAAGATCCATTACCTTCACTCCCTCCTAAAGAGATCACGATTGGGAAATCAAATCAGTACAAACTTCTCTTGAAGAATTTCCGAGGTTGAACTTAAGGACCTACCTCCTCATCTCGAGTATGCATTCTTGGAGGTGATGATAAATTACCCGTCATAATTGCTAAAGACTTAACTGAGGAGGAGAAAATTGCTCTCATAAAGGTCTTGAAGTCACACAAGCAAGCAATTGCTTGGAAACTCTCCGACATTAAGGGTATCAACCCTGAGTTTTGTACTCACAAAATCTTAATGGAGGATGACTTCAAAACAGCAGTCCAACATCAGAGAAGGGTGAATCCTAAGATTCATGAGGTTATCAAACAAGAGGTTTTCAAACTTCTTGATGCGGTTTAATTTACCGATCTCTGATAGTCCTTGGGTTAGCCCAATTCATTTCGTTCCAAAAAAGGGTGGCATAACTGTTGTCACAAATGAAGAAAACGAGTTAATTCCTACTCGATTGGTTACGGGATGGCGTGTGTGTATTGACTATCGCAAGTTAAACGAAGCCACCCGTAAAGACCATTTTCCTCTACCCTTCATGGACCCGATGCTTGAGAGATTAGCAGGGAACGAGTACTATTGTTTCCTTGATGGTTTCTCGGGATATTTTCAGATCCCCATTGATCCATTGGATCAAGAAAAGACCATTCACACCCATACGGAACTTTTGCCTGAGACGTATGCCTTTTGGCCTATGTAATGCTCACAGCGCGTTCCAACGATGTATGATGGCAATTTTCCGCACATGGTCGGGAAACAATGGAGGTGTTTATGGATGACTTCTCGGTCATTGGGGACTCATTTCAGACATGTCTCTCCCATTTAGATAAAATGCTCAAAAGGTGTGAAGACACCAATCTTTGTCTAAATTGGGAGAAGAGCCACTTTATGGTCAAAGAAGGCATAGTCCTTGGCCATAAGATTTCCAAAACTGGGATTGAGGTTGATAGAGCAAAAGTTGATGTTATTGCTAAATTGCCTCATCCTACCACCGTCAAAGGTATTAGGAGTTTTCTAGGTCATGCCGGGTTTTATCGTAGATTCATACAAGATTTTTCTAAAATCGCTCGGCCTATGACCCATCTTCTTGAAAAAGATGCTCCTTTTATCTTCTCACCTGAGTGCATCTAAGCTTTTGAAACATTAAAGAAAAAGCTTACGGAAGCACCCATTCTAGTTGCCCCCGACTGGGATTTACCCTTTGAGCTCATGTGCGATGCAAGTGATTTTGCTATCGGTGCAGTCTTGGGGCAACGAAGAACCAAGCATTTTCAGCCTATCCACTACGCAAGTAAACTATGATCTGAAGCTCAAACCCATTACACCACTACAAAAAAGAATTATTAGCTGTGGTGTATGCGTTGAGAAGTTTCGGCCATACCTTATCTTGACCAAATGCGTGGTGTATACGGATCACTCGCCTCTCAAATATCTCTTTGCAAAACAAGATGCAAAGCCGAGATTGCTCCGTTGGGTTCTCCTCCTGAAAGAATTTGATATCATTATACGTGATAAAAAAGGAGCTGAGAACCTGGCTGCTGATCATCTATCACGATTAGAAAACCCTCACCGAATGTGTTCGAAAGGAAATAAACGAAACATTTCCTCTCTAAACACTCAATGTGGTTTCTTTTCGTGGAGACTCTTCTACCCCATGGTTTGTTGACTTTGCAAATTACCATGCGGGTAACTTTGTGGTGAAAGGGATGTCGTCCCAACAAAAATAAATTTTAAAGATGTGAAAAATTATTTCTCGACCCTACTTGTTTAAAAATTGCGCGGATCAAGTCATCGCGATGTGTGTATGGTCGGAAGCCAATGACATTCTCAAGGCTTGCCATTCGACTACTGGGGGACATCATAGCCCCAACTACACCGCCAAGAAGGTGTTTGATTTCGGATTCTATTGGCCCACGATTTACAAGGATGCCCATGAATTTGTCAAAACCTGTGACGCTTGTCAACGTCACGGGAATATCTCACAAAGAAATGAAATGCCGCAAAACGCCATTCAAGTGTGTGAGATTTTGACATCTGGGGCATTGACTTTATGGGGCCATTTCCTTCTTCTCGCGGTAATAAATACATACCTCGGGCCGTTGACTATTTGTCAAAATGGGTTGAAGCTAAGGCTTTGCCTACCAACGATGCCCGAGTTGTTGTGAAATTCTTAAAATCTCTTTTTGCTAGTTTTGGAACTCCACGAGCTATAATCTGTGATCGTGGTACGCATTTTTGCAATGACCAATTTGATAGAGTCATGCAAAATTATGGTGTAACTCACCGTCTCTCTACTGCGTACCACCCCCAAACAAGTGGGCTAGTGGAAGTTTCCAACCGAGGGATTAAAGAATTCGAGAGGACGGTTGGCAAAAACCGTGCCTCTTGGTCGGATAAGCTAGATGACGCACTCTGGGCCTTCCGTACAGCTTATAAAACACCCATCGGGTGCACTCCATACAAGCTTGTGTACGGAAAGGCATGTCATCTGCCGGTTGAGCTTGAGCACAAGGCGTACTGGGCCTTGAAACATGCCAACTTCGATATTCAGAGTACTGGTGATCACCGGAAAGTTCAAATGAATGAATTAAATGAACTCGCGGATCAAGCATACGAGAACTCTTTGATCTATAAAGAAAAGACAGAGAAGATTCATGACTCCAAAATCAAGAACCGCGCTTTCAACGGCGTGATCGAGTCCTTCTTTTCAATTCGAGATTGAAGATTTTCTGAAAATTAAAATCCCGCTGTCGGACCATTCACCATCACTAAAGTCTTTCCATATGGAACCATTGAGTTATCTCAACCCGATGGTCCAAATTTTAAAGTGAATGGTCATCGGTTGAAGCATTATTTTGGAGAGGACATCCCTCATGTGGTTGTCCCGGATCTACAAACTTTCCCCATGAACCAATGAATGCGGGGATCGAGTAAAGCTAGCGACTCGAATCAAAAAGTAGAGCATGCCATATGGGTTTTCACCCATATCACTTCTTTCTACTTTCTACCACCCTAGTGGGGAGGCCCCCCAATGTTGTATATACGTGATTTCAAAAAAAAAAAAAAAACTTTCTAAATAATGGCCGTAGTATTTCCCTTTTACGTTCTCTGTTTCTGCATAACCGCCGGTACTTTGAATATTGAGGGCAATATTCATTTCTAGTGTGGGGGGAATTCTCACGAATTTTATCACGTAATTTTACCGCCTAATTCCCCCATTTTTGGCCAAATTTTTTTGGAGTAAGTGTTTTGCACTTACTCAGCTTATGGTTATCAGTCCCCCATGTCTAATAAACAAAAGGATTGGCTAATCCAGGAGCAAACGGCTCCTGGTAAAGATATCTCAAATCCTTGACTTTGCAATTTGCCCAAAATTGTATGGTGTTCAGCTCACCATATCTTTAATTAGTGTAGAGTTGGCTAGCCCGCAAGTTTATGGCTTGTGGTAAAGGCAGTGGAAAACCATAATTGGTAATCAGCTCACCAAAGATAATATTGATAATTTATCTTAGAGTTGGCTAGTCCGAAGCAAACGGCCGTAAAGATAAATCAAATCCGTTGAAGTCGGTGGTTTGCTCAAAATCACATGGTTATCAATGTACCAAGGTTCTTACTTGAACTGAAACATTTGGCTACTCCAGAAGTAATGGCTTTTGGTAAAGAGATTCAAAACCATTAAGTTTTTCTCAAAAGATTGCTAGGGACTAGCAATAGTTTAGTGTGGGGATTGATGAGTGTGTAAATACTCATCATTTTTGGTCAATCTGAATCTGCAAAACGCTTAAAAATGCTCGTAATGCATCAAATATGAAAATATCTCAAAATTGCATTTTATATGTTTCAGATGCAAAATGTTTAAAATCGATGAAAACGAGCAAAGTTTACATAATTGGCGCTTAGCCCCCAAGTTTCAAAAGTTGTCGATATAGTCCCCGAGCACTTATTTTATAAGAAAAGTCACCAAAGGTCCTTTTGGAATCATAAATTGTCATAATTAGTCCTTTGGTGAAAAGTCCAAAAGTTTTGAGAAATTACAGTTTTGATCCTTGGATTTTCAAAATGGTCATGTTTAGTCCTTGGAATTTCAAAAGTGTCAAAATTGGCCCTTGGTCTATTAAAGATTGGAAAATTCAACCCTTGGATTACATTTTCAGATTTACACTTGTGGTCCCCGGATTTTCGAGATTGTACACTTTTGGTCCTTACATTACTACTTGGGTCCATATTACATCCTAAGTCCAAAACCAATACACCTTGCCCAATACCATTTAATCCAACCCGCCCAAACCTTTATACCCGATCCAACCCGTTTACCCAAAATACCCACGGTTTAAAATAAAACCACCTGACCACATTTTCCCTCCACTGCTCTCTTCACCCACCTATACCTGCAACACCACCCTACTCCACACTTTGTTCCCCCCACCTCAACAACACTCCAAGAATGCATTTAATGCTTCTTCACCCCCTCACTCAACCCCAACTGCCAAATAAGCAATTTGGCGCCAAAATGTGATCAAACGGCCATGATGATATCAAAGCTATCCAATGGTCAAGAAAATGATGGGATTAGCTCAGAGGAGTGAGAGAAGATATTTTGGGTATAAAAGAAGCAAGAAGAAGCAAGATAAAGTAGTCTTTTAGTTTTTAAATTTTCATTAATGTCGCTTTAATATAAAAGTTTTAGTTAAGTTAAAATCTGTAATCTTTGTTGTAATGTACTCACTTTAAGTTATTTAATCAATATAAACCATTTTCAAGTACCAATTTAAGTTGCATTATCAATTTATATTGTGTGTTCATCTGTTGCAAAATTCCATTGCAAATTCTCATATTCAAACTCTAAATAGCTTATTTTCTCACTCAAACAAGCTTATATAAGCTTATTATAGCTTTTTGTAAGCTTGCTTTTAAGTTTCAAGCCGTTTTGGATTTTGGTCAACGAAAGTCAACTGAATCATCAAGTTGAAATGAAAATGGAAAATGGTGTCAGAAGGTGGATTGGGTTGATTCAGTCAATGGGTTGATAGAAATAGCTAGTGGTTCATTGGTTCAGGTTTTTAAGCCATTGTGGCTAAGGACCGAATGTAAGTTGATTTTCAAGGTTTTATTGCATAATTTTTATTTGTAGTTATAAATAGTTCAATTTTTTTTTATTAAGTGGTATTTAAGTTAGTTAAACTCAGTTTGATTATTAATATTAGCTAGTTAAGTGTTTAGCTCAGTTTTACTTACAAAACAGTTGGTTAAGGTGTGTTTGGATCAGTGTATAAATCTGAGATAGAACCTTTGTTTGTACTTGACTATTGCATTATCAGTCTTAATATAAGTAGTAAGACTCATTTGAGTCGTTATTTGTGCCTCGCACACTCTCAAAGTCAAACTTCATCTCAAATCTGTCTTAAGCCATCCACTGTTGTGATTTTGGAAATTCAAACACTTGTTTTGTGTTTAAAATTCATTGACATTGCTTGCATTGAGTTTATTTCACCTTATAGCATCAATCTCAGTCCTTAAAATCAGTTTCAAAGTTCAAATAAGTCAATTTCTTCATAACTATAAAAGTCAAAAGTGTAAAACCCGTTTTCACCCAATCTAGAAAGTTTTATCATGGATTCATCTGTCAAAATCAGTAAAACTTGGGACTTTAAAACTTCACCTGGTCTCATTTCTTATTACCATTTTTGTGGATTTTACAAATTTTAAAAGCTTCAAATGAGCTTGTCTTTGGTCTTATTTTCAGGCACAAGCTCAGTTTTAACTGAGCTTGCACAGGTTTTGTGCAGGCTTGCACAGAGCTCACCAGAGCTTGTCTAAGTCTGAAATTTGGTTTACAAGTTCCCAGCCAGGTCTTCTCCAAGTTCCAACTTTTGGTTTTGATTTTTAGCTTATTGTGTAGCTTATTCTCTAGCTTAAAAGTAGTAGTCAAAACTGTTTTAAACACTTGAACTCAAATTCATCAAATCTGTGCAAGTTGCTATTCAGAGGTTAAGAGCAGTTGAGATTAGTTGCATTTGGGTATTTTGAGCATAATATAGCTTCTGTAATCAGTAGGAGGTCTTTGGTTTCATTTTATTAAAAGTGCTTATTTATAAGCACTTGTGATTGCAGTTTCAATTTCTTGCACATAACCCACTGTTTTTATATTTTTCCTAGATTCACAATATTATTTTAGACTTTTCTTGAATTTTTCAGATTTTTCTAAGTCTTTTTGGTATTTTTCTTGATTTAAATCAATTTTGGCCTTTTAATTAGCATTTAATACAATTAATTCAGAAAAGTTTCAAAAAAATAATTTTTCATTTTTCTTAAGTTAAGATAAATATAAAAAGTCAAAAAAATATTTTTCCAGATTTTTCTTAGTTAAATTTGTATTTTTAAGCAATTTAAGTAGTTTTAAATAGTTTTTAATTCATAGAAAATAGAAAATAATCAGAAAAATACAAAAATAGTTTTGAAAATTCTCTTTTATTATTTTAGATTTTTCCAAGTCAAAATTTTATTTTTCTAGCTTTATTTCCTAATTTCTTGTATTTTAGGCTATTATTAAATAGTTAAAATAGTTTTTAATTAATAATAATTAGATAAATAGTTTTAAAAATAATTTTCTTTTTTCTAAAAATTTTCTTTTATCATTAGGTTTGTAAAAATATCATTTTCATATTTTTAGGACTAATATTGATTTAGTTTCACATTTCATTCAGACGTCGCGTAGTTTTTTAATTTAAGTTTTATAAAAAGAAAAATCAAAAACATCATTTTACAAATAGTGATAGCGCTATTTAATATTTTTATCTTTTTAATTTCCCTTTAATTTGCATTTAAGCCCTCGTAATTTTTATACTATTTATGTAGTTATAATTAATCAAAACTCTTTTTCTCGCTCAAATTCTAATCACTATTCGCTGTGATTCTTCGCATAGCTCAATATATCACACCTGAGGACAGGAGACAGGAATGATGAGAGTGACACGCATTGAGAGCGATTATCACCTTCCATGATGAAAAGTGATGGGATTTCTACGTAACAAAGTCACGTAAGAAGGGGATAGATTCACGAGAAAGCTAAAAATAAGAAAAAGCTTACTTGAGGGAATCAAGCAAGGAAACCTAAATGATATAGAGATCTAACTAGCTATTCTATTCCCCGGTAGCGGCGCCAAAAACTTGATACGCGTACAACGCGCGTTCGTGATCAAAGGAAACTTCCTTTTCTTCGAGTAAGTTTTTCAACCACCTAGGCAGTGAACCTAATCGTTGTAGTGTAGTATTAGGGTATGCCCTGATTGATATCGTTCTCTAGGGTAATAAGAATGCTAGTGAGAAATTTACTACGCTAAGGTTGAGGTTGAGGAAGATTACTTTTTATCTTTTTATATATTTTTAGAAGCTAAAGGTAAAATCTCGAGGTTTGGATTTGGGGGTGGTACTTCTACCGATTACTCTACTATTCTTATTATCTAATCTATAGGGTAGTCTATGTCTTTTGAAGTGTGCTCGTATGATGATTAAAGATGTGTCTACCTAGATACTATTACTCCCTAGTTATCTTTTATTGATGGTTGAATTGTCACGTCCATATTCTTAAAGCATTGTGTTTTCTAAGGTCGTAGGGTGTGCTTTTATCCCTAACTCTTTGAAGCTACCTAAGGTTAATGACTAAAAACTCTCTAGGATTCATAAACTTAACACTAAGTTTATCTTTGGATGTTTAGCCTACAATTCCACTAGTAACTATAAACTAATGTTCAACAAAGATTAATCAAGCATTAAAAACACAATGATGGCTTCATGCACTCCTAAGCCAATTACAATTAAGATAAGAGACAACCAATCAATATTCAATAACTAGGTTTCATAGATCTAAGCAAACACACAAGTAAATTAGCCGGACATGTTAAACATGCAAGCATACACACATTCAATCAAAGACATAATGAAATCAAGGGAATAAATAACTTATCTCGATGTAAAATAGGGTATTCGAACCCTAAAATACTGTCCAAACCGGACTACAATCGTTTTAGGTTTTTACTCCACAAGTCTACCTCCTTTAAAAGTCTGAAAATCGAATTCTATATATAGATTTACAATCTGAATGCACACCTTGTAATTGTGACGCCGTCGGATCGCCGCCATTAGGGTTTCGTCTTGGCCAAGTCAACTTTGGGGGACCGGCGCCGCTTGTGGTTGGGACCGCCGCCTTCAGCTTGACGCCTTCTTGAATCTGGATCTAGGCCGTCTGAGGAGAAAAGTCTTAGTGACGCCCTACTTTTCAAAGCCTGACGTCGTCAGGTGTAAAATAGCAATTTTGCTACTGTGTCATAACAAAATCAGCCGACGCGTCTCCTTGTGTGGGACGCCGGCCGTGCATTTTCGAAGCTTGAGTGTCTTGATCTTGACTTTAGCCATTTTTTTTCACATATTCAATCTTTTCGTCCAAATAAGCATCATTCCTAGATTTTGCCTTCAAGAGACATAAAAAGTAAAAGAGCGAAATTAAGCAGAACGGATTTAAAAGTGGGCGTATTTAAATGACCTTAAAAGAGTACGCTTTAAATCCTTATCAATCAAATATGCACGTATTTAGAGGCTAAATGACCCCTTAAAAATGTATAAAATTACACTTATCACTTAGTAAATCAACAAAAATTAACACAAGTTCATAGCAAATTATAGCTCATTAAAACAGATTTCAAGTCATTACCACATGCCTATGCGATTCGATTTTCAAGTCTTCAGTTGTTATAGTTGCTCTTTTTTTCCTCATCTTCCATGTTGTTAACAACATTGTTGACAAAAATTTGTGAACAAGATAATCATTGTTTAAATTTTAGTCAGAGAAACTTGAGGGATGGGAGATGTGAGATTAGATGGGTTGATGTGAGCTGGAAAGAGTGAAGGGAAGTTGTCAGGGACTGGAGGGAGAGATACTCAGAGTTGTAAATAAGAAGGAAAGAGAAAAAATACAAACCGAGTAAATGACTAATAAACCAACCATTCCACCTCAGCTAACTGGATATTCTAACGAGGTTTATCTATAATGGGGCTCAAGGGACCAAACTGGTAGTAGTTTAGCAAAAAAGGGACCAAGTTCGCAACAAAGTCAAAATGAGGGACCAAATTTAGAAATGGGGTATAGTTCAAGGACGATCCGTGTAATTTACCCTTAGAGTTATGTACTTGTGTTTTTACCTGAATTAAAAGATCCACCATTTACATATATTGCGAGATTTCTGTATATTTAATAAACGTAACTTGTGTTGGAATTGCAGATATAACTATACATGGAGATAGAAAAAGCTGATTTTAAGGACGTGTTAGCACACGAGATTTATATGACTGCACACAGAGATAGCGGAAGGTAAAACTTGTGTAGCGTTTGATTTTAAGAACGTGTTTAGCACACGAGAATGAGAAAAAGGTTATGTTTAGTTTTTGAAAAAAAAAAGATATTTCAAATATAAGTTTTATTTGACAAACAACGTTATAAGACCTTTTAATAAAATATTATTTCAAAATATAATAATGTACACACAATGGAGGGTAAACCATTATCCTCACCCTCATTTGTTACACGCCGCTTCCATTATATATCACTACACCAAAGTTGTCGTAAAAAGCATATCCGTGACAAATTGTTGCCGCAAAAAGCGTTGTCACGATAACCACTTCGCTACTAGTTATTGCGACAACAGTTTTGACCTATTGTGACAACAAGTTTGACCAAAAGTTTGACTTGTTGACTCATGGTTTTTTTTACAACACTTGTCGTGACAACGTGTTGTCACAATAATTTTGACTTTCATTGACCCATTTTTTTTGTGACGGTTTTTTAGTGACGGCTTTTTAGTGAAAAAAAAGTTTGACTTTCATTGACCAAGTGTTTTGCGACAACTTTGTAGTGACAACAAGTCGTCGCTGGAAAAAAAATAAAAACTGATAACATTTTTAGCGACAGGAAGTTGCGACAATATGTTGTCACTAAAAGTGACATTTGCTGCAAAAATGGCATGTGTCGCTTTGCAAGTGCTGTTGCCGGCCCTGTTTTCCAGATTTTCCGCAACCAAATCAACACAACCAATAACTAAAGCAAACTACTTTCCATAAATTGTTCAAAGACTACATGGTTCAACGATTTAGTTCGATGACATAAACGTAAATTGTTCAACATCATAAATATAAATTGTCCAAAACGAGAAGTTCTTCAACATACCAAACTAAACAAGTTCAAATAAACAACCTACTCATTTTCAGACTCGACCACATCTTCTTCTTCATTAACGTCCATAAATAGTGAGGGGTCAAGTATAGGGGCATCACAAATTGATGATGTTAAGGTCTGCTAATTGTTCATGTAGGTTCATAACATGCTATCAAGTATCTCACACGCACTGCAGCAGCCTATTTGAGATTGAGTCATTTATGGTGCGGGATCGGGTGGGAGCTGCATATGAGAAGACGGCGAAGAACTACCCAAACACCGGCCTCCGGGTTAAACCCTCGTTTAGTTCCCAAGACTTGACCCATTTTAGCATAACGTGTACATGTTTGGGCTAAAATGGGTCAAAACTGGTTAAATGACATAAATAATGACAAAGTAACTTATTAGTACATGTATAGGCTAAAATGGGTGAAACGGGTGTAATATAAACGACAAAAGTACTTATTAGCCCAAACGTGTACTAGTAAGTGACTTTGTTGTTTATATTACACCCGTTTCACCCATTTTGACCCATTTTAGCATAATGTGTGCATGTTTGGGCTAAAATTGGTCAAAATGGGTTAATGACTTAAATAAACGAGAAACTTACTAATGAGTACATGTATCGGCTAAAAGAGATATCCAACCATACATAGGCAATCAGAACAAAAGCAAACATGAGTTTCAACCATGTTCGCCAAACCTAAACATATATAACATATTTCTGCAATATCAAGGACATCGGGCAATCAATAACAAGCATGAACAAGTCCATTTATTCGATTGATGCATAACGATATATCTACTATCTAGCAAACATCAATACAGAAAAAAATAAAAAGTAAAAAACAAAATTACTTATTAGCTCAAACGTGTGCTAATAAGTAACTTTGTCATTTATATTACACCCGTTTCACCCATTTTGACACATTTTAACATAATGTGTACATGTTTGGGCTAAAATGGGTCAAAACGGGTTAAATGACATAAATAAACGAGAAGGTAACTTATTAGTACATGTATAGGCTAAAATGGGTGAAAAGGGTGTAATATAAACGACAAAATTACTTATTAGCCCAAACGTGTGCTAATAAGTAACTTTGCCGCTCGTTTCACCCATTTTGACCCATTTTAGCAAACATCAATATGAAGAAAAAAAACTATGACAAGCATGAAAGGATTCACAGGTCCATTAATATCAAGGACAAAATTAAAATGCCTATTTTTTCAACAAAAAATTCAAGAAACATGCACGGGAATCTAGGTTGCGTAGAAAAGCAGTAACCAAACACTCCCGTTGCTGCAACAGGGGTGTTTGGTTACTGCTGCAACAACAACCGAACACCACTGTTGCAGCAGCGAGAGTGTTTAGTTACTGCTGCAACAACAACCAAACACCCCTGTTGCTGCAACAAAGGTGTTTGGTTGCTGTTGTAGCAGTAACCAAACACTCCTGCTGCTGCAACATGGGTGTTTGGTTGTTGTTGTATCAGTAGCCAAACACTCTTGCAGCCGCGGGGATGTTTGATTGGGTGTGTTTGGTTCCTAAGTGTGTGTTTGTGTTTTGACTAAATAAGTTATTTTCTTAAGTCTTAAAAAGAATGACTTACGTATTGCGATTCAGCGGCTTTAGTTTTCCACTGTCCCACCTTGTCTCCCTTCTTGTACACATGTTTGGCTTTAAACTGCTCGACGAGGTCCGGGTATGCACCCTTGCCATCATTCCACTAAAAACACATTAAATTAGTATATGAAAATAATGAAACAAATAAAAAAAATATAAAAACTAATATTAATAACAACTTATCGTGCTTGCTTTGTGCGTACGACTTTGAACCATGCTAAAAACAGTGTAAGAAACGTGTCTGAAAACTCATGCTAAAAATAGTGTTCTCTTTTGCTTGTCAAGTTATCTCGTTTGAGTCTGTATGAAATGTGTTTGAGAACTCTTAGGTGTTTTAAATAAAAGGTTTGTTTTCGTGTTTGTTAATTGTGATATTGTTCCTTCAGTTCCACTATTTCGTGTTTGTTAATTGTGATATTGTTCCTTCGAATTACCTTACAATTAGACGATTGAGTCTGTTTAAAAGGGTGTTTGGATATGTAAAATACGTACGATGGGGGTAAGCCCAAATTTGGATGGGGATCTTAGATTTATTTTGAATGTAGGCTGATCATTTTGTAAGCTTGGGTTGCACGAATAGTTGGAATGAGTTGGCGTGGTAGGTTTGGGTAGAATCAGATGTTAAAATTGGATTATTAGTTAGTTATCAATCTGGTTGGAAAGTTGATACAAATGATGTAGGAGAAATCTTATTCATAGCCATCGGTTGATACAACAAAAAAGCAACGACTTTCTTGAAACTTTGTATGCTTGTTAACCTAGAAAAACAGCTATAATTTATATCAAATAAGCATTGACAATTGCGATTAATATAAAGCTAATATTATACATAATTTTCACTTATAGAACATAATTACCTACATACAGATCACATATAACTAATGATCCAATTTTAACATCTCATTCTACCCAAACCTGCCACGCCAATTCATTTGTATCAACTTTCCAACTAGATTGAGAACGATGGGTCCCGCTTTCCAAACACCCCTTACAGGCGGGGGAAGATCAAATTTGACAAAAATACGTCCCGACGATATGTCGTCAGGAAATAAACATAATGATCAAGTTGTAAACCATAACCTCCTCCTCGTCTAACTGTAATGACGACATTTTTTATAATTTGAGTCCCACCCATTATAGTATTATATATTAAATGAAAGTATTTAATTTTAATTATATATTAAATATAAAAGTATTTATATTATAATTAACTTAAATAATTTTAAATTATTTATATTTAATTTAAATTATTTTTAATTATTTTTAATTCATTTATAACATTTTAAAGTTATTTATAATTAATTTAATCCATTTTTAATTTATTTATAAATAACTAAAATCATATTTAATTAATTTATAACATTTTTAAAAAATTTATAATTAGTTTAAATTATGTCTAAATTTTTAGTGAAAAAAATTTTCGCGACAACATGTTGTCACTAGTTTTAGGCTGCAAATTTCCCACCAAAGCACTAAATTCTATTGACTTTGACTTTTTTTTGTCACAAATACTTATCGTGACAACAAATGTTGTCGCTACAAGTTTAGGCGGCAATTTTCTCCCAAATATTTTTTCGTCACAAAACTTATCGTGACAACACATTTGTCGCTAAAGAAAAAAGTCAAAAGTCAAAGCAAGCAAAGTTTTTAATGACAACATTGTTGTCACTACAAATAAAAATGTTGTCGCAAAAAAATCTACTCAAAATTTAGAAACCGGAATGCCTCTATTTTGTCGTGTAGTAATTCTTTTCTGACAACTTGTTGTCACAAAAGGAAAATATGTTGTCGCGAAAAGTTTTGGTCAAAGATGAACACCAAATTGCTCCTTTTTTGTCGTTTAGTGGACTTGTTGCGACAACATGTGTTGTCGCAAAAAATATTTCATCGCTATAAGTCAAGAATGGTGTAGCATGTGGCCACCATCGGGTCACGCATCAGCTCGGAAAAAGAATAGAGAGTGGCGAGGAGTGATGACCATCGTATCTGAAAGATGAGGGGAGTTGTGATGCTTTAAATGATTATGTGGCGGTGAGAGGAACGATGACCACTGTTGATGTGCTGGGTGTGTACAAGTTTTAAATTTATAAAAGGTGAATTACCAATAACACATACGAGAAAGTATACTCGTCCGTTATAGCAAGATTATGAAGGTAAGTCGGGATCGTTCGCAGAGATTTGAGTGAATCTAAACACAAGTTTGAATTAACAGAGTCTATCCAAAGCATATAATAAAGCAAATAGATATAATGAAATTCAGATGATTAAAAACTACACTTGCTTAAACTAGTTTCATATCATAGATCAATGTGATTGTGTTAACCTCTTAATCTGGCATTGTGTGCCATGCATTAAGTATTTTAATGTTATTTTGTGTTATTTAAGCGACATAAATTTTCACGTACGTTATATTTTGTCAAGATTTTAGTTCATAAAAACAAGCATTAAGTTTAACCAATCAATTCAAGATCAATTCAAGTTTCATAAGTCTACATACATAAACTTAAACACAAAAATATCCACTTGTTCATCAAATTGCTTAAGAAATGGTCAATACAAAAGGTAACCGATCATAGACAAAAGGCTACAATTGATTCTCAACAACTAATCTTACGACCTTTTAGATGTTTCCAACCAATCCAATTTGATAATCAAAAAGCGTTTCTATTACAACCACACCTTAGTTCCTTTGTATAATCAAGAATAATGGGTAAAAACAATCATCCATAGACAAAAAGATTATGACTAGTTGAATAACAATAAGTTCTTTCGACCCCAACGATTACTATCAATTAGCCAAACTTGATTAACAAATGTCACTACGAAACTTTAGCACAATTGGATCTCAGAATCAACTTGAAATTGAATTAAAACATGTTAACACAATCACTAACTAATCATATGATAATCAACATCATTTAAGCAAGTGTATAAAGAAACTAGCCACTCATAGCAAACATGAACATAAACTCAAAACTTTGAACATTAGAAACCATGATTAAAACTCTTACAATACTTGGAATAAGATTACAAATGGTGAAGTAATGATTCCCAAAGTATTGGGGTAGACTTCTTGGCGATTTGGCCTCCAAATGTGGAACTTCTGGAACTCTAAACTTCCCTGGACTTCTAAGGACGAGTTATGAGAGCTTAAAGCTTTGTTTGATGAGTAGAGAGATTGGTATTTGAGGTGGTGTCTCATATGCTCACAATTGGCCTCTATTTATACTAATTCCAAAGCCTAGGGTATTAATTGCTGAACTTGGCCTCCAAGGAGTAAGGAAGGGACTAGAATACACCAAGAGAAGGACCTAGAATCATTTGGATGCAAAAGGGAAACTTAATGATGAAGATTTGGCAGATGCAGCTTCTCCAACCGGATCGGTCATATGACCAACCGATCCGGTTGGTCTTCTACAAAATGTGCCAACCGTTCCGTTATGGTTCGAACGAACGGTTGGTGATGGTCATAATGTCGTTCTGGTATATTCCAACCGATCCGTTACAGTTGTAACCGATCCGGTTGATTTCCGAGTTAAGGAAACTTGATCTTTTCTTCTCTTTATCTTATAGAACTTGGTTCTTCAATCACTATGGTCTTCAAAGGTACTTGAGATACTGAGACTTCTGAAACGGAATCTTCACTTTGCTGAACATTTCTTTATTTTCCTTCCGTTCCCCTCGACTTGGTTATAAACACTAGACAAACATCTTTTGATGCGTTTAAGCACTATAATCACGCAAATATAACCAAATAACAGATATAAAAGCACACATAACGCTACTAAAACATGCACAACTGAGCGTTATCAATTTCCCCACACTTAAACTTTGCTTGCTCTCAAGCAAATCTAGAAAAATATCCACTGTACAAGATCGTGATTATGAAAAATGTGATGCAAATCAACCAAGTATAAATACGAGAGAGGATTCATCAATTATGCTTTATAAAGGTGAAACATCAAGATGTTTGACAATATCCAATGATTTTCTTGCATGATTAACATTTCAAAACACCTCACGAAAAAGGAACGAAATATAATTCACTCAATCACTTATTTTAGTGGAGTAACAAGATAAATCACACTCATTGCTCAGTCATGATTAGATTATTACCATAAGCTTGTATAAGAAACAAAACTCCACCGACGTGGCGTGAGCACCAAGTAAAAACATCTAAAGAGGGCTTTTATTCGGGTTATAATGACAGGCTTCGGGTGAATAAAGGGTATGGATAAGGCATGGAGATGTTTATGAAATTTGTGTTAAAATAAAAATGAAATCAAGTCTAATACCCGTGTTGCTAGCTACCAAACGTTCCACGAACCAAATAAATGATTATAGCTTCGCTTTCTTCTTTTCCGCTTTCCACAAGCTTTTGCTTTGCCATGACAATTGTTCTACGATCATAGCACATTGGCTATTATTTTCACATACTTTTTTTTTTTGAACATAACATAACGCATGGCTCAATCAATCTCATAGGATGTGGTACTCATAATCATTTGAACAATCTTCACTTTCCAGGCGACTAGCAACCAACCGTTTAGACATTGATACGGGATAGGCTAAGGTTTAAAGTGTAAAATCTTTTTGTATTTTCTGGGTGAAAAAATGAAAAGGATGGCTCAGAGGGTGTAACTAGGGGTATCTAGTGCTAAAAATGAGCACTACAAATGGGTCCATGTGGGTGGTTAACTAACCAATGTGGCTAGCTAATATATCATTAGATGTAAAAATGGAAGGCCATTTGGGTTAAATCCTAAGGTGCCTCTTTATCACACAAATTCACTTATATCACAAGAATGCAATCTCACTGCGGTCTGGTAATGATTTACAAGCACAAGTTCTAGAATAAATAAAATCACCGGCACACTCATAGCAAAAGATCCAAGCATAAAAGATGTATGCTAATAAGAAATAGGCTCAAATCCTCACAATTTAGTGGAAAGGGTATAATATGTGCTAGCAAATGTTTATCGATCCCAGAATGGATTGCAATAGTAATCGGAACACATCTCGAAGTTTCAAATATTACCAGTTTTACCAGTGGATTGATCCAGTTATTCTAATAGATAATCCTAAAAGTATGAAAACAACTAGATCACAAGGGCAAACAAAATTTTAAATTTAAGCATGAAAACTCTAATTTTCCTATTCACCCCCCCCCACACTTAAGTTAGACATTGTCCTCAATGAAAAATGAACTTCAAAGTATAGAAATAGGGAAAATAGAGATGAAACCAGATATGTCAATGAGTTGTCAGCTTAAGATCTTCCTTCATTCCTGATGTTCACTGGAAAAATCATTACTTGCACAAAATCTTATAAACAAACAAAAGGTTTTATTAAAAGGTGGCACCCCCCACACCTTGTTCAACCCAAAGTTTAAACTTTGGGAGTGACCACGAAAATCAAACAACACAGGTTGCCTCCCGAGAAGCGCTTGTTTTATTACCGAGTCATCAGCCTGACTCGAATCTTCCCGAATTTATTTAGCCGCAAGGGCAGCTTTGAACATTTTGAAAAGTTCAGGGATGTACATGAATTCTTCACCAATAGCTTCAATATCGTCCCAGACGAACTCAGCAGATGGTTTCCATGGAACAATTTGTGGGATTCTTCCTGGAAATGGTGCTACAAAGGTGATAGTTTCGAATTCATTTTCATGGGAAACTGTTGCAACTGAAACTTCATTCGTTTGCTCCTTGTCGTAATATAACTTGATTCGGTGCCCATTAACAATGAAACTTCCACCCTGTTTGTCATAGAGTTCGACATACCCTGATGGATATCCATGTTTAACGACATATGGTCCAAACCATTTTGGTTGTAATTTAGGAGCTTTGAATTTGAATTTCATGTTAAAAAGCAGAACTTTATCTCCGGCTTTGAATTCTTTCCGAATCCGTAGCTTTTTATCGTGATAAGCTTTCGTTCTAGCTTTATACAGTTTGGAATTTTCATAAGCTTGGAGTCTTAATTCATCGAGTTCGTGCAATTGCAGGAATCTTTTCTCTCCAGCTATTTTGAGATCGGTGTTACAGTTTCTGAGAGCCCAATAAACACGATGTTCAACTTCGAACGGAAAATGACAAGTCTTTCCATACAAGAGTCTGTAAGGAGTTGTGCCAATTGGAGTTTTATAAGCCGTACGAAATGCCCACAGAGCATCGTCAAGTTTCTTTGCCCACACTGAAGGATTGTCCTTCACTGTTTTTTCTAGTATTCTTTTGAGAGCTCTGTTGGTATTTTCAACTTGACCACTGGTTTGTGGATGATAGGCTGTCGCGAATCGATGATGAACCCCATATCTTTCATGGTTTTCTCCATTTGTTGGTTACAGAAATGGGTTCCTCGATCGCTTATTAATGCCTTGGGAATTCCATAATGAGCGAAAAGCTTTTTGAGGAAATTAACGACGACACGAGCATCGTTTGTTGGTAAAGCTCTCGCCCATTTGGACACATAATCTATAGCAACGAGAATGTATTCGAATTTGTGGGATTTAGGAAAGGTCCCATGAAATCTATTCCCCAAACATCGAATATTTCGCACACTTGAATGCTTGTTAATGGATTTCATCTCTAGAGAGATTGGTGGTTCTTTGACAAGCGTCACAGTTTTGAACAAGTGTGTGTGCTTCTTTGAATATTGTTGGCCAATAGAATCCAGCATCAAAAACTTTTTAGCTGTGGTGGAAGGACCATAATGTCCCCCTGGTTAGCCATGATGACATTCGTCAAGAATTTTGGGTTTCGGAACAGAAACACATCTTCGGATCATTCCATCGGACACATTTTGAAAAGATATGGCTCTTCCCAAAAATAGTATTTAAGTTCCGAAAAGAATTTGCTTCTTTGAGCATGAGTTAGACCTTTTCTGAGAATTCCTCCTGCGAGGTAGTTCGCAAAGTTAGCAAACCAAGGATCGTCAGTTCCATCAATGGTCATGAGAGTTTCATCGGGAAAATATTCATCGATTTCCTCTTCTTTTAACTCCTCAAGATTGGGGTTTTCAAGACGAGATAAGTGATCGCAAGATTTCTGCTCCTTTCTTATCTTTGATTTCGATGTCAAATTCTTGGAGTAGCAAAATCCATCGAATAAGACGTGGTATAGCATCTTGCTTGGTAAAGATACTTGAGCTGAATGATCGGAAAAACGATGCTTTTCAGAGCACGAGGTATGATCGAATTTGTCGAATGCGAAAACGACGACCAGAATTCTTTTCGGTGACGGTATAATTTTGATGAGCACTATTCAGTGTCTTGCTAGCAAAATATATAGGCCAAAATTTTTTTCCTTCACGTTGGCCTAAGACGGCTCCAACAGCAAAATCGCATGGCCACATAAGTTCGAAGGTAGTGACCAATTAGGTGAAACCATGATCGGAGCACTAGTAAGTTGAGATTTCAGTGTTTTGAATGCTTTTATGCAATCTGTATTGAAGTCAAAGATAGATTCTTTCTCAAGAAGTTTTGTCATCGGACGAGATATTTTTGAAAAATCTTTGATGAATCGGCGGTAAAAACCAGCATGTCCTAAAAAACTTCTAACGGCTTTGACGTAGTTGGTGGTGGAAGTTTTGAGATGACATCGACCTTTGCTTTGTCTACTTCCATTCCTGCACTGGAGATTTTGTGGCCAAGCACAATTCCTTCGGTTACCATAAAGTCCCAGTTAAGTACAAGATGTGCAGCTTCGCATCTTTTGAGCATTTTATCGAGATTAGAAAGACAAGCTTCAAACGAGTCTCCAAAGATCTAAAAGTCATCCATGAAAACTTCCATGGAGGTTTCTAGCATGTCTTGGAATATGGCTATCATACACCTTTGAAAAGTCGCAGTTGCATTGCAAAGACCAAAAGGCATACCGATATGTAGGTAGGTTCCAAAAGGACAAGTGAAAGTGGTCTTTCTTGATTGTTAGGATCGATAGGAATTTGAAATATCCCTGAAAATCCGTCGAGAAACAGAATTTATTTCCCCAGCTTTTCAAGCATTTGATCCATGAATGGGAGCGAAGTGATCTTTTCCGTGGCTTTGTTTAACATACGATAGTCAATACAAACACGCCAACCAGTGACAGTTCTAGTTGGAACTAGTTCATTTCGTTCATTAGTCACAACCGTCATTCCTCTTTTCTTGGGAACACAGGAATGGGCTTACCCAAGGGCTATCCTCAATTGGGTAAATGATTCCAGCATCGAGAAGTTTTATGATTTCCCTTTTAACAACTTCTTTCATGTTGGGATTGAGTCGACGTTGACGTTCTACCACATGTTTAAACCCTTCTTCAAAATTGATTTGTGTTTGCGAAATTAGGACTAATTCCTGGTATGTCGGATGTTTTCCAAGCGAAAGCTTGTTTATGATTTTTTAGGACAGAAACTAAACTTTCTTTCTCACTATCCTCGAGCAATGAAGATATGACTACTGGAAGAAGAGATTTTTCCTCCAAGTAAGCATATTCAAGATGATCTGCGAGAGGTTTGAGTTTGAGATCTGTGGGTGGTTCTTCGATAGAAGATTTAATTCGCATCTCGTCATTGAAAGTTATTTCTTCAAAATTTTCTTCCTCTTCCTCCATTTCTTCTTCTTCTAAGTTATCTCCTTCAATTCTATGAAATCATCAAACTCTGTCAAAATCGTTTCATTGATTTTTCGTAAGTAGTCATGAATGGATCGGATTCGTTAAGTAATACGTCTAATTTCATCGTGACTTCATCAATAATATCGATGTTAAAACAAGTGTCATCACTGGAATGTGGGTAGCGCATTGCTTTATCGATTAGAAAAGTGATTCGATCTTCCCCAACTCCAAGGTTGAGTTCTTTTCCTTTCACTTTGATGATTGCATCTGCGGTATTTAGGAAAGGTCTTCCTAAGATGAGTGGAACTTTACTATCTTCTTCCATTTCCAAGATCACAAAGTCCACTGGAAAAATGAATTTACCGACTTGAACAAGCATATTCTCGGCGATTCCCACAGGATATTGGTAGGAATGATTTGCTAATCGGATGCTCATTTTTGTTGGTTTCAGTCGTTATTGCACAACTTGGAATATAGCATAAGGCATCAAATTGATACTTGCCAAGATCGCCAAAGCATCACATTTAACATTATTCCCGGAAGTACATGGAATAAGAAATCTCCCAGGATCTCCGAGCCTGGATCTTGTTTTGGACAATAGTGAGCATTCTTCGAAAGGAAAGTAGCTATATTTGCTCGCTTGCTTTTGTTATTAAGAAGTTCTTTCAAAATTTCCCGTAATTGGGCATTCCGGCTAAGACATCAACGAGAGGAACATTGAGTCTAACCTCTTTGATTATTTCAATGAACTTCTTATAATGCTCTTCCATCTTTTTCTTTCTAGGCGTTGAGGATAAGGAATTTTGGTGTATACCTTGACGGATGGAATGTTTTTCTTTATGGTTGTTTGAGTTGTGTTTGGTTCCTCGGTTTCAGCCTCACTATCAATGGTGACAGGAATATTAGGATTTGTTGGTGGATCGTACGAGAGACCACTTCTTGTGAAGACAGCATTGATATGCTCATTTCTTGTTTGTGGTGGACGGTACGTCTTATCATTTGATGGTTATGGGTTGGATTGGGTATTACTTGGCAATGAACCAGATGGTCTAGAGGAATGTTGGTCAGAAAGTCTGCCAAATTTGTTTTCAAGATCTTGGATAGATGCTTGATGATTTTTCTGTCCTTGCTCAACTTTGGCTTTGAGATTAAAAAATTGATTTTTGATGAAATCATTTGAAGATTTTGAGCAGCAACGAATCTCTCATGGTTTTCTCGAACGGTTTCTTCCATCTTTGTCGGATTTTGTGGCGGGATCGTCAGTTCGTGGTTGAGAATCACGGTTGTCATCCCTTGGTCGGCGATCTTGCCAATTTCCCGAATTTCGACCATAATAATTACTACGATATCCTCCTCCACGGTATCCTCCTTGAGCGTAACTTACTTCTCCTTCCTTCGTCCACCCATAGGTTTATCGTCGCACTCGGACGATGGATGATTTCCTCCACAATTGTTGCATCCGTCTCGCATTTTCTTCATTTCATCTTTGATATCTTTGTACTGCGAGTCGATTTTTGAGGTTAACGCTTCCATCTTCTCCATGAGTTTTGAGGTATCGGTATTTTCGACAAAAGCAACAGCGGAGAGGTTTGGTTTTGGAATCTTTGGACCAATCAAGTTTGAGAAGTACTCGATCTTCGAGCAATTGATGTGCATCGTTGGAAGTCTTATAGAGAAAATTCTCCAGATCAAGGATGCCTGAGAGATTTCATCTAGTCCATGGTAAAATATTTGGATAATGGTTCCTTTTGATAGTCCATGTCCATGACAACTACGAATCTTTCATTCGCCAAGCTTCGACGAGTGATTCGTTTGGGTTTTTGAAAGCACGAATTTCTCCCATTAATCGATCAAACATGGCAGGTGGAAAGAATCGGCTTACAAAAGCTTGCCTCATCTCCTCCCAAGTATTGATGATTCCTCGGGTTAATTCATTGTACCATACTTTAGCATCTCCGGCGAGTGATGATGGGAAAAGTTTGAGTTTGATGGCATTGACATCGGTGTCGCCATAACAAAACATGCCGCAAATTTATGAATTCAATGTGCTTGTGCGGATCGGCCCGCGCACGGCCATCGAATTGACGGTCTTTGATCATAGAAAGGTGATGTCCTTTCACGGTGAAGTTAGATTGATAGCAACAATAGCACTACGGGAGTTGGTGCTACGGCTCGTTGGTTCCCCATGGGTTGATCGTCCGCCATGGGAAAAGGTAAATTGGTGAAAGGTTGTAAACAACTTTGGCTTCTACGAGGTTATCAAATGGTGGTTTGGTACTCTTGGTACACGATTTTCCAATGGTATGAAAAGTGTTCTTCTTCTTCTTCGAATCAAACGTTCGGGGTTGGTAAGAGGTGTAATTGTTTCTATTCGCCGCCGAGTGTTCATACAATGTCCTAGAGAATCCATGCAATATCTAAACACACGGACAAACAACGAAAACAGTTTTTTTTATGGGTCAGAGTGGTAACCGGATCGTGGTTGCCAACCGACCGTTTAGACCAGTTGAGTGATGGAAATCGTAACCGATTCGGTTGAGGACAACCGATCCGGTTAAGGTTTCGAGAAAAAATTTGGGTTGAATCGACCGAGGGAAATTCAAAACTTGTTGAAACACAATCAAATTCCCCGGCAATGTGCCAAAAACTTGATGTGCCGGTATGTACAAGTTTTAAATTTATAAAAGGTGAATTACCAATATTACCAATAACACATACAGCAAGTATACTATCCGTTATAAGATTATGAAGGTAAGTCGGGATCGTTCGCAGGTATTTGAGTGAATCTAAGCACAAGTTTGAATTACACGAGTCTATCCAAAACATATAATAAAGCAAATAGATATAATGAAATTCAGATGATTAAAACTACACTTGCTTAAACTAGTTTCATATCATAGATCAATGTGATTGTGTTAACCTCTTAACATGTTGGTTATGATAATTAGTTGGTGGACTAATCTATTGTTCTTACAAGTTAAACCTTCGTCAAGATTTTAGTTCATAAAACAAGCATTAAGTTTAACCAATCAATTCAAGATCAATTCAAGTTTCATAAGTCTACATACATAAACTTAAACACAAAACATCCACTTGTTCATCAAATTGCTTAAGAAATGGTCAATACAAAAGGTAACCGATCATAGACAAAAGGCTACAATTGATTCTCAACAACTAATCTTACGACCTTTAGATGTTTCCAACCAATCCAATTTGATAATCAAAAAGCGTTTCTATTACAACCACACCTTAGTTCCTTTGTATAATCAAAAATAATGGGTAAAAACAATCATCCATAGACAAAATGATTATGACTAGTTGAATAACAATAAGTTCTTTCGACCCCAACGATTACTATCAATTAGCCAAACTTGATTAACAAATGTCACTACAAAACTTTAGCACAATTGGATCTCAGAATCAACTTGAAATTGAATTAAAACATGTTAACACAATCACTAACTAATCATATGATAATCAACATCATTTAAGCAAGTGTATAAAGAAACTAGCCACTCATAGCAAACATGAACATAAACTCATAACTTTGAACATTAGAAAACATGATTAAAAGTCTTACAATGCTTGGAATAAGATTACAAATGGTGAAGTAATGATTCCCAAAGTATTGGGGTAGACTTCTTGGCGATTTGGCCTCCAAATGTGGAACTTCTGGAACTCCAAACTTCCCTGGACTTCTAAGGACGAGTTATGAGAGCTTAAAGCTTTGTTTGATGAGTAGAGAGATTGGTATTTGAGGTGGTGTCTCATATGCTCACAATTGGCCTCTATTTATACTAATTCCAAAGCCTAGGGTATTAATTCCTGAACTTGGCCTCCAAGGAGTAAGGAAGGGACTAGAATACACCAAGAGAAGGACCTAGAATCGTTTGGATGCAAAGAGAAAGCTTAGTGATGAAGATTTGGCGTGATGCTCTCCAACCGATCGGTCATATGACCAACCGATCCGTTGGTCTTCTATTAAAAGTCCAACCGTTCGGTTGCGGTTGCGACGAACGGTTGGTGATGATCATAATGTCGTTTCTGGTCATATTCCAACCGATCCGGTTAGATTTCCTGAGTTAAGGAAACTTGATCTTTTTCTTCTCTTTATCTTGTAGAACTTGGTTCTTCAATCACTATGGTCTTCAAAGGTACTTGAGATACTGATTTAGACTTACTGAAACGGGAATCTTCACTTTGCTGAACATTTCTTTATTTTCCTTCCTTTTCCCTGCACTTGGTTATAAACACTAGACAAACATCTTTTGATGCGTTTAAGCACTATAATCATGCAAATATAACCAAATAACAGATATAAAAGCACACATAATGCTACTAAAAACATGCAACAACTGAGCGTATCAACTGTATATAACCTTAAATGTTACTTCATGTGATTTACAAAATAATATTTATTTTTAATATTCAAATTCGCTTCATCCGTAGTTCCAAAGAAACACTTCTTTTGCCAAACATACCTTAAAAGATTATCAAAGGTTATTTTCTACAATTTTTACTAAGTCTTTTTTTAACAAACAAAGCTTATGCTCGAATAAATAAAAAAAAAATAATAATCATTTGTGTCAACATGCCAACAATTTTTTTATTTAAAAAAGTTGTTATTAATTTCTCATTATTTAGTAAGCCACACAAAATCTAATGGACATGAATGCATAATCTAACTGGCCAAGAAATCTAAGCTTGATATGGTTGATCTTCTTTGGACAAAAAGCTTTTAATGTATGAAGATGACAAGAGCTCTAAGCTTGTTGTGGTGGATCTTCACATGCTAGTATGCTTTGAATGGATGAAGGCGATAGAACCTCTAGGCTTGCTTTGGTAGATCATGATATGTTAATGACAATAAAGAAGAGTTGAAGCATTATGATCAAAGGTTATAGATGGTTTTGAAGACATGAGAATGTATTTTAAATTGCAAAAGCTTGGTTTTAAGTGCGATTAAATGGTGGCTTAAATAGGCAAATGGACTAGTCTAGCACACAACGGGTCCTGATAGGATCCGTCCACCAAAAAAGATCCGTCGAGGTCTAAATATAGCCATTTACAAGTTTGTTAGTCAGCTCAAGAATTTGTTCATTCCATAAATGTTCATTTGTTCAAAAGGCTCGTAAAGTATGTCTTTGACTAACTAATTATGTTTGAATATACAAGTGTTTATGGAAGTTGCTTAAGAATAAAAACAAAGTGATTTGGTCTCATTAACAATACAAAATATCGTTTCCTTTAATGGGAGGTTTATATAAAATAAGTGAACTCAAATTTGAATAACTTCTTGGAAATTCTTATAAATAAATGCAACTTTGATCATTTAGCTAGTTTATAAAATCATGTTCATACCTTGTATGAATGTAAAATGAGGTTTAATTTGTAAGAGAATGATTGAAATTGTAAAATACTTAATGACTAAAATATATTTAACCATTCTTGATGGTTTGTAATGCAATATAACATATTCGAACTGGTTAAACACGATAGCTCAAGACGTTGAAGACAAGAAGTGTTGATGGATATATGCTTTGACGATTTATACGAAACTTCGATTTTATATAACATATTACTAGTTACACGGCAATTTAAATATCTTTTATAAGTTTGACTAACAATTATTCAGATAATAAATTGTAGTAAAGTTCAATATAGAACCAAAATTTACCATAGATCCAATCAACCAATAATAGCCATTCATTTTTTAATTATGATAAACTTTCACCCTTTTTTAAAAAATTAAATATCTCGCAAAACCGCTAATCGGTTAATGAGTAATATATCTTTTATAGATATGCACTACTATATATTTTTAATTAACTTTTTTTCAAAATTTCATAATGAAAAATCATATATGATTGTGAAAATCATATATGATTCGATTTTACGAATCACATATTTATTTTGATAATCATATATGATTATAAAATCATATATGATTCAGAAAATCGAATCATATTAATGATTTTTAAAATCATATATGACTGTGAAAATCATATATGATTTTTCTGACTCAATTTTTGAAAAAAGTTGTTTTAAAATATGTAAAAGTGCATATCTATAGAAAGATAATTTAATTCTTGTCACGATGGTGTATTTTTTATATTTTGAAGATTTACCGTTGAAGATATTGTTTTTTAAAAAAAGGAAATGATTTTGTATTAATTTAGAAAAAATGGATGCTATTTACTCATTTGTTCCATGTAAAATGAGTTCTATATTGATCTCAACTCTAAATTTGTAAGTGTGGACTTTTAGGAACTCTATTAATTGAAGCGTGTAAAGACTGAAATGTATATATGGTCCCCGTTTGATTAGGAAGCTAGGAACCTTCTTCTCTATTAATTGAAGCGTTGAAGAAACTTGATTTTTTTTTCCTCCTGTGGTTGCAATTTATCATCCCAATTCTTTATATATTGACTCTTTCTAGTTTCATTCTTTGTTTGTATAGTACAAGCTTTGTTTAAACATCAATACATCATCCCAATTCATACGTTAAACTCAATAATGGTGTTTAAAAGCATTCTAGTACTTTTACCTTTCTTGATTCTTGGTGTTCTATTTGCGGATCCAAGCTTGGAAGATGAAGCTGATGCTATGGAACAATTCAAGAACTCAATTGTGGAAGACCCAACTGGCGCAATCCGGGATTGGAATTCTGGTTCCATCCACCATTGCAACTGGACAGGGATCGAATGTGATCGTGCTTCAGGACGTATCATTTCTATTTCTATACAGGGAAAGAAGCTTGAAGGTGAAGTCTCCCAATTTCTTGGAAGACTTTCCAGCCTCAAGTTTCTTGATCTTAGCCAAAACTCATTCACTGGAAACATTCCTTCCCAGTTTCAATATTGTTTTCAGCTCGTGACAATAAACCTTAGCGCCAACTCTCTTTCTGGCCCCATCCCGTGGCAACTAGGAAAGCTCCAGAATCTGAAGATACTACACCTGGAACATAATCATCTTAGTGATACCATTCCTGAGAGCTTGTGTGATTGTCATTCCCTGATAGAAATTCATCTTCAGGAGAACAGTCTCATTGGTACAATACCAGATACAATTGGAAACTTGAAAGCGTTAGTACTTCTAGACCTGAGCCATAACCAACTGTCGGGTATAATTCCTGCAGGCAAGATTGCCAACATTTCGACACTGAAGTATCTCGACCTTTCTTTTAATCAGCTAGAAGGACCATTTCCAAATACGGGAATTTTCAGAAACACAACTGGATTACGGAAACCCGCTCTTTGTATTACCAATAAAACCAAACCATGCACCTACTCAAGTCCATCAACTAGTTCCATGTTCCAAAAAGAAGAAAGTTCATCAAATCATTCACACCACCACACAAGTGCTGCAACTTATGCAATTTATGCAATAGTCTATTCTCTTGATTTGATACTCATATACTTACTTTGGGTATGTATGTCGTCATTTCAGAAAACAGAAAGTAAGAGATGTAGAGAATGCACAACGTGAGTACACCCCGAGGATAATTATCAAACGATTTTGCAGAAAAGAGCTAGAAGATGCTACTGATAACTTCAGCGAAGGCAACATTCTGGGTACAAGCCATTAAGCACAGTACAAGGGTAGACTAGCAAATGGGATGAGGATAGCAGTTAAGAATTTAAACTTCAGGGAGCATTCAGCACAATCCATTAAGAGCTTTCAAAGGGAAATGGAGACATTGGGCATGCTGAGGCACAGAAATCTTTTGAAGGTAATTGGTTACGCATGGGAGAGTCAGAGGATAAAGGCTGTGGTTCTACAATATATGAAGAATGGTAATCTGGATACTGCTATACACAACTCCAAGATTTATGAATCAAGATGGAACCTCTATGAGAGAGTAAAAGTTTTTGTTTCTGTTTCTAGAGGATTGTTTTATTTGCACACAGGGTATGATTCCCCAATAGTTCACTGTGATTTAAAGCCATCCAACATACTTTTGGACGATGAATGGAATGCTCATGTTAGTGATTCGGGATGGCTGAATCCTTGGAGCTCATCTAGAGAATGGAGCCTCCATATCTTCTGCATCCGCATTAGTAGGCACCATTGGTTACCTTGCACCAGGTATTGAATGTTTTCATTCTTTTAGAGCATTCCAATAGAAAGACTATACATAACACATTTTGCAAATGAGATCATAGTATGGAAAGTGTTTTCATTGAATCTCTGAATAACTGGATAATAAATCTGACGTTGAGTTGCATTACTTTAGATTTATTGAATGTTATGTGAATGCATGTCTGTATATGTTTTTACCAGAGCTTGCATATATAAGAAAAGTGACAACGAAAGTAAACGTATTCAGCTTCGGTGTAGTAGTGATGGAATTCATCACTAGAAAAAGACCGACCGGACTCATTGAAGTGGAGGGAACCCAAATCACTTTGCGACAACTTGTTGATCGAGCACTTTCAAATGGAAACAACGAGCTGATTAAACTTGTAGATCCTTATCTGATTTTCAATTTCTCCATGCAGCAGGCCGTTGTTGAACAGGTTCTTAAGTTGGCCTTAGCTTGCACAAGTATGGATCCAAAGGATCGACCTGACATGAATCAAGTCCTAGATTCCCTCTTGAAGATCAGTGATAAAGTCGAGAAACTGAAGTCTTCAATATTGTGACAAATCAAATTAGTTGTACCTTATTGGTGAAAGTCTTGTAAAGAATCTGGAATTTTTGAAGTTGTGATGTAGCGTAAACTACAGGTTATAGACAATTAAGTATTTTCGAACTTTATGAGGGGAGTAATATGGTTTACTGGACTAGAGGGTTTGAGAAAAACAATTCTTGATTCTTTTAATAATATCAAATTCTGAAAAAATAATGTAAAAAACTCCTAAACTTAACCCCTTTTTATAATAGAAAAACAATAATTCTAATAGAATACTAAAAAAGATAACAGAACTTATCAGATAACCTCCTAAAAAAGATAACAGAAAATAGACTACAACAAAAATTTCCTAATTAAAAACACATCAGATAGTAACTTGGGCTTCAAGCATCGCATCAATCACCAATGAGGATATAAAGGAACACCTGGGTTAAAATTGGACAAATCTGCAACACTGAAAGTCGGTGAAATAGAAAGGTGTTTACGTAGATCAATGACAATTGTAGGGGTCAATTTTCTGAAGCACTTTGTAGGGGTCAATTTTCGGCATCTTGAGCTTGTTATATGTTCCTACAGGAAACCTCTCTTTTCTTAAGTGAACCATAACTTGATCTCCAACAACAAATGTCTTCATCCGATGATGCTTATCACTTTGTAATTTGTATTTTGCATTTGAAGACTCGAGTTTCTGTTTGACTTCAACTTGTGTAGCGTGTTTTCTTTCAGCCATGTTCTATGTGGCGATGCTATGACCCAGTAGTTTAGGTAGCTAGCCCAATAAGTGTTGGGAATTCATATTATTAAACCATCAATACCACGAGTACGCGTCGGATGAATCTATATTTAATGTTATGAATTAAAACACATAATAATTACTAACCTCGAATCTATTGAAAAATAGATAATCACCAAGTCTTGATCTTGATCACGAACATACAATGGATCTCGTACCACCACGAAACCCTAATCAACTATAGTGAGTTGATCTCTAACGGAAACTCACACTACACGTCCAACGAGAGCGTTAGGATATTAGTGCTTAACCCACGAGCTTATGAACTAAACAAGAAGGCTAGTGGTAGATGAGAAACGAAATCAACTCCCTTCTTGGGGGTGTTGGTCGATCGTTGAGAGCAAGAGAGGATATCAAGGAATGCTTTGATTGAAGGTGTGAATAAATGAAGACCTAGAGGCCTCCTTTTATACTAATAGGGTAGCTTAGGGAAAAAGCTACTCCTCCCCTTGCCGTAATCCATATGGCCGGCCCTAGAGGGTTCATTGGGCTCCCATTTTACTTTTGGTCCTTGTGAAATTAACATTGTACAATACAAGCTAATTTTGGACTTAACGACCGTTAATCGTTACACTAACAAACTAACGACCCTTATGTATATTTCGTGGATTATATTAATTATAATTAATAGAATACATTAAACATATTCACTGTATTTAATAAATGCTCTCTAAATGTATAGTGTGCCCCGATAGGCTCACGTAATTCCCGACCGTATAACTATTGATTTATGAGCGCATAACCAACAGCTCCCACTTGCGATCGTCACAATCAATAATGTATATTAACAATGCTAAGTTTCTAGCAACACCGCATTGCTCCCATAAATACCTGAGTGTGGTTTCATAAAACAACTAGGTAAATGGTTTACAATTTTAAATTTATCATTTTGTTTTAGATAGTTGTTGAACTATGGATATGGATCAAAATCATTCCATATTGTTAAACTGTCATGTTTCTCATTTTAGAAATTAATCAAGATTACCAAACGTAAAACAAGTATCATCTTGATTTACACTTTGGGCACGGCCATGCAAACATCCGATTAATTCAAATAGAGGCCCAAGAGTATCATACCTGTGAAGACAAGTGTAGGAATACGTTCTATTTTGACTACACGTGTCATTCATGTGCTTCAACCAACTTATGAGAATAGCCTTTATAACCACCTTGTTCAGGATAGCGTTTGACTACTGATTCACTCCCGGACCACCCTCTTTTATTTCTCCGTCACACTTATCAACCGCTTGCGAACGGTCAACCGCGACAGATGATAAAAGGGCTAATGCCCGAGAGAATGCAAGTTTACCAAGGATTAAAATATCCTTGGATCATTTATGTCCTGGTGAGGTGTGATATCCTGAATACAACGACTGTGATAAAATGATATGATCAAGAATGTACAAAACAGAACTGATTGACTAACACTAGGAATGTGAATAGTAATAGCTCTCACAGCTATGCCGTTAAAAACGCATAACCTAAAACCTAAAACGCAAAAGATATACAAACGTACGTTACTAAAACGTAAACGTATAAAAAACAAAACGATTATAACTATAATAGAGATTTACAAGTCTTAGCGACTTAAATGCAAATTAAATAAAATAAAATATTAAACTATAATTTACAAATACATATATAAGTTAAGAAAACTAAAAACTAAGACATATATGTATACATAATAATTACATAAATGTAACAAAAATAAAATAAGAAAAGGATTATAATTATACTAAGGAAATATAAAAATATCAAAATTTTGAAGTCATTTTAATTCTATTTTTACAATTGTTTACCGATTAAAATCTACACACGACGTTTATGAAATTATACGTAAACGTACAAAATAAACGTGAATTCAGTTCAATACAACTCCCACAAATGTGAAAATTATATTTTAGAATCTAAAAAGATAAGAAAAATTATTAGAAAAGAAAAATAAATTTTACACTATTAAATTAATTAATATAAATTAAAAATGAATTAAATGTATTAAAAATGAATTAAATAATAAGAAAATCTAAAATTAACTTAAATAAATGAAATAGAGAATTTGAAAAATCTAAAATATAATAAAATGAATTTAGAAACTGAAAATGTATTTTTTTACACAATTATACTATTTATTATGAATTATTTACTATTAATAAGTATTAAAAACTAATTTTAAATAATTAAAAATACCTAACAGTAAAAGAAAAATCTCAAACTTTTTACAAAATTCTAAATTAAATATAAGAACTAAAGAAAAATATAAAAATGGAAGCTTATGTACAAAAATAAGCTAATAAGCAAATAAGCTTATTACTATAAGCTATCACTTAGCTTAAAACCCATTTCTTTTGGTTTTTCTCATTCTCGATTAAATAAGTAATGATAATATACAAGTGTGATGAAAAATAAGCTTTACAAAATAGAAAATAAGTGCTGCTTATGAGTCCAACAGTTAAGCTTTTGGCTTGACTGTTGGAGCTCAAGCTAGTAATAAGCTCTAAATAAGCTATACAAATGAAACAAAAGCTAAAATAAGGTATAAACAAGTCCAATGCAACAATATAAACAAGAAAATGGACAGGCATAGTGTGAGCTTATGGTTTAGACAATCAAGCTTTTGGCTTGACTTGGATGGAATTGAGGCCTCAAAGGACCTGTAATAAGCTCCCCACAGGAAAAGAAAGTGAAAAATATATATACAAGCTATATAGACAAGTATGTACAAGCATGTGCACTGGCAATCACCTATAAGCTTGCAATAAGCTCATGCTCTTACAAAGGCACACAGAACCAAACACCCCTTGCAGCTATTAAATTGGCAAATTAAACTGAGAGAATAAGCTTGATAAGCCAAAATGAAAGTTGGAGTTGCAAGATGGCCTGGTTGGCTTTCCAAAAAGCCAAAGCTCATCAAGTGGGACCCACTGATGAGCTTTTGAGAGGCTTATGAAGATGGGCTCAGATCACTGACTCAGTGAATGCTGAGTTTTGGGACAAAACAAAAACATGTTGCAGCCCTATTGAAAGAGCCACAAGCTTGGATATAAGCTCATGATCAAAAAGTTGGCCTGCTAAGCTTCCTAAAAAGCCAAGCCACACAGGCTAGTGATCACCATTGAGCTTATGAGAGCTTGAAGGGAATGGTGTAAATGGACTGCATAAGCAGTCCATTGTTGTGAATGAGCAAACAACAAGCTCTAAAGGACTATTCAAATAAGCTCAAGCTAGCTCAACTTAAATTGAAGCATTGAGATGGACTGCTTGGCTTTTAGAAAAGTCAAGAATCACAAGCTCAAGCTCAATAAGGAGCTTTTCATGAGCTATGGAAACCACTCACTTCCACTGTTTGCTTCAGTGGAAGGAGTGATATGGGACAAAAAGAATGGTGAGATTAAGCTAATCAAATAAGCTAAAAATGGACAAATAAGCATACACATTACAACTAAGCTACAAAGGCTACACAAAGAAGCCAAGCACACAGGCTAAGATCAAATCCACAAGCTTTTGCAAGCTTGTGAACTTGACACCTAAACTGTGGTGCAGGGCATCATTTGTGAACAGGTATCTAAAATAAGACTGAAAATAAGCTATTAAAAAGCTGAGAAATGACAAACTAGTATTTTTACAATTTAGTCAAGCAGCTATATTTTGAAATCCCAAAAGGGCATAAGCTTAAACTTAATACAGAGTCCTACACAAAATTATACATTTAATTCAAAAACGACTCTAAGAAAATTTGACTTTTGAAGAAAAACTAAAAGTTGACTAAAATGAACTTTGATTCACTACTAATCACTGAATATGTTGTTATGAAGTATGTTAAGACTAATTAGAGCAAAACTAACAACTTTAGAACACAAAATCAAGATCTGATGTCCTAAAAATCCAACAGTGGACAACCTAGTTAAGATCAAATGTGATTTTGACTTTTATCCAAAGAAGTACTGATTTTCTTGACTTGTTTGAGTTAATATGACCAAGTGAGACACAAGACAACAATAAGCAACTACTCAAGCAACCTAAAGACAGTTTAAGCAAGCAAATCCAAACAAACTTTAAAAGGGATTAAATTGGACTTTTCATAACATCTGACTGTATAAACCAATTTTATCAAATCCACAGGCTTTCATCTGTTAAATTAGGACCTTTAAAGCTTAAACAAGTAGTCACACAAGGTTTAAACCATGATTATCAAAAATCAAGCATATGAGCAGTCAAAATGTATTTCCAAGCCACAATGAATTCCAATACATAAACACCTAATTTAAAACTATAACATGACTATATAATAACAAATAAACATAGAATCATCAAAATCATAGCATATAAAACAGTAAAACATTAAAATACAAAAAATGGAAAAATGAAGCTTACATGTGATCAAGACTTAAAACTGAGTACCAAGGCTTAAAACCACTTCTAGCTTGGTGTCACAAGCTAGAAACCGAAAACCATCCGCTTAGCTTCTTACACCCAGAACTGCTATTGGATCATATGTTGACATCCATTGACTTTTTAGTATTTTCTTGATTTTCAATTTAAAAGATGAGATTGTTTTAATGAATCTAAAAACCTTAAAACTTTGTCAAGAGCTTATTGAGTTTAAAGAATCCATCAAACAACTATTAAACTAGAATTCAAATAACATGAAAATTTAAGGAAATAAGCAAAAACTTAAAACTGAGATTTAACTGGAATTAAACTGAAATAAAGGTTTCATTACACTAATTAAAGATAAAATACAACATTTGCAGGATTAAAAGACATTTTTAACTAAGAAAACAATAAAAACTACAACTACTTGACTAAGGCTTAAGGCCAAAGTGCCTTTTCTCTGTCTTCCTTCCTTCTATATACCCAAACAGCTTCCCACTAGTACTCTGAATCTTTCCCACTTCATCTGAGCACTTGGATTGGTTAAATGCATCAAAACCGTCCAAGTGGTGTTTTTGGCCAAATTCTTCTTTAGCAGGTTTGAGTATTAATTGGGTTTTGGGTGTATGTGGAGGTGGAGGGGGACAAGGAAAGGTGAGAGTATGGATATGAGCAAGTTGTGTGTTGAAAAAGATGGAAAACCAGCCCTGGTATTGGTGTTACAGAGGTGGGAGAGGGGATGAACAGTGATAGTGGTATTAGGCGCGTTTTTTCTCTGGTTTGACTTTGGGTTGACCGGGTTTTAATAACAAAAGGGCCGGGTTAAGTATAGGGCCAGCTGGGTGTTTTGGGTTTGATTGGATTTATTAATAAGGATCCGTTTGGTATAAGTAGTAACAACAAGGACCCATTTTGCAAATTTGCCAAACTTCGGATGAACATGAACTTTTCCAATACTCTCACAAGGACCAATCATGACAAACTTTGATAGAACAAGGGTCCTTTTTGTATAAAATCCATTTTAAAACTTAAAAGGACCTTAATTGTCAATTTTGGATTTTGAGGGACTAAAAGTGTAATTTCCCAAAAGTTATCAAATTGTTCCAAACTTTCAATCATGCATAGTACAAGGGTATAATTTGTAAAATTCCAAGTTTAGAATACCCAGGGACCATTTTTGCCAATTTTGTAACTTGAGGAGTAAAAATTGCCATTTTGTAAACTTTTATCCAGGGATGTTTTGTGAACATTTTTGATTTCCCAAGGACTTAAGTTGACTTTTCATTCATTTAAAACTTTTAGGGACTAGTTTTGACAATTTGAGTAACTTCAGGGACTGAAAACGACAATTGTTGTGAAATTGATCATTTTTCACTTGTTTTTCAATCTTTTGTACCTGAATCACATAAAACACATTTAAATGATATTTATAACATTTTGTGAGTCATTTGTGTGTTTTTTGGTTGTTTTGTGGGTTTAAACAGTATAAAATATATGTGTATTTAGACACATATCAAATCCCCCACACTGAACTATTGCTAGTCCCTAGCAATCTTTTGAACTTTAATGGATTTTAAAACTCTTTACCAAAAGCCATCACTTCTGGAGTAGCCAAATGTTTCAGTTCAAGTAAGAACCTTGGTACACTGATAACCAAATGATGTTGAGCAAATCATAAGTCAAACGGATTTGATTTGTCTTACCGAAGCGCGACCCTTCTGGACTAGCCAACTCTTAGATAAATTATCAAGATTATCTTTGGTGAGCTGAATACCAATTATGGATTTTCCACCGCCTTTACCACAAGCCATAACCTTGCGGGCTAGCCAACTCTTCACTTTTAGGATATGGTGAGTTGAGAACCATACAATTTTGGGCAAATTGCAAGCCATATAAACGGATTTGAGAAATCTTTACCAAGAGCCGTTTGCTCCTGGATTAGCCAATCCTTTTGTGTGTTAGACATGGTGGACTGATTACCATTTGTTGTGTTTAGTACATAGTACTTCCACTAAAAAAATTTTTAAATTTGGCCATTTTGGGGGAAAAAGGGACTAAAAGGGCACATTTATGATCAAATTCGCCAGAATTTCCCCCCCACACTTAGAAATGAATATTGTCCCCAATATTCAAAACTAAATGGGGTAACACAACAATTATTTTATTTTTTCTGCATATACAATTTTCAAAGTTTTTATACAATGTTATTACCCCCACACTAGGTGGTAGAACAGAAAGACAGAAGATGGGTGAAAACCCATATAGTGTGGCTTGTTTTTGATTACCGAGTCACTAGCTTGACTCGACCCTCAATTAATTTGTTCATGAGGAAGCTACTGTTTTTGATAACCGAGTCGCTAGCTTGACTCGACCCCGAATTAAATTGGTTCATGGGGAAGCTGAGTGGGATTGCCACTCAGAGATCAGAGATTGGGTGAGAAATTGGAGTGGGATTGCCACTCACAGAATTATAAATATTCATCACTTAAGATAAGTCTAAGAACCTTAGAAAGAAACTTAGAAAAGGCGAGAAGAATCTTTTTAATTTTTGATTTTAAAAAAGAAAGGGAAAATATTTTTGGTATTTTTAAAGTTTTATATATATATGTACAAAAGAAATTCCTAACAACCTCGAAAGGGAATTGGTTCGACAGAGCTCAAGAACAGTAAACAGCCAACAACCAAATGTTGTAACTGAGGGACTTATCAAACTGGGCAAGTTGTGCAAAGGAAAAAAATGTTTTTGTATTTTATATTGTTTTTGAAATCTGAAATATATTATATATAATATATAGAGATATATAAAACACAAGTACGTTACGCAAGACACCACCGCAAGGGCGCCAAAATTTGATTCACTCCCGACCACCCTTTTTATTTCTCCGTCACACTTATCAACCGCTTGTGAACGGTCAACCTTAACAGATGATAAAAGGGCGACGCCCGAGAGAAATGCAAGTTTACCAAGGATTAAAATATCCTTGGATCGTTTATGTCCCGTGAGGTGTGATATCCTGAATACAACGACTGTGAAAAAATGATATGATCAAGAATGTACAAAAACAGAATCATTGACTAACACTAGAATGTGAATAGTAATAGCTCTGTCACGCTATGCCGTTAAAAACGCACAATCGAAACCTAAAACTAAAAGATATACAAACGTACGTTACTAAAACGAACGATAAAAAACAAAACGATTATAACTATAATAGAGATTTACAAGTCTTAGCGACTTAAATGCAAATTAAATAAAATAAAATATTAAACTATAATTTACAAATACATATATAAGTTAAGAAAACTAAAAACTAAGACATATATGTATACATAATAATTACATAAATGTAACAAAAATAAAATAAGAAAAGGATTATAATTATACTAAGGAAATATAAAAATATCAAAATTTTGAAGTCATTTTAATTCTATTTTTACAATTGTTTACCCGATTAAAATCTACACACGACGTTTATGAAATTATAATGTAAACGCACAAAATAAACGTGAATTCATCCAATACAACTCCCACAAATGTGAAAATTATATTTTTAGAATCCTAAAAAGATAAGAAAAATATTAGAAAAGAAAAATAAATTTTACACTATTAAATTAATTAATATAAATTAAAAATGAATTAAATGTATTAAAAATGAATTAAATAATAAGAAAATCTAAAATTAACTTAAATAAATGAAATAGAGAATTTGAAAAATCTAAAATATAATAAAATGAATTTAGAAACTGAAAATGTATTTTTTTACACAATTATACTATTTATTATTAATTATTTACTATTAATAAGTATTAAAAACTAATTTTAAATAATTAAAAATACCTAACAGTAAAAGAAAAATCTCAAACTTTTTACAAAATTCTAAATTAAATATAAGAACTAAAGAAAAATATAAAAATGGAAGCTTATGTACAAAAATAAGCTAATGGGCAAATAAGCTTATAACTATAAGCTATCACTTAGCTTAAAACTGATTTCTTTTTGGTTTTTCTGTTTTCTGGATTAAATAAGTACTGATAATATACAAGTGTGATGAAAAATAAGCTTTACAAAATAGAAAATAAGCAAATTGCAAGCTTATGAGTCCAACAGTTAAGCTTTTGGCTTGACTGTTGGAGCTCAAGCTAGTAATAAGCTCTAAATAAGCTATACAAATGAAACAAAAGCTAAAATAAGGTATAAACAAGTCCAATGCAACAATATAAACAAGAAAATGGACAGGCATAGTGTGAGCTTATGGTTTAGACAATCAAGCTTTTGGCTTGACTTGGATGGAATTGAGGCCTCAAAGGACCTGTAATAAGCTCCCCACAGGAAAAAGAAAGTGAAAAATATATATATACAAGCTATATAGACAAGTATGTACAAGCATGTGCACTGGCAATCACCTATAAGCTTGCAATAAGCTCATAAGCTCTTACAGTGCACACAGAACCAAACACCCCTTGCAGCTATTAAATTGGCAAATTAAACTGAGAGAATAAGCTTGATAAGCCAAAATGAAAGTTGGAGTTGCAAGATGGCCTGGTTGGCTTCCAAGCCAAAGCTCATCAAGTGGGACCCACTGATGAGCTTTTGAGAGGCTTATGAAGATGGGCTCAGATCATGACTCGTGAATGCCGAGTTTGGGACAAAACAAAAACATGTTGCAGCCCTATTGAAATAGCCACAAGCTTGGATATAAGCTCATGATCAAAAAGTTGGCCTGCTAAGCTTCCTAAAAAGCCAAGCCACACAGGCTAGTGATCACCATTGAGCTTATGAGAGCTTGAAGGGAATGGTGTAAATGGACTGCATAAGCAGTCCATTGTTGTGAATGAGCAAACAACAAGCTCTAAAGGACTATTCAAATAAGCTCAAGCTAGCTCAACTTAAATTGAAGCATTGAGATGGACTGCTTGGCTTTTAGAAAAGTCAAGAATCACAAGCTCAAGCTCAATAAGGAGCTTTTCATGAGCTATGGAAACCACTCACTTCCACTGTTTGCTTCAGTGGAAGGAGTGATATGGGACAAAAAGAATGGTGAGATTAAGCTAATCAAATAAGCTAAAAATGGACAAATAAGCATACACATTACAACTAAGCTACAAAGGCTACACAAAGAAGCCAAGCACACAGGCTAAGATCAAATCCACAAGCTTTTGCAAGCTTGTGAACTTGACACCTAAACTGTGGTGCAGGGCATCATTTGTGAACAGGTATCTAAAATAAGACTGAAAATAAGCTATTAAAAAGCTGAGAAATGACAAACTAGTATTTTTACAATTTAGTCAAGCAGCTATATTTTGAAATCCCAAAAGGGCATAAGCTTAAACTTAATACAGAGTCCTACACAAAATTATACATTTAATTCAAAAACGACTCTAAGAAAATTTGACTTTTGAAGAAAAACTAAAAGTTGACTAAAATGAACTTTGATTCACTACTAATCACTGAATATGTTGTTATGAAGTATGTTAAGACTAATTAGAGCAAAACTAACAACTTTAGAACACAAAATCAAGATCTGATGTCCTAAAAATCCAACAGTGGACAACCTAGTTAAGATCAAATGTGATTTTGACTTTTATCCAAAGAAGTACTGATTTTCTTGACTTGTTTGAGTTAATATGACCAAGTGAGACACAAGACAACAATAAGCAACTACTCAAGCAACCTAAAGACAGTTTAAGCAAGCAAATCCAAACAAACTTTAAAAGGGATTAAATTGGACTTTTCATAACATCTGACTGTATAAACCAATTTTATCAAATCCACAGGCTTTCATCTGTTAAATTAGGACCTTTAAAGCTTAAACAAGTAGTCACACAAGGTTTAAACCATGATTATCAAAAATCAAGCATATGAGCAGTCAAAATGTATTTCCAAGCCACAATGAATTCCAATACATAAACACCTAATTTAAAACTATAACATGACTATATAATAACAAATAAACATAGAATCATCAAAATCATAGCATATAAAACAAGAAACATTAAAATACAAAAAATGGAAAAATGAAGCTTACATGTGATCAAGACTTAAAACTGAGTACCAAGGCTTAAGAACCACTTCTAGCTTGGTGTCAACAAGCTAGAAACGGAAAACCATCCATTTTAGCTTCTTACACCCCGAATGCTTATTGGATCATATGTTGACATCCATTGACTTTTTTAGTATTTTTCTTGATTTTCTGAATTTAAAAGACTGAGATTGTTTTAATGAATCTAAAAACCTTAAAACTTTGTCAAGAGCTTATTGAGTTTAAAGAATCCATCAAACAACTATTAAACTAGAATTCAAATAACATGAAAATTTAAGGAAATAAGCAAAAACTTAAAACTGAGATTTAACTGGAATTAAACTGAAATAAAGGTTTCATTACACTAATTAAAGATAAAATACAACATTTGCAGGATTAAAAGACATTTTTAACTAAGAAAACAATAAAAACTACAACTACTTGACTAAGGCTTAAGGCCAAAGTGCCTTTTCTCTGTCTTCCTCTCTCATATATACCCAAACAGCTTCCCACTAGTACTCTGAATCTTTCCCACTTCATCTGAGCACTTGGATTGGTTAAATGCATCAAAACCGTCCAAGTGGTGTTTTGGCGCCAAATTCTTCTTTAGCAGGTTTGAGTATTAATTGGGTTTTGGGTGTATGTGGAGGTGGAGGGGGACAAGGAAAGGTGAGAGTATGGATATGAGCAAGTTGTGTGTTGAAAAAGATGGAAAACCAGCCCTGGTATTGGTGTTACAGAGGTGGGAGAGGGGATGAACAAAGGATAGTGGTATTAGGCGCGTTTTTTCTCTGGTTTGACTTTGGGTTGACCGGGTTTTAATAACAAAAGGGCCGGGTTAAGTATTGGGCCAGCTGGGTTGTTTTGGGTTTGGATTGGATTTATTAATAAGGATCCGTTTGGTATAAGTAGTAACAACAAGGACCCATTTTGCAAATTTGCCAAACTTCAAGGACTGAACATGAACTTTTTCCAATACTCTCACAAGGACCAATCATGACAAACTTTGATAGAACAAGGGTCCTTTTTGTATAAAATCCATTTTAAAACTTAAAAGGACCTTAATTGTCAATTTTGGATTTTGAGGGACTAAAAGTGTAATTTCCCAAAAGTTATCAAATTGTTCCAAACTTTCAATCATGCATAGTACAAGGGTATAATTTGTAAAATTCCAAGTTTAGAATACCCAGGGACCATTTTTGCCAATTTTGTAACTTGAGGGGTAAAAATTGCCATTTTGTGTAAACTTTCATCCAGGGATGTTTTGTGAACATTTTTGATTTCCCAAGGACTTAAGTTGACTTTTCATTCATTTAAAACATTTAGGGACTAGTTTTGACAATTTGAGTAACTTCAGGGACTGAAAACGACAATTGTTGTGAAATTGATCATTTTTCACTTGTTTTTCAATCTTTTGTACCTGAATCACATAAAACACATTTAAATGATATTTATAACATTTTGTGAGTCATTTGTGTGTTTTTTTTGTTGTTTTGTGGGTTTAAACAGTATAAAATATATGTGTATTTAGACACATATCAACTACAGTCAAGAAGAAAGATCCACACATGCAAGACCTGCTTGCATCTCAAGTCAGAGGACACATAATATAACCATTTGCGAGATATCACTTAATGAGGCCGATCCATAAAGTGATGACTCGTAGGTTTGGGGAAGTCCAATATCCATAGCACGTGGATAACATGTGAGTTTGGCGGACACGGTAGAGATCAAATTTACAATGGTTTCCCATGTAGGGTCCCATTGTTTGGCCGAATATAAGCCTAAGAGAGGATTTCTAGAACTTTCTCTTGGCTTGTTTTCTTTTCTTCGTATCTCATTAACATTTAACGACCGTTATTCAATTTCGTTAGTCGTTTATTGTGAATTAATAATTAACTATACATTTATATTTATTATTTTAAAATCGATTCATATACGTAAAATGCGCAATTCCGTAGTCTCGTGTCCAAATCAAGTCATACATATATTAATTTATATCCATAAACTTAACAGTTTCTTGTATTAATTTTATAGTATCTTCATCACTTCCTCTTTGTGTTTAGCTCACAAGTTTATATGTAATTCAATAAGTGAAATGTTTGTTGGCAACCTTCATTATGTCAATCATTAAAGGAACCAGTAGACGACTTTAAAATAGAATTTAATGGTTGAATTTAGTTATGGATGTAAATCATTGTAGAATTCGCTTTAAACCTATATTCTCTTTACTCAGCAGAAATCTTCGCAATATAGCACTCTTCTCATTTTGTATTCATTAAGCTTGCCACAATATTTATCTAAAATGTTTGAAACTTATCTCGAGTAAAAAAAATTGCACCATCAAGCATGAAATTTACTTTTGAGTAGAAAAAGGGCAAAAAGAAAGGCAAAATTAAGTAAGATACATTAGATAGGTATAAACATGGACTCGCTAATGCCACCTATCTTAATCGCCGCGGCAGAGAGTGAGTCCTTACGATCCAACCTATTGTTGGCTTCACTTATTTGGGTCTGGTTCTGGCCGTCGTCTTGGATTTGATATTTGTGTTGGTTTTATGTATAAATTTATAAACGTGTATGTCCGGATTCGAACTCGTGACCACGGGATTGCACACATTACGAATGAGAATTAAAGCTAAATAATTAATGTAAAATGATTACGATTAATTATTACACAAAACCGACTAACGATCGTTAAGTATTTAACGGAAAATGATTAACGGTTGTTAAATGTAAAGAGAAGGACTAATAGTCATCATAGTCAATGCCTTCTTGTTGACTGTAAACTCTGGCTACAAGTCCGCTCTGTTTTAATGAGTGTCGTTTTCATCAGTTTTGTTTTTGAAAACCCACTTCATTCTTATGACAATGATATCCTGAGGACATTTGATCATGATCAAGGTCATGACCTTGTTTCTATCAAACTGTTAAAGTTCTTCTTGCATGGCCTGAACCCAGCTAGGATGTTTTAGAGCCTCAGTGACACTTTTGGGTTCAACTTCTGAGAGAAAGTCTGCATATAGACACTCATTAGTGAAGCTGCTGATAGCTTAGCGCCATGCTCCTTGTGAGCATGCCTTCGGTTTACCAATGATATCACAAGCTCAATGTCTTGAGATTTTGTCCACTTACTTTGTGGTCTAGTATCTGAGCTTGATGAGGTCCACTGGGAGCTCGAAGGGTTCAGAGGCTTAAGCAACGAAACATGAAGATCATTTGGCGAGGAGGTTTGTTGTCTGTGTGGGGTTCATGAATAACAGGTTCCTGAACATTTGGTTCAGTATTACCTATCCCAGTAGGGACTGATGGAGTATCAATGAATTCACTGATGGTGGGTTGAGGAAGGTTGTGAGGCAGAATGTAGTATGAGATGTCAGCATCAGCTTGATATGAGGAATTGTTTTCAGAGTTAAACTCATCAGGAGGGTATCTAGATGAGTCATCAATTCCTATTTCTTCTACAGAGGTATTGGTGAACCTGATGCTTTCAGTGCTCTCATTAAAGGTGACATGGAAGGTTTCCTCAACTTGTTATCTTCTGGTGTTAAACACCCTGAAGGCTTTAGATATCAGTGAGTAACCTAAGAAATATCCATCATCAACTTTTGCATCAAATTTTCCTAAGTGGTCCTTGTGATTGTGAATGAACACAGGACACTCAAACACATGAAAGTAGCTTATATCAGGAAGTCTTCCTTTGAAGATCTCATACGGGGTTTTGTTATGCCTTTTGACAATGATTGTCCTGTTTTGAGTATAACAAGCTGTTTTGACAGCTTCAAAGTCAGAAGTGCTTTGAGAGTGCTGAGCCATTTAACATGGTTCTAGCAGCCTCAATGAGAGTTCTGTTTTTCCTTTCAGCTACCCCATTCTGTTCAGGGGTATAAGGAGATGAGAAATTTTGGAAAATTCCTTCTTCATCACAAAAACTTTCAAGCTCTTGATTTCTGAACTCAGTACCATTTTCAGTTCTGATTTGTTTAACTGTAATGTCATTCTGGTTTTCAATCTTCCTGATGAATGACATTATGGCTTCAGTTTCCTGACCCTTTTTGGAAAGATAGTATACCCAAGTGTATCTTAAGAACTCATCAACAATGACAAGTGTATACTTCTCATGCTGGATTGATCTTGGACTAATAGGTCCAACCAGATCCATATGCAGGAGGTGAAGGCAGCTTTTAATGGAGAAATTTTGTTTTGTTTTAAATGATGCTTTGTGATGTTTGCCTTTTTCACAGGCTGAGCATGGTTTATCTTTTGCAAAAACCAGTGATGGTAAACCAAGGACTTTGTTTTGTTTTGCCAAGTTGTTTATATTTTTGAAGTTTAAGTGAGAGAGTCTCTTGTGCCACAGCCAGTTGACAGTTTCAGTGGCTTTGGCAAAGAGACATGTTCCATTCTGAGAGAGAGTTGACATGTCAAGAACATATACATCATCTCTCCTAGGAGCTAAAAGAACAACTTCTTTGTTGGCATTGAAAATAGTACCTTGTTTATCATTGAACTGCACTATGTATTTTGCATCACACAACTGACTGACACTGATAAGATTGTACTTCAGACAATTGACATAAGCTATTCTAGAGAAAACTATTCCATTACAGTTTACTGAACCATAACCTTCAGTGGGACATGATGATTTATCACCAAATACTACCTTGGGTCCTGGTTCTTGTGCAGATAGTCCTTCACACCAGTCATGCTTTTTGAACATCCACTATCTAGATGCCAAATAGGCTCCCTGTCGTGTGTCTACAAAAATAGTAAACTGAATTAGTTTCTCTTGTTTACCCACTTACTAGCGGGCTTGGGTCTGATGGTCTGCTTAAATTTAGCAATGGAATCATGGTCAGTGGTTGAGTGAAGTGTGCTACCACAGGTTTTGCATTTGCTTACAAAGGAAGACTCAGTGATGCGGGGTTGTTTTGAACTTCTCCTTGCTTGTATGACCCTATCATGCTGAGATGTCTCATGAGCTGGATTTCCACATATTTCACACCAAGAGTTCATGAGACAGTCATCAGGATGATGATCATTAAAGCCAGGAAAAGGTTTTGCTTTAGGCCTTTGAGCCTGCTTTGAGGATGAAGCATACTGATGACCAAGATTGGTATAATTTGCTTCACTAAATGATCTTACATACTGTAAGTGATCAGAAGTTCTGTGATCTTCCTTTTTGCAGATCATGCAAAAAGGATTCTGTGGCAATTGTCAGTGGTATGGATAGTATAATGGCACAGATCATACTTCTGTTTAGGCTTGGTGTTTGATTTTGACTTTAAGTAACTAGAGGAGGTTGACTTTGGTTCCTTGATAATTGAATCAGGAGCTTTCTCAATAGATTTCATCTTATCAGTCAACTTCCTCACAAGTTCAGTCAATTGTTGGATTTGGTCTTCTTCAGTAGGAAACGAAGATGTGGAAGTCTCAGTGGGGACTGAATCTTCTTGGGTTGGTTTTGCTGGTCTTTTCAAAATTGTTCTACCAAGACCTGATATTTCTTTTGGAGAGTGAGGGTTGAATTGCAGAGGAGTAAACTCAAAGCTAGGTGCAGCACCCCGAAGAGGTTTCAGAGGTGGAAGTGGTGCTTGAGATTCAGCTTCAGACTTAGAGATGTGTTCAGTACTTCTGGGTACATCAGGGAGTCCAAGCATGCTCTTGAGAGCCTGACTTTCAGGCTCAAGTATCCTTCCAGAATAGAAGTTTAGAAGCTTACTTTCAGGGTTTACCCTTTCAACCCAATCACTAGACTTAGGCATTAACTCCTTTTTAGAGAGCATGCCAGCAGACATAAATGGTTTTGGACTTTGAAATTCACTGAGAGAATCAGTGAGATGATCTTCACCTATGATTCTCTTTTTGCTACTGGGGGCTTGAACAATATCAAAAACTCTAGGATTCTTAGCAGTCCAGCTTTCAATTATATCTTTTTCCTTTTTAAGTTCTTCCTGAAGAGCTTGATTTCTTTTAACTAATTCAGAGTTTTGAATTTGCAGTGTAACAGCCTCAAGCTTGGCTTGTTTTAAAATAAGCAGTTCATCCCTACACTTGTTTAATTCAAAACTTAACTTGTTGTATTTTGAAAAAAGATTTAATCGCTGATCTTCTACGAACTTAAGGTCAACATTAATATAGTTCATGAAAGACTGCCAGTCTGAATCATCATCCATAGAAAGTAAAATATTTACCTTCTTCATTGTGATGTTGACCCTTTCACCATTCCTGGCATGATTCTTTCCAACAGCTAGCTTGTCCTCTTATGAGAGAGCCATCAGTGCACTGACTTGCACCATTTCATCGTCTAAGGAGACTGACTCTTCATCCCAGTCAAAGACTTCAGCTACTAGGCCCTTGTTTTTACCCTGCACAGATTTAACATTTTGTGTTGTTTCTGAGGGAGTAGACTCAAGAATAGCTAGTTTAGCCTTGGCTTTCCTGTGCTTAGCTTCAAAATCAACAGCTTTGTTATGATAAGATTTTTTTTGGAAATTTTGATAAGACTGATAGAATTTTGGTTGAATTTTGCTAAAACCTAGGACTGGTTTGACCTTGAGGGTTTGTAAGAGGGTCCAGAAATTGTTTTTGAAACACAGTCTTTAGCAAAATGACCCTTTTTGTGACACTTAAAACGCTCAGTTTCCTCATTAGCTTTAGCATTAGAAAAACTTTGTTCCTTCGTATAAACCTTTTAGAGTTAGCAAGGAGTGCACTTTCCTGAAACTCTATGTTCAAGTCATTTTTTTTTGGTAAAGGGGAGTAATCCTAAACCCTGGTAAATAAATCAACCAAAAACGTTTTAAGTACAATGGATATGAGTGAAATCCCATATCTCAGCCCGTTACATAGGCATAAAGCTTACATAACAAGATACTACCTATTTTCTAAACAAGAAAACAAACCATTACTCAAATGGTAACGTAGAACATAACGAAAGAAAATTACTTCCTAGGTCCTTGAAGTTTGGTGCCATACATGGCATTAAAGGCATCCAAATTCCCTGGAAGATCATAAACCTGCTTCGCATAGTCATCATACTCATCTTCAAACTCTTGGCCACCACCGAATAGATTAGCAGACTCATCAAATGGGTTAGCAACCACCTCATCTTCATAATCAGACACCACGATATCTCCCACTTTAGAAAAAGGATGAACTCTCTTAGTAGAAGAGGCGGGTGGAATACACGAATCACTAGTTTTAGGAGCCACATCCGACTCTGTCTCTTTCAAATCACTCACAAGGGGTTCTTGTGATGCAGTACCTGTCTTAGTAGACTTATCTTCATTAACTTCCATTGTACGACCAGAATCCACATCCTTGTTGGTGACATTTGAAGGAGTACCAATAGCATCCATATATTCCATATTAAGAGCATCAAACTGATTAGATGTAGAGATCTTTGTTCCACTCGAACTAGCCATATCAGAAGCATTCTTCTTAGTGACTTCCACTTTCTTAGGTTCAGGAGGAGTCTTTTTGGGTTGATATTGAAACTGCTTACCCACAACAGGTTTAGTAAACCCTCCTTGACCCGGAATAGTAGAACCACCTTGCTTTCCTTTCTTCTTATTATTGACCTTCTTGAAACCATCATTAACACGTTTAGTAGGCTGAGCAGGAGGTTCAAAAACTTTAGGACATTCAATAAGAGTATGACCAAAGATCATACATTTATCACAATGAGGTGGTTGCCACTCGTATTCAACCCGTATCTTCTCAATAGTCGAACCCGACCCATCAAGTAACGGTATCTCAATAGTAAGGCTGTCCCTAAGCACCTTATCCGACTTAAGTTCAATGATGCATCTAGCAAAACTACTACGGCCCCACGAGTCCTTGCACATTTGGCTAGTAAAAGTATCTAACCTTTTGGGCGTGCCTATCAATGTGGCAAGGAGACTAAGGCCATCATCAGAAAACATAGCAAGAGGAACATCATGGAATTTAACCCACACCGGGATGTTGGTCAAATCCTCTTTAAGTAAGTTGGTGTTCAATGTCCATGGTTTAAGAATAATAGGTACATTTCTAATCAACCAAGGACCGTTTTCAAGAACATCATCAACACCTTTCTTCGAATTGAACTTAAAGAATAAGAACCCCTTTGCATTCATCATTACCTTTTGTATACCAAAATTAGCCCACGCATTGCGTACAAAGTAATCAACAACCGGAAAAGCAAGATGTTGACCAAGGAAATACCCATACAAAGTATTCTCAAACCTAGTGTTCACCTCTTCAACCACTTTCATAGGAACAGAAAGATCCACGCCATTAGCTTTCTTACTACACTCCAACCTACGAAAGTTTGACGTGTGTTTCTTAGGTTCAGTAGAAGTAACACCAGCATACGATGAAGAAGGTTGTTTCAGCCCATGTGCATTCGTATCAACCTTATCATTAGCATTATTCGGACTACGAGTAGCATTAACATTAGAAGCCATAGGACCACTATCTTGAGGAGGTTTTGAATAATAACCAATAGCAGTAAGCATCTCCTCTAGCTCCTTCTGTGACTGCGGCACCTTAAGATGCTTAAATGGATTAGCCCCAGTAGAAGTATTAGCATCTACTATTACGTCTGGTTTTAATGGTTGCCCATCGTCACCCACAAGAACAAGTTTTCCCTCAAAGATTTGTTTTTCAATAGCACGAATTTTCAATAAAGTATCATGACCCTCAGGCGTGTCATGACTAGGTGCTTTATGACTAGGGCTTGAACCAAGTGAAACCGGCTCCACTTGTCCATCCGAACGAGAACCAGAAGCAATACCAGTAAACTCATCATTCCTACTATTAGGGTTCATTGTCGATTGAAGAATCGACTCACCAAGACTAACATTAGGCTCATTCGCATCATGACCAGCTTCTCCACGTGAAGTTAATAATTCCACATCAGTATTATTCGAAACTGAATCATTAGCATCTGTAAGATTGACGCTATAATCGTTACCTAACTGAGAAACGTCGGAGTTCCTATCATCAATACATGTAGCCACATGGCGTGACATGCTGTTATTCTCCTCTCCCAAATTCATCATCGCTAACCAAAAACCCAAGAACAGTATCGACTAAAAAGAAACCAGAAGTACTGTAGCAACCGGCATTTTTGGGCAATATTTATTTATAAAAACTCAGAACTATTGGTGACAAACAGAAAATTTTCCTGATTTATTTTAATAATAAATTAGATTTATTATTACCTATTCTACGTTATCGAGCTTTTTGAAACATATTTGATGTGAAAACGAGAGGTCACCTCGTGAAACGAGAAAACCGACACATAATGCGTATCGGCACAACCGCGCACCTAATATATATATACATTTTAACGTGAATAATATATTAATTTTGAAATATTAGTCGTTTTAATGTAATTCCATTAACATTTATGAGTCACTAGTCATGTAAATAATCGTTTTCGTGGTAAAACTATTTTAAACACAATGGTTCAAATCCCGAGTCGAAATCGATCGTTACCGAGCCTTAGCGGGTCCCACACAACATTATATAAAAGTTTTACAAAAGCTCAAAACACCCCCTTTCCCTATTTGCGCTACCCACTCCCTTGTTTCTCCATTTGGCAGATTTAGCCCTCCTGGCATATAAAAGAGATTTTTATTAGGGTTTTGATACCATTTTGTTACACACACTCGCCGGGATCCCTGCTCCGGCGCCGCATCGTTTTTCCGGCCAACTTCCGGCGAACCAACTTTTCATTATCAACGCATAGATTGAAACCACAACATCATTTCTGGAAAAGATCGGAGTATTAGGGTACGTTTGCTAGGTTTTGAAATTCACCGCTGTCGTACACCACCACAATAGCGTTCACCACCACCTCATCCTCCCTCTCTTCTCTCTCGTTGGTAAGGTTATACGCACCACATCTCTTATTTCTTCCATTTTATTTTAACCCTAATCAGGTTAAAAGCTGAATGAAACGATTTTTAAGTAAAAACTTGTAAAACTTATGTCTTTTGAATCAACTCGTGTGGATCTGTTTGTTTTCTTATCAAACCACGTGACTCACTTGCTGAGTTGACTCAACTCAGTGAGTGAGTCAACTCGCCCGAGACAACTCACTGAGTTGGGTTGACTCGTTATCAGTTATTGATTTCTTTTCCTATTTGTATGCGGGTATGTTTTTATTTGATGAGTCTTGATTCATTTGGTTATGGTTAGCACCTCATTGAGGTTGGGTTACCTTGTGTCATCAGATTATGATAGAGTTGTTTGTATCAGTGGTGGGTAACCGTTTGGTTAGGGCTCAAATAGGATTGAGCCGTGACTCAAGGAGTCACTGCCTAGTGTTGAGTTGGTCATATTTTGTAGCCGTGGCTGGGGTTAAATTTTTGTAGTCGATATATGTTAGACAAGAGTTGATGGAATTCCAATTGAGTCATTGATGTTTTTCTTTGTTTTGTTGCAACAATGAGTGAGCCGTGACTCAAGGGAGCCACGGCCAAGGCGTCGGTTTAGATTGGCAAGGCGTAAGTTTGGTTGGGTTGTCGAGTAGAGTGAGCCATAACTCAAGGAGAGTCACGACTCGTGGGTTTTTGGGTTATTCAAGAACATGGCTGTAACCTCGTCGTGTCCTTTTCATTTTGTGTCAAGCTAGGGTCGAGGTTAGAAAACCTCGTGTGCGTATGTATCTGTCGAGTTCGAGAGTTGGTTTGGACTTGGAATTACTTGGTTTTGTCATTCGGGCTAGTTAGCCCATGAGTGGTTTTGCGATTGGTAGTTCTGGGCCTATAAGCCCAAAGTAAGCCCAATACACTTGGTCTTTTATTTAAATTTCTTCCCTTATTTAAGATAACGATTTATTCTCTTTTTTTTTTCTTACTAACTTAATTTATATTGCTCCCTGTCTTTATCGATAGCGTTTCGGATACTATTTGGGAATACTTGGATATTGATATAGATTTGGAATATTTGTTACTATTACCTAAGCTTGGCAAATATGAATGCTCGTTATTGGATTTACGGTATTAGCCGAAGGACTTATGGACAATTTTGGACACAAAATAGTCGATAAACCCGACACTAATATATACGCGAATGATAACGACAAATAAATAATTAAAACTTGTAAAAAAATAATAAAACTTGTAAGAAATTGAATAAAACATGTATAATATTGTATAAAATTTATGAAACGTAATTTATAGAACTTGTTATTCAAAAGTCGTAATGACTTGGAAATATTATATAAATGGACGCATAATGTCCAAATTTTTATAAAAACCATTTTATAACTTAAACTATTACGATTTACAAACGTTATAAACTTTTATACTTTCTTAAAGTATTAACATGGTACACTTTTCATCAAACGTGCAATTCTTTCTAAAACTACAACGTCTTATAAACTATTTGGGTTACGGGGTAAAACACCGAAACATGCTATCGACGGGTTCTATTCGCTGTCCCTTATTTTTTTCTTTTCTTTTTGTTATTCCCTCTTGTCATCCTTTCATTACTCCTTTGATTTCGTTATCTTTGCGTGAGTTACCTTGAGTCTATGTCTTCTTAGAAACCACACGAGCTTCGATACTAAACTTTTTACAAATAATTATTCGAGGCATCCACGAAAACCAAAATACGTTAGTTTTGAAAACTTATGTACATTATATTATTTTGAGATATATTCTGAGTCAAACAATGAATATTAGGTTGTGTCGTTCGTGTACCGTTGTGCGTTGTGCCTTGCTTCTCGACACTGTTTACATTACCCGAGTTACTGTTCATTGCTATCTTCTAAGGTGAGTCTTCGTAGCCCCTTTTCACTATATTTTTCCTTGGGGGAAAATGGTACTCAATGTTTTTCAAACGTTTTTATGCTGTGACTTACTGTTTTACATGATTTTGGGCATATATGTGTGATGATACGATTATATGCTATGAAATGCTTTGCTTGGTGAACTCATGACTGCGCAACTGTTAACTCTCTGCGGAGAGCCCACATGATGATAGATCTATCGGGGTAGCTCCCCACACGGTATTGGATATACGTTTGTTGAACACTATAGGCTCAGTTGGCGCGACACTATTACTGTTTTACTAAAGTGCTTATAATTGGTATTCATGCTCACTATTGTCCTATGCTATATTATTCACAGCTTCGTGGTTTTACTTTCAAACCTACGAGCTCACCAACATTATGTTGACGTTTTCTAGTACCATTTTCAGGTGGATCATTACTAAGGTAATTGAAGGCACGTTTAATGGAGTCAAACTATTTGACATTTTGCTACTATGTTTTCAAGACAACAAGATTTCAAAAGCTACATGTTTTTCTATCATTTTTGAGACAAGGATCGTTTTGTAAAAGTTATAAACTATTGTTGAAATAAATATGAGGTATGAATCTATGATGTTATGCAATGTGCCTTTTCCAGTCATATCCCGTGTTTCCGCCATTGACGGGGTGTGACAGATTAGTATCAGAGACTAAGGTTATAGAGAATACCGGTTTTTTTTTAAAATAAAAACCTCAACTATAACCAAACTAAAGTTTTTATAAAACCCCAAACATGGTATGAGTTGATTAGCCCGAGTATTCCATCATTTTTCCTAAATTACGCATAGCCTGATCAACTATGCTTAATTCAGGAGCGATCATGGGATAATGGGGGTAGTTACCTTAGATTGTGTTTGGTTGGAGTCGGAGTCTAGATCACCTGAAAATGCATTGGTCTAGGTGTGTGCATCTGCCTTATGTGTTATGTGTATATGTGCCTATGCTGCTATGCATTATGTGTGCTAAAGCTTTTAGCTTTTAGGACAATATATGAGCTGGTGATTGCGTAGTTAAGTGCTTTGATTTATTTGATATAATGTGTTTCGATTTGAGCTGATATGATATGGTTGATTTGATTGAGTCAGAGTATTCCCTGTACCATTCCCCATACTTGTGCGTTAATATTATTTATCTCTATACGCACGCAAAAACTCATACTGTATATTTTGCTAAATATATATTGATACGTTATTTTGAAAACATTATTTCTAGTACACTATTTTGGATACGTTATTTTGGATACGCTATACAATTTTGGAAGGTCAACATTGGTTTTGCCATTTTGAAAATGCATTATATTGGCATGCTATTTGAAAACTATTTTTGGATACATGATTTTCTGGTATTGCCCTATGCCACCATGTCACATGCCTTGTCTCCCCCTACCCTCATGTTGTAGGAAAGCCTGAATACACCGCACTATAAGCCGATGAGTCGGAAGACATCAATAGTTTCCTTAAGAAGCAACCCACAAATCAAAATGAACGCGTTTATGGTTTAGTTGTATGATTAGGACTTTGATTACTACAAGTGAGATAATAGGACTCATGGGAAGCAGTGACCTTCAGCTTGTTAATTGAATTGTTGTGTTGACCATGATAGCGATGTTCGCCCTAGTGTTCGTGTTCCGGAGATGGTACTGATTTAGATAAGTCGAATTCTGATTTAGTCAAAAAAAAAAAAAAAAAAAAAAAAAAAAAAATTGTACAAACAAAAAGTTTTCTTGTGAACTTTAAAAATTTTTGATGAACTGTAATCCTCATTAATATGACCGTGTAATAATGTTTCTTTAAAACAAAATTTTGGTTGATAGTCGAAGTCGTTTTAAAATGTTTAATAAAAAAAAAATTATTCTAAATTGTTGGATTTAAAAAAAAAAAAAAAAAAAAAAAAAAAATCCAAACCATATATGAAAAATCATTATTTCAAATTTCAAGTTTTTGCAAATATATCTTTTCACATGACTATAACCATCGAAAAATTTCAAACGAGGTTGCTCCAAAATACATTCATGATCCATTTTATAATGTCTTGCTCAAATGAATACTATTAACAAATTTCGAAAACCATGTCTCCGAGAAGGAACACGCACTATACCACCTCTGCCTGATACTGTCACTAGCGATATGTCATGACTTGGCACAATTCCTTCAAAGTAAAATCCTCCTAATTCATTTCATAAGATAAGACTTTAGTGTTGATCGAAACGCGTTGGAGTAAACAATCCGTGTACCTCTACCCAAGAAACAACGCGTTCTTTTCATAGTCCTATATAACTAGTCACATTGGAGCGTGACTTCGTTTTTACATTTGAATATCAAGAAGTTGCACCGGACTATAAGATCTTTAGCCTTCACTCGTAATAAGACCCACATCTCTCGATGTAGTATCCCTTGGAAACAATTTCGAGTCATCGTACATCCTGTTTCTGCCTAGACAAATTGAGCACTTGGACTTATGAGCCTTATCTCGTAATAATCTCCAAACATTCTAAATCATTGGCATCGCACTCAGTCTTTAAACCCCTTGATTCATAGATCGTCATCGTGAGTTTGCAGTACATGCTTCATGACACGCTTATCTTCAACGTTCGTACGCCGAGAACCTTTCCTTAAAATTTCTTGCCACACTGAGATTTCTCATTACGACTACTCAAGTTGATCCAACACCGTTGAAATTGTACCTTCTTATCGGACAAAGATGCCAACGAACTTCTCTTACTTTGTGATCCTTATAAAACTTCCTATTAAGATTCTACGCAGAATTTTCAAACCACGCGTTTTACACATAAACTATTGTGTCTTAATTCACGCTCTCATTTATTTTTGCGATACTCACCCTTAAGTTGTCGACCACTTAGGACCGACGTTACTACTCTTTTCTTTTATACTCTAAATTGATGTACGCCGACGCGCATGCACTGTGTATTTTTCTTCGTCATGTTTCGACCTGATTCTATTTTTTAGCCAACACCTCCGACAAACTTCGATATGTATATTTCAAACTTACCTACTCGACTAGCCTTATTGTACCCATTTTTGTATTATTCGATGCCCCCTCTCCTTATTGTGAAGCCTTCATTTTTATCTTCATATACGACAATCATTGTTTATTCGGAGGTGACATCTTAATAACTTTCATCACATATGATTTTATTTCCCCCTCATTTTCTCCAACTTCCTTGGAACAACCTTCTTCACAATGGGAAACCTTTATTTTTACATTCTGCAACCTTCATAGACGGCAATCGTCTTCTCATTCGAATACACAACCTTGATGATTTTTCTAGCATGTATGACTTTCTTCCCCTCGCCGTCTGGTCAACCATTCCCTCCCAATAGCCACAACATCTTCATCGAACTACACTATAATCTATTTCACCAGATTTCCTCCCCATCAATACTACTGAAAGTATCATCAATAATTTCTTCGATAATAAAATCTTCTCCATCTACAAATTTTACAACAATCACACAATTTGATTTTATTAAGTCGCAATTCACGCAGTAGTATGGTTGAACTACCAAACATCTATTTGGCACCAACCGTTGGACGGAAGCAAGTACGTTGTAGACGATAAAGATGCCTGAAACAACACCCGATGCTACTCTTACTTCCTCATCAATCGCTTTAAAAGCTCATACTTTTTCCTTAGATTCTTCATTTTCTTGTCATATTGATCTTTCTGATGGGAACCCATATCATTGTTCACCTTCTTTTGGCGAATGCATCAACCCTCGCCAGTCCTTGGAGACCACATTTCCCTCAAATTAGCTATGCGGTGCAGCGTCAAATAGAGTAACCTAAATGACTACATTAGTATCTAGTGCTCATGCCAAATCTACGAAATGCCCTACTCATACACCATTTCACGCCAGTAATTCTAACTTCAAATTACTTGTTTTCATTGTTACGACGTTAGAGATCTCTACTACGTGTACGAAACCTTTGGAACTATAAACCCTACACCCGTTTTGGGGCTTGTCGAAGAAGGTATAGATAACGACTAATCTTCCCCTCCTCAATGGATACTCAATGGTTTTTAAAATATCATAACACAATGAAGAACCCTTACATGCACCTAATTCAACTCGTCTCTTCAAGATTTGGAAAACCTCCTTCAGGCCTACCTGTGTTCTCGTAGACAACTTTTCTGTGTCTCGCTTACCAAGTTCTTTTTTTGTGACTCACTTACTTCGATTGTACACTTGATTTTCTTCGCTAATCTCGCTAATCTTAACAGTAAGTACCTATTCGTTTGTTTTGAGCAATTCCTAAATCGAGCCAAATCATTGAAAACGTTAAATTTCTCTTTTCAAATAACTTGATACGCGGCCTAATCTCGTGACAGTTCTTGTTTGATGAGTTGCGAGATTGAGCTATAATCAAGTTATTACTTGGCTTAAGGTGGAATTCAGCTTGCTACTTAGCTTAATCTCGTGACAGTTCTTGTTTGATGAGTTGTGAGATTAAGTTAGATATAAGCTGATGATCAACTCAAGCTACATGAAAATTTTCCTAAGGCTTCGATGATTTTTGTCACAATTCTCATTTTCCGGTCATTTCTCATACTCCATATTCATCATTTTATAACGGTTCATTCATGATTTTACATTTCACGATAAACGCGTAAATTTTATATTAAATAAACGTTATCGCGTGAGTTATTATTTTGAATAATTAATCCGTTACTTTCAAAAATGATCCCGACATATTTTTATATTTACATTTAGTTGTAAAAACTATATTTTGAGTTTAACTAGTGTTTTAAATTTATTTGGTACATAAATCGTTAAAGTTAAATTATTACGACGTGTTTCTTAAAAACTATACGATAATTATATTATCACTCAAATTTTACAAGGAATGTATTTTTACAATTTTTATAATATCATTATACTCTATTTTGATCTATTAAAAATTTACTTGTACCTAAAAGCTACCACTTATCTTACAAGTTACATTTAACTACACATTTACTTACACTTTCTTAAAATTTATACAAGTATACATTTACACAACATTTAAAAAAAAATATATATATATATATTTTGGAAAACATATCCCCCCTAAACCGGTTCTAGGGGGGAAGGATTGCATTTATTGTGTGTTGAATTATTTTCTTGAATGTTTAGTGTTACACTCCAAGTTATATATTTCATTCTTTCATTCATTCACTCATTATATCACCCAAGTCAAGCAAAGTGTTTCTCTCTTTTCTTCATCCTCCAAGACCGGCCTTCATCTTGTTCTAGTAAGGGATCACCAAAAATTTCAAGCTCAAGTTTATAACAATCTAGATAATACTCTTTATAAGGTTTTGAAATAAAAACCAAGAGTATTTAAGTTTAACCTTGTTACTTGCACCTCATCATATTCACTTGTAAGCATGTTTCTATCATTTTTCATGTTTCCTTTTCATTTCATATGTATCTTTTCATTTTTGGAGCAACATGCAAGACATATGTGATTTATACCATTTTACATGATTTTTAGAGTTTTATATATATTATGGTCATCCTATAATTATCCCCTTGGTATTCATTGGTCTTGATGATGATTAGGAACCCATGACACCCTAAGAAGGTGTATGGTAGGATTAGATTAGCTTTGGAGTTGATTTGAAGGGATTAGAATAGGTTTTGTCCGAGAAAAACTATTTTCGATACGTATAAAATATGTTCTGTCCTTGTTTTATTTTTCTGGAAAATCCGACTATAGTCACGACATTTTGGCCTTGATAATTAGAAAATATACTTTAAAACGAATCCGTGGCCGCTTGAACGGATTAAAACGGAGTTATAACGAAGTCGTAGTGAATTTTTAAAGTTTGACGACGAAATATATATTTTTCAGAAATTTCAGCACACTATTTTTGGTTTATTCGAGTCAAAAACGAGTCCTAAGCTTTACAAATTATTTCGACTTATCCAAAAATATATTAGTATACTTTGATACGAAGCTAAGGACGTATAATACGTAGAAAACGGATTTGAAACGACTAAGATATACACGTTTTCATAAACTTGCCGTAACTATTATTTTTGGAAAAACTATATTATTTTTACGAGATAAGTGTTACGGTAACTAAAATCACCATATTTAACCCCTATTATCTTTATGTTCGAGACCTTTTTGACGAAAACTCCTGAACTGAAACTTTTAGATTTCGATACAAACTTTCCAAAACCGTCGAGTTCGTTCTCTAACGTTCGACGTACACTATTTTACGACTAGTTTTTCAAAGCTATTTTTGTTACTTTCATGAAACTTCCGACGACATTGTTTTGCGACGAAAAGTGATAATTTCACAATAAATCATTATAAAACCATTGTAGGATGACATTTTGACGTAAATACTTGTGAAGTCATTTTTTGAATGGTCAAGACGTCAATAGAGTATTTTTCGACGAAAAGTATTATTTTCAAAAACTCGCAAATGGTATAAATAACATACGAAATGCATGCATAACATTACATTGCAACTCATTACATATCATATCATTCGTAATAGGTCAGTTTCGAGACTCACACTACATTTCGGTGTAACCACTTTTGTCATCGCCTCTATTCATCAAGTGAGTAATCACACCCCCTTTTTACCGTTTTACTATATTTTGGGGCTGAATGCATGAACCATACTTGAATTAAATTGATTCTTACTTTGTGAACTCTTTTGACTAGAACTTGTGAACTCGAATCAATCTTTGAACTTAATTACGAAATTACGACTTATTTGAACTTATTGAATCGTACGTGTTATGACCTTGACCTAAAGTCTCCCATGTTCGGAGCATCACTATAAAGTCTCCCATGTTCGGAGCATCACTATAAAGTCTCCCATGTTCGGAGCATCAATTTAAAGCCTCCCCGGTCCGGAGCAAAATGTCTCCCTATGGGAACGGAGCATTTTCAATTAAAGCCTCCCCGGTCCGGAGCAAAATGTCTCCCTATGGGAACGGAGCATTTTCAATTAAAGTCTCCCATGTTCGGAGCATCGCCATAAAGTCTCCCATGTTCGGAGCATCGCTATAAAGTCTCCCATGTTCGGAGCATCTCTAAATTATTATATACTTGGTACTATATTGTGAACTATTTTGACCACTTGATACGCTATATTTTGTGCAATGGGTTGTGTACACACAGGTTGCAAGTTTTGTATGGGCGGAACTTGGAACTGAGTGGATATACAATGCCTTTGCTTTGGGAACTATTATGACCGCTTACACTTGACTACTTGACGCACTATATTTTTGTGCAATGGGTTGTGTACACACAGGTTGCAAGTTTTGTATGGGCGGAACTTGGAACTGAGTGGATACACAATGCCTTTGCTTTGTGGACTATTTTCGTTGACCGAAAGCTTTAAATATTTCTTACGAGATTTCTTATTTTGCTAAACGTGTTTACTCACCAACTATTTTCATAGTTGACCCGTTTTTCTCTCATGCATTTCAGGTGATCGTTTGTAAGCTTTTTCTACCAGGTCTTGCATAATGAAGTTTTCACTTGTCACTACAAATCATTATGTAATAGAACGCAATATTTTGGAAACTAAACTTTGTAATATATTTGCCGATGACGGCTAAACTGGTATTGTAATGGTGAACTCTTTCTTTTAAATATTAATGTTGGTATGTTCTATTATCTTGTGCTTATGTTCCCTTCCGTTACACCTCGTGTTTCCGCCTCCGGCGAGGGTGTGACAGATTGGTACCAGAGCCAAAGGTTATAGAGAATGCCGATTTTTCAAAAATAAAAATCACAGCTATAACCGAAAAAAAAAAAAAAAAATTTATTTTATTTTATTAAACATTGAACATCATCCGAGTCATCTAGTCCTATCGTTGCATCGTTAATCATAAATTATACATAGCCTGATCAACTATGTCTAATTTATGAAGAACCATGCAATGATAAGAGTGGTAGTTTTAAATCATGTTTAGTCGAGTCTATTGAGTCTGGTCACCTGAAGTTGCATTGGTTGGGTGGGTATGCACAGCATGTTTTTATGTTCACGTCTACATTACCGTACCTTGTTCATATCTTCTCTTTTCCATCTTTCGACTTGTTAGACACAGCATGTCTCTGTTCCTGTCATGTTTCGATCACTATAACACATTACCACCGTTCTGCACCTCATCTGACTTCGTTAGAATGTCGTTTACTCAACCCGATGTTTTGGTCCTCTGTAGAATCATGGCTGCAAGAAACACACGCTCAGGAGGTAACAACAACGGCAACCCAAACAACAATGACAATCCAGAAAACAACGCTGCTGGAATAGCGGATCTACTCACCCAAATTATAACACAACTCGATGCTAGACGAACCAACGCCGGAGAAGGTTTAACTAGGATGGTTCCTCACATGGTTTCCACTGTGGAAATTAGAAGGGATGTCACCTCGTCGAACACAACCACTCTGCAAGCCGCTGTGAGCATGGAATACCGCTTGACAAATGATGTGATCAGGTCTGGAGAACTAACAAAAGCAAACGACAGTGGACGAAAGCGACAGGAGGATCACCAGGGAAGCCGAGACCAGGGTCAGCAAAACAAGAGGCAGCGAATAACCAGGAACTATGGGGCGACCACCCAGGAGCGCAAAGGATACGCAGGTCCACATCCATTGTGCACTCAATGTAATTATCATCACTCGGGAGACTGCCGAAGGTGCGGCAAATGTGGACAGACGGGCCACTTCGCTCGAAATTGCTCAAACAGAACTGGGAATCAAGGACAGAGAAAAGCATGCTACGAGTGTGGAAGTCTAGATCACCTTCGCAATACCTGTCCAAAGCTGAAAAGAACTCCCAATCAAGGAGGTAATCGTCCAAACCTGGCGTTGGCAATAGAAGGCCCACAAGATCAGAACATTGAAATTCCTCCCGCACGTGGTCGAGCATTCTATCTGGGTACTGAGGAAGCCCGCAACGCTTAACGGGTACATTCTTTCGAACAACTACCTTATTTCTGTACGACATGATTTTGAGTGCATAACTTCCTTCCAATTCTTACCACGTTCACGACCTTGATTAATTTGAGACCTATTGAGATCGACCTTAGTTGTTATATATATTTTGTTGATTGGATTTGATTGTGTAAGCAAATCGAATATCGAGTGAATCTTTCAAAAGACTTCATTCAAGGATGATGATTCCTACCTTTCTAACAACTTGTTTCCTAGCTTGATCTAGTGACAGTTCTTGTTTGATGAGTTGCGAAAATCAAGCTAAGAGACAAGTTTACTCAAGTCGGTTTAGTTTAATCTCATGACAGTTCTTGTTTGATGAGTTGTGAGATTAAATTAGAATTGACTACCTAAAGGTCTTTTGAGAGCTACGTTCGATATTGGGTAAGGTTACCCTATCTAATCTAATCACGGGTACGTACTTAGTTATATGGGGAACCTGTACGCATGGGCATTAATATGATCACTTAGACTGTTCGTACGAGCATGAACTTTTAGAACTCTTGTCGAGGTTCGGACCATAGTATCATTAATCGAATCACGAGGACGTGATTCCGCTGACATGGGAAGAATGTCACAATTCTCATTTTCCGGTCATTTCTCATACTCCATATTCATCATTTTATAACGGTTCATTCATGATTTTACATTTCACGATAAACGCGTAAATTTTATATTAAATAAACGTTATCGCGTGAGTTATTATTTTGAATAATTAATCCGTTACTTTCAAAAATGATCCCGACATATTTTTATATTTACATTTAGTTGTAAAAACTATATTTTGAGTTTAACTAGTGTTTTAAATTTATTTGGTACATAAATCGTTAAAGTTAAATTATTACGACGTGTTTCTTAAAAACTATACGATAATTATATTATCACTCAAATTTTACAAGGAATGTATTTTTACAATTTTTATAATATCATTATACTCTATTTTGATCTATTAAAAATTTACTTGTACCTAAAAGCTACCACTTATCTTACAAGTTACATTTAACTACACATTTACTTACACTTTCTTAAAATTTATACAAGTATACATTTACACAACATTTAAAAAAAATATATATATATATATTTTGGAAAACATATCCCCCCTAAACCGGTTCTAGGGGGGAAGGATTGCATTTATTGTGTGTTGAATTATTTTCTTGAATGTTTAGTGTTACACTCCAAGTTATATATTTCATTCTTTCATTCATTCACTCATTATATCACCCAAGTCAAGCAAAGTGTTTCTCTCTTTTCTTCATCCTCCAAGACCGGCCTTCATCTTGTTCTAGTAAGGGATCACCAAAAATTTCAAGCTCAAGTTTATAACAATCTAGATAATACTCTTTATAAGGTTTTGAAATAAAAACCAAGAGTATTTAAGTTTAACCTTGTTACTTGCACCTCATCATATTCACTTGTAAGCATGTTTCTATCATTTTTCATGTTTCCTTTTCATTTCATATGTATCTTTTCATTTTTGGAGCAACATGCAAGACATATGTGATTTATACCATTTTACATGATTTTTAGAGTTTTATATATATTATGGTCATCCTATAATTATCCCCTTGGTATTCATTGGTCTTGATGATGATTAGGAACCCATGACACCCTAAGAAGGTGTATGGTAGGATTAGATTAGCTTTGGAGTTGATTTGAAGGGATTAGAATAGGTTTTGTCCGAGAAAAACTATTTTCGATACGTATAAAATATGTTCTGTCCTTGTTTTATTTTTCTGGAAAATCCGACTATAGTCACGACATTTTGGCCTTGATAATTAGAAAATATACTTTAAAACGAATCCGTGGCCGCTTGAACGGATTAAAACGGAGTTATAACGAAGTCGTAGTGAATTTTTAAAGTTTGACGACGAAATATATATTTTTCAGAAATTTCAGCACACTATTTTTGGTTTATTCGAGTCAAAAACGAGTCCTAAGCTTTACAAATTATTTCGACTTATCAAAAATATATTAGTATACTTTGATACGAAGCTAAGGACGTATAATACGTAGAAAACGGATTTGAAACGACTAAGATATACACGTTTTCATAAACTTGCCGTAACTATTATTTTTGGAAAAACTATATTATTTTTACGAGATAAGTGTTACGGTAACTAAAATCACCATATTTAACCCCTATTATCTTTATGTTCGAGACCTTTTTGACGAAAACTCCTGAACTGAAACTTTTAGATTTCGATACAAGCTTTCCAAAACCGTCGGTTTTTTCCTAACGTCGACGTACACTATTTTACGACTAGTTTTTCAAAGCTATTTTTGTTACTTTCATGAAACTTCCGACGACATTGTTTTGCGACGAAAAGTGATAATTTCACAATAAATCATTATAAAACCATTGTAGGATGACATTTTGACGTAAATACTTGTGAAGTCATTTTTTTGAATGGTCAAGACGTCAATAGAGTATTTTTCGACGAAAAGTATTATTTTCAAAAACTCGCAAATGGTATAAATAACATACGAAATGCATGCATAACATTACATTGCAACTCATTACATATCATATCATTCGTAATAGGTCAGTTTCGAGACTCACACTACATTTCGGTGTAACCACTTTTGTCATCGCCTCTATTCATCAAGTGAGTAATCACACCCCCTTTTTACCGTTTTACTATATTTTGGGGCTGAATGCATGAACCATACTTGAATTAAATTGATTCTTACTTTGTGAACTCTTTTGACTAGAACTTGTGAACTCGAATCAATCTTTGAACTTAATTACGAAATTACGACTTATTTGAACTTATTGAATCGTACGTGTTATGACCTTGACCTAAAGTCTCCCATGTTCGGAGCATCACTATAAAGTCTCCCATGTTCGGAGCATCACTATAAAGTCTCCCATGTTCGGAGCATCAATTTAAAGCCTCCCCGGTCCGGAGCAAAATGTCTCCCTATGGGAACGGAGCATTTTCAATTAAAGCCTCCCCGGTCCGGAGCAAAATGTCTCCCTATGGGAACGGAGCATTTTCAATTAAAGTCTCCCATGTTCGGAGCATCGCCATAAAGTCTCCCATGTTCGGAGCATCGCTATAAAGTCTCCCATGTTCGGAGCATCTCTAAATTATTATATACTTGGTACTATATTGTGAACTATTTTGACCACTTGATACGCTATATTTTGTGCAATGGGTTGTGTACACACAGGTTGCAAGTTTTGTATGGGCGGAACTTGGAACTGAGTGGATATACAATGCCTTTGCTTTGGGAACTATTATGACCGCTTACACTTGACTACTTGACGCACTATATTTTTGTGCAATGGGTTGTGTACACACAGGTTGCAAGTTTTGTATGGGCGGAACTTGGAACTGAGTGGATACACAATGCCTTTGCTTTGTGGACTATTTTCGTTGACCGAAAGCTTTAAATATTTCTTACGAGATTTCTTATTTTGCTAAACGTGTTTACTCACCAACTATTTTCATAGTTGACCCGTTTTTCTCTCATGCATTTCAGGTGATCGTTTGTAAGCTTTTTCTACCAGGTCTTGCATAATGAAGTTTTCACTTGTCACTACAAATCATTATGTAATAGAACGCAATATTTTGGAAACTAAACTTTGTAATATATTTGCCGATGACGGCTAAACTGGTATTGTAATGGTGAACTCTTTCTTTTAAATATTAATGTTGGTATGTTCTATTATCTTGTGCTTATGTTCCCTTCCGTTACACCTCGTGTTTCCGCCTCCGGCGAGGGTGTGACAATTTTGATCGAAGACGGAACGGCTTATTTCATCGAATTTCACCACCCGACAATTATCGTTGAATGCCTATCTCATTACACCCGGAAGTACGAATTTGGATTTAGTTGTCATAAGTTAAGGCTATTAGTAGTGTTACACCGTGACGCATAAGTAGTGACCGCCATGTTGAAAATCTGAATTGACTTCTAGATTCCTTAGCTATGACCTTGATCTTCGTTGAGCTCTATGTACGCATTGGTCTTGTTGAATTATAATAGTAGGTGGCTAGATCGTTCGCACTGCACTAGCAGTTTCGTTAGCAGGAATTGGTCATCTAGATCTAAGAGCAACCTCTAAATTTTAGTGATTAACGTGTAGGAAACCATAAGTAAAGCCTATCTGGCGATCAACTACTTATCACCTTATACGATGTCAGTTTGATAGTTGATTTCGTGTTGAGGAAGAGCCAACCGAAACCCTCGTAAAGGAAGTTGAGCAACTTAGATGAGACAAGACTCTAAATTATAAGTTTGTTGGAACTTAGACCGTGGACATGAGTTACTTGGGAATGAAAGGTCCAAGCGAGACTTGAGTACCCGCTTTTTTTGGCAATGATACTAGCTTAATTTTGGGGACAAAATCCTTTTAACGGGGGTAGACTGTAGCAACCGGCATTTTTGGGCAATATTTATTTATAAAAACTCAGAACTATTGGTGACAAACATAAAATTTTCCTGATTTATTTTAATAATAAATTAGATTTATTATTACCTATTCTACGTTATCGAGCTTTTTGAAACATATTTGATGTGAAAACGAGAGGTCACCTCGTGAAACGAAAAAATCGACACATAATGCGTATCGGCACAACCGCGCACCTAATATATATATACATTTTAACGTGAATAATATATTAATTTTGAAATATTAGTCATTTTAATGTAATTCCATTAACATTTATGAGTCACTAGTCATGTAAATAATCGTTTTCGTGGTAAAACTATTTTAAACACAATGGTTCAAATCCCGAGTCGAAATCGATCGTTACCGAGCCTTAGCGGGTCCCACACAACATTATATAAAAGTTTTACAAAAGCTCAAAACACCCCCTTTCCCTATTTGCGCTACCCACTCCCTTGTTTCTCCATTTGGCAGATTTAGCCCTCCTGGCATATAAAAGAGATTTTTATTAGGGTTTTGATACCATTTTGTTACACACACTCGCCGGGATCCCTGCTCCGGCGCCGCATCGTTTTTCCGGCCAACTTCCGGCGAACCAACTTTTCATTATCAACGCATAGATTGAAACCACAACATCATTTCTGGAAAAGATCGGAGTATTAGGGTACGTTTGCTAGGTTTTGAAATTCACCGCTGTCGTACACCACCACAATAGCGTTCACCACCACCTCATCCTCCCTCTCTTCTCTCTCGTTGGTAAGGTTATACGCACCACATCTCTTATTTCTTCCATTTTATTTTAACCCTAATCAGGTTATAAAAGCTGAAACGATTTTTAAGTAAAAACTTGTAAAACTTATGTCTTTCGAATCAACTCGTGTGGATCTGTTTGTTTTCTTATCAAACCACGTGACTCACTTGCTGAGTTGACTCAACTCAGTGAGTGAGTCAACTCGCCCGAGACAACTCACTGAGTTGGGTTGACTCGTTATCAGTTATTGATTTCTTTTCCTATTTGTATGCGGGTATGTTTTTATTTGATGAGTCTTGATTCATTTGGTTATGGTTAGCACCTCATTGAGGTTGGGTTACCTTGTGTCATCAGATTATGATAGAGTTGTTTGTATCAGTGGTGGGTAACCGTTTGGTTAGGGCTCAAATAGGATTGAGCCGTGACTCAAGGGAGTCACGGCCTAGTATTGAGTTGGTCATATTTTGTAGCCGTGGCTGGGGTTAAATTTTTGTAGTCGATATATGTTAGACAAGAGTTGATGGAATTCCAATTGAGTCATTGATGTTTTTCTTTGTTTTGTTGCAACAATGAGTGAGCCGTGACTCAAGGGAGCCACGGCCAAGGCGTCGGTTTAGATTGGCAAGGCGTAAGTTTGGTTGGGTTGTCGAGTAGAGTGAGCCATAACTCAAGGAGAGTCACGACTCGTGGGTTTTTGGGTTATTCAAGAACATGGCTGTAACCTCGTCGTGTCCTTTTCATTTTGTGTCAAGCTAGGGTCGAGGTTAGAAAACCTCGTGTGCGTATGTATCTGTCGAGTTCGAGTTGGTTTCGGACTTGGAATTACTTGGTTTTGTCATTCGGGCTAGTTAGCCCATAAGTGGTTTTGCGATTGGTAGTTCTGGGCCTATAAGCCCAAAGTAAGCCCAATACACTTGGTCTTTTATTTAAATTTCTTCCCTTATTTAAGATAACGATTTATTCTCTTTTTTTTTTTTCTTACTAACTTAATTTATATTGTTCCCTGTCTTTATCGATAGCGTTTCAGATACTATTTGGGAATACTTGGATATTGATATAGATTTGGAATATTTGTTACTATTACCTAAGCTTGGCAAATATGAATGCTCGTTATTGGATTTACGGTATTAGCCGAAGGACTTATGGACAATTTTGGACACAAAATAGTCGATAAACCCGACACTAATATATACGCGAATGATAACGACAAATAAATAATTAAAACTTGTAAAAATAATAAAACTTCTAAGAAATTGAATAAAACATGTATAATATTGTATAAAATTTATGAAACGTAATTTATAGAACTTGTTATTCAAAAGTCGTAATGACTTGGAAATATTATATAAATGGACGCATAATGTCCAAATTTTTATAAAAACCATTTTATAACTTAAACTATTACGATTTACAAACGTTATAAACTTTTATACTTTCTTAAAGTATTAACATGGTACACTTTTCATCAAACGTGCAATTCTTTCTAAAACTACAACGTCTTATAAACTATTTGGGTTACGGGGTAAAACACCGAAACATGCTATCGACGGGTTCTATTCGCTGTCCCTTATTTTTTTCTTTTCTTTTTGTTATTCCCTCTTGTCATCCTTTCATTACTCCTTTGATTTCGTTATCTTTGCGTGAGTTACCTTGAGTCTATGTCTTCTTAGAAACCACAAGAGCTTCGATACTAAACTTTTTACAAATAATTATTCGAGGCATCCACGAAAACCAAAATATGTTAGTTTTGAAAACTTATGTACATTATATTATTTTGAGATATATTCTGAGTCAAACAATGAATATTAGGTTGTGCCGTTCGTGTACCGTTGTGCGTTGTGCCGTGCTTCTCGACACTGTTTACATTACCCGAGTTACTGTTCATTGCTATCTTCTAAGGTGAGTCTTCGTAGCCCCTTTTCACTATATTTTTCCTTGGGGGAAAATGGTACTCAATGTTTTTCAAACGTTTTTATGCTGTGACTTACTGTTTTACATGATTTTGGGCATATATGTGTGATGATACGATTATATGCTATGAAATGCTTTGCTTGGTGAACTCATGACTGCAACTGGTTAATCTCTGCGGAGAGCCCACATGATGATAGATCTATCGGGGTAGCTCCCCACACGGTATTGGATATACGTTTGTTGAACACTATAGGCTCAGTTGGCGCGACACTATTACTGTTTTACTAAAGTGCTTATAATTGGTATTCATGCTCACTATTGTCCTATGCTATATTATTCACAGCTTCGTGGTTTTACTTTCAAACCTACGAGCTCACCAACATTATGTTGACGTTTTCTAGTACCATTTTCAGGTGGATCATTACTAAGGTAATTGAAGGCACGTTTAATGGAGTCAAACTATTTGACATTTTGCTACTATGTTTTCAAGACAACAAGATTTCAAAAGCTACATGTTTTTCTATCATTTTTGAGACAAGGATCGTTTTGTAAAAGTTATAAACTATTGTTGAAATAAATATGAGGTATGAATCTATGATGTTATGCAATGTGCCTTTTCCAGTCATATCCCGTGTTTCCGCCATTGACGGGGTGTGACAAGTACGTCACTCTTCAAAACGATTAAAGCCCTAGTTTTGCAACTAGGGTTTTTAAGCCATAATTGCGTAAAGATTAGACCATGATTAGATAACGAAGTCACAAATCAGTTATGATAGAAAAAATCAAGAACCGAAAATAAAAAACCCTAAAGAGCGATTAGGAAGAAAACCCTAAAAAAATCAAGATTGATTCAAATCAGGCTTACACAAGAAAGGGATAAAACTAGATCATACAGAAGGTATAATCGAAGATTAATTCCTACTTGTGATGGGGAAGATTGAAGGTCGATCAAGATGGAAAAAAAAGGTTAAGGGAATCGACTTTTCTCCAAAATCGCCAACAGGTACTCCTCGATTGTTCTCTCATCAGCCTCATCGTCAGAGTTTTCCTAAAAATCCTGAACCACACTGTTTGAATAAAAAGCAGTAGAAATTGGTGTTGAAGTGGTTGTCAGGGACTTTTTGACTTCCTGAAACTTTTTCAAGTCAGAGTATCGTCTGTTGATGAGGTTATCCTCATAGACAAATTTCCCGTAGATTTCAGGGAGTTCAAGATTCTGAATATGATTTGCATTTCTAAGTCCTTGTGAAAAATTTAACCACTTCTCAAGGAGACTGTTAACAAAACCAACATTGATTTCATGTTTGGACAACTTGACACCATCATTTGACAGTTCATTTAACAAGGTTTTATAACGGGTGTAAGTTTGAGAGAGTGTTTCTGAGTCTTTAGCCTTGAAGGTATTGTACTCAAGTTTCAGGTCCATGATCCTGTTTTCCTTGGTATCTGAGGAACCTTCATAGTTGGGGACCAGGTCATTCCAAGTTTGTTTGGCTGTACTACAACCTATGACAGACTCCATAACATCATCAGGAAGACAAGATATGATGATGCTTTTGAGCCTCTGGTCCTGGTTGACCACTCTCCTCTCATCCTGAGTCTACTGAGCTTCAGGTTTAGGTAAACCTTCAGCAGTCTTTGGGATAAATGGATATTCATTAATACACTTAATGTAGTAAGGTTCCATCTTAGTCAAGTAGCAAAGCATTCACTTCTTCCACTTGTTAAATTTGCCAACTTTGAGTCGAGGGGCAACAGCAGCATAGGCTCCACCCTTTTGTCGACAAGTTGGGGCACATCACTTTCAACCATGTTTGGATCCTGATTTTAAAAAAGTTTTTGAGAGGCTTAAAAGGGTTTTATAAATCAGCCTGCTCTGATACCACTTGTTGTTCCCATTTCACAATTAGTAAAAAGACAATTTTGCACTAAGTGTGATACATGACTAAAGTAAAGTATTTGAAAAATCACAATTAAACAAGATAAAAAAACTTAAGCACACTGAGATTTTTCAACTTTTATATCCTTTATTAACAATGAATCAAAAAGAATATATTACCTAAGTTCTTGCGGAACAGCACTTGGGATTGAATGACAAATATGGTGTAACTCCTCACGAAGCTTAGGCTAAGTTTAAGCACAACTATTCAGGTACCACTGAGCTATCTCAGGGACATAGTTGTATTTGGAGGAGTGAAAGATTGCTTGTGTGTGTTTTTTCACAATTAATGCACAAGCTACAATCTTTCACTCCTACCTTATGGCTATTTATACAAGTATGTTTTTAACTCTATCCTAGAGGACAAACTGAAAGGTTTACAGAAGACAAAATACTAATGTATTTTGTCTCTGTTTACAATGGCTATATTGAGTAAGTGACAAAGTTGCTTTCTTCTTGTGAGTGATGACACTGATCCTGGTTGTTAGTGTTTCAAGGAAAGTTTGACTTTGGGTTGATAAGGACTTCGTCTTATCTATTCAAACTTATCCCGCCTTGTCCCGCTCATTCTTCAGTCTTGTTAGCCTTCAGTCTAGATCTTCTGTCTTGTCTTCAGTGATAATAGTTGGTGAGGAGCTTTGGGATTCATTGAGTTATTGTCATCACTCACTGAATCCACCATCTTCTTCTTGACTCAGTCTTCACCCCTTGATTTTCGCCTCACTGAGTGGAGAGACTTTACTTCTTAGCCTCGTACTGAGTATCCTGAAGATAGCTCACTGAGTGGCTATGCGCTCAGTGACTTGTTAGTGTTTTAAGGTTATAAACACAGGGTATTTTCTATTCAAATCCTAGAATAAAGGGGTTTGGGTATTCACTGAACCCAACACTAGTAGTTTCATGCCCATCTGTGACTAAGTATTTTAGATAAAAGGATATTGTAAACATTATTATTCAAATGAAATAAAGTATTTTGTTATGTTTATTATTCATTTATTGTGATGTTATCCTATATTTGTATGTTTAAATCCTTGAATAACTTAAGTTATTCTAAATAGTCCATTGTCGATCAATAACATGGGAATGGTATTGAATTAAGACAAATCTAAGTATTAGTTAGAATATACTTGAAAGTATATTGATGCGTAGCATGACAAATTTCAGATGATATTCAATGGATTGAATATAGGATTTATCCCAACAACATGATGGTACTTTATGGATCTTAGTCATTAAGTACATCATGAATATTTATCCTTTGACTTGAGATACCAGAGAAATGTCATGGATGTAGTGCATTTATGTGAGGCAATCTAACGCTAAACATAACTGGTAGTTAGAAGGGTTGTTTTCAAAAGTGTTTCGAAATTTATGAATTCTTCTCGTAGTCAAAACATGATTTGTTTCCTTCAAATTTGTTTTGAAGTATAATACTGCTGGGCCCCTCGTAGGGTTTGACAAGATGTTTGCATGGCCATGCCCAAGGTCTTCTGGAATGCGTTCAGGAGAATCGGTAATCTTAATCAATCATATAAAACGAGAAAAAGAATAGTTAATTGAGAAATGAGTAAGATCCATATTCTCATTTGCATAGTATTAGAAACAAAAGGATGAATATAATGATGAATCATCTAAACGGTTTTTCTCCAGAAAACCATACACGAGTTGTACTGGGGGTATTGGCGTGTTGCTAGACGCTAATCAATGTCATTATACGTTTGTAAACATATCCAAGTGGGAGTTGTTGGTTTTATGTATAAATTTATAAACGTGTATGTCTGGATTTGAACTCGTGACCACGGGATTGCACACATTACGAATGAGAATTAAAGTTAAATAATTAATGTAAAATGATTACGATTAACTATTACACAAAACCGACTAACGATCGTTAAGTATTTAACGGAAAATGACTAACGATCGTTAAATGTAAAGAGAAGGACTAATAGTGAAAAATCTATAAAAGGAAAAGATTTGGGTGTTCCCCCTTGGTCTTTGGACATTTTTTAGAGGGTTTTCCAACCTAAAACCCTAACTTTTTCCCAAAGTTTTCCATTCACTATATAAGCAAACCTAAGGTGAAAGTTTAGGGTTAACTTTTGTGCACACACATTAACCTAAACTTTTCTTTGTTTTTCTCTTTCAAAATTCGGCTATCCCTCTTCCTTAGGGTGTTTGGTTTTGTTTTTCTAAAACAAGGTTTTGTTGATCTAGCAATCTCTTTAATTCGTTTATTAATTCGTGTGTACAAGAACGTGGTGTAACACACTATTGTTACATCAATTGGTTTGAGTTATAAAACGGTAAGGGATAACTCGTTAAACCACTTTGTCCCATTTATTGAAGAGATCTAGCCAATTGCAAGAGGTATGTTACGCATTTACTTTTTAGTTAATTAATTGCAGTTATATGAAGTCTTCCGCTGTGTGTACTATGTGGTGTCTTTATTTATTATTTTGTATGTCAAGTCCAATAACCTCAACAATTTGGAGGTCAACCCGGACCCGAGACGCGTTTGACCCATGCTTCCTAAATGACCCATCTAGACCCGTGAGCCGTGACCCAACCCGACACGACCCACTCATTTGGCTGCTTATATTACTCAAGGGACCTGGCGAACTCCTACTGCACCATAGACTTCCTTTAGAACCGCATTGATCACGAAACGTCAGTCTTTACTTTCCAAGTTCCTTGTTACCGTTAGTCCTACAAGCATCAAGAAGAATGCCCAATCATCAACAACCAATTCGGAAAACACGTCCTTGTAGAATTCGTATGCATCTACTATCCGACCAGATTGGCATACGAGTTAGATTAATCAATAATGCAAGCACAATGCTCTAGTTTAAGTTCATACAGTATAAAAAGGCTCATCGCAGTCCACCATATTACGTGATTCATGTTCTTATCAGAAACTGTTACAAATATACTATAAGCAGTCATTACATCTTTACACTTAAGATACAAATCAAAACCCGTGTTTTGTACAATCTGATTAGCTCGACACCTGCAAATCAAAACTTCTTCAGACTATATTCCCAAGCACCACCTTCCCAATTCTAAGATTCCCGTGTTTTGTAGCAGCAGATATCAATGTCCCAAACGTCTGCTAATCAGGCTGCAATCCACTTGAACACATCCTAGACAAAGTAGTGAAACTAGCTTCTCCAACATCATCACTCAAACCATAAGCAGAAATCAAAGAATTTCACGAAACTCGGTTTAATCCTTTCAATCACAACCCATCTCATTAAACATCCAAAACAAATAACCCACGTCCCCAAACCTTATATAACATGCGATAATCGCAGTCCAAGGGACCTCATTTCTATCAGGCATTATATCAATGAATTTACGAGACTCACGACGACTAGTCACTGAAAATAGCTCAGCGATCTAACACTCGTGGTCGCTATTCAAGCACTTTTAGGCCTAATGTTAGTTGGTGTTTAATTAACAGACGAGCTGAAAAACTTTGACCGTTATGTCTTTAGAACCGCGAACCTAAATCAGAACCAAAATCTTTTGTTTGTTTAACCGAAACAAAACTTACTGAATATACTGTATTAGATAGGAAGGGGCAAAATCAAATGAAATGTCATGAAGTTATCATAAACTACTAGAAAGTTAATGCAAAAGGACATATTAAATAAAATAAAATGATGTGAATGAGAAAAAGTATATAAATCGATATTCACGGGTGATTTGTTTGATATTCGGCCAGTGTACTCTCTTATGTCTTTATGTAACAACTTGGACAATGACCTAGCATTTAGTACACGGTTTTACACATGCCGAAACATTCGACATGTTGGATCATTTGAATCCCGACACCGTTTAAATCATTATTTGAGAAATAAATAACCATGTGCATGCATGTACCCGATCATGCATGTAGGTACGTTTCTTATCCGAAAATAATACGTAGTATCTAAATTATGAGCATCTGTTTTCGCAAAGTCATATCTAAGGGATTTTGCTTCTTTCTTTTTTGATTTAGATGTTAAAGTGAAATGCTTTACACTCTCCAACGACTGATATTTTAGTTAAATCGTGTAATATCATGATTTGAAGATCTGATTTAAATTCATGACCCTCTGTTTTAGAACTATAAATATAATATAACTCCTGTCATTGGGCTACTGTCGCGAAAATTATACCTATTAGCTAGTCACAATATTGTTTGGACAACCTAAATTCATATTTGGTAATTTCATTATGAATATAGTTAAACTTAAAGTAGCTTGTTTTTTGGGAGCGTGTGAGGACTAGTAATCGAGTATTTCAAGCGAATATGATAATCGTTGACTCACATTGATCATTGACTCCAAAGAGATAGAGATTCAAAAATCAAGTCCATTTTCAATGATATGTTGGACCCCCTTAAAACCATGCCTAATCTATATTTAATTGACTCTTGACAAAGCATTTCAACCAATGACCAAAACATATACCAAGGGTATCTTTGGTATATGAGAATGGAAATCAGTAAATGGTTTGATAGTTCAAGAAATTTAGTGAAAAAATGTTTGGTAGAAAAATATGAAATGGGAAAATGAAATCACATTTAAAGATTCATAAATGAATAGACGAGGAGAGTTATTTTACATATTAAACTTTTTTTATATATCAAATGATTCATCTCCATTATTCATCTGAAAAAAAATTAATGCATGAGATTAAAAGCATTTTATTATTTCATATATTTTTTATAATTTGAATATTTCTTAAACCGTTAATCGTTAAGCGAAAATATTTACACCGTTGCGACGAGCATTTAATTATCTTTCTATAGACGGACACTTTGATATACTTTCGAAAAAAGAAAATAAATTCGTTTTTTTCACGTTTTTCGTCTTTTTTTTTTTTTACGTTATTGAAATTTGCATGAAAAAAATCATATTATGATTAAACACATTTTTTTTAAAGTAATACATGTGTACTTTAATAACGGATTACAATAAGATGGCAGGCAAACGGGCAACAAGCAAATGTGATATGAGTGTTAAATCATATATGATATGTAATATAACATGTGATATGATATGTATATCATATGTGATTTTACACTAATATCACATGTGATATTACATATCATATATGATTTAACACTAATATCACATGTGATATTCAAATTAGTATTTAATCATATATGATTTTTTAATGCAAATTTCAGTAACGTAAAAAAACGAAAAAACTTTAAAAAAAATGTGAAAAATACGATTTTTTTTTTGTCGAAAGTATATCAAAGTGTCTATCTATAGAACGATAATTAAATGCTCGTCGCAATGATATATTTTTTTTCGCTTAACGATTAACAGTTTGAAAGGTATTAATATTTGAAGAAAAAAAATGATGAAAGTGTGTTTTTTAAATTGTTGTGATTAATCTCATCCATTAAATCAAATAAAAATGAAGAGTGCAGATTAATCCCTTAGTATGTAAAGAATCTATTGTCCTCAAATGATCTAAATCTGAATAGATATGTGACTTTATGTAGTTCCTTATTCCATGATTTGTTTCTGAAACAAAGATCAAAAGGATTTAAATGCAATACACAAAGATAAAATTTTCAATCGTACAATTCTTATTAGAATGAATCAAAGAATTACAAAGTGTTTGATGGATAAACATTTAGGGTGCGTTTGATATGATGACATGAATCACAATCGGTATCGATTTCATTATAATATGGGTCCCTCACCTATGATAGATTCATTCCTCCTCTTTTGGACTTCTATGGAGTATGGATAATATCCATATTTTCATTCTCATATAATGTGAGCCCCTCATCTTAACCAAACATTTATAATCATTACCGCTATCATTCCCTCATTCCCATATGGGATACCAAACGCACTCTTAATTCAATGACAATATATTTAGCTCTTTGAATAAGAAAACTCAAACAAAGGTTAGAGTTTGCAAATAAACTCCAAGGTCGTTGATTGGATAATGGACTAAAACGAGCTCAAACGAGAGTAAATGCTCCTTTTAAATGATACAATAAATGTGGAACATATAACATTTACTTCTACCAACATTCTCTTTATATAGGAGACAGACACATACGGGTTGTTGAGACATGTCAAACATTTAATGGAGAACAACATCTTCTATTAAATGTTTCTATTCTTGAAAACACAAAAACCTTACTTTAGTGAACAACGTTGCCAACTGTTCACTACATGTTCACCAAATCGTATTTATCTTGACTTTCTCAAAGATTATTTTTTTAATATTTTTTTTTTTAGGTAACCATGATTTCCGACCTTTTGGCTTGACTTTCTCAAGGATGCACTTTATTTCATTGTTTTGCAATGTTGAAAAGTCCCGCCTAAATATCTAAGATATATTTTCGGCTAAGCTCTCTTGGATGGATCAAGAAGTTGATCGGCTCATCAGGGCATTATCGATTCCGATGAACCTTTGTCCTCCGGCTTCTAGTTCCTTATACATACTAGTTGACTTCGTCTGCTTGAGAGTATGTCTTCAGGTTGTCTTCGAATCCTTGACGATGTCTCTGACTTGAACTTCGCTAAGGTTGTTCGCTGATTTTTTTATTAGCGAGTTTTCTTATACTTAGTCTATTTTATGTTTAAATCTAGTCAGAAACCATTAGCGCTGAATTGACCCAACAGTTTGCATCTCATTACACTCCTTGCCCTACATTCTCCCTTTCATTTTTGTTTTGTGGTCACAATCAATAGTATTAAATTAATAATAGGACAATGCTACCCAAAACTATATAAACGAATCAAACGGCATTTTATATGTATAGATAATTACTTTCATTCTACCTTATGTTCAAACCAATACTGGGAGTGATTGCTATTTGTCAACGAAACACACCCTAAATTTAGTGGGGGATCCATAAACAAAAGATATCATGTGTGCTTTATTAAACTATACAAGACTCACAACACAAATTTCTTTAACGTGATGCATTATCAAATAATCATGCATTTTACTATATTACCACTACAAGGGATAGTTCCATATGGTTCACGGAACCCCCGAAACCACCTTAAGTACGCCCCTGCTTAAATGTTTATATGTATTTTCTGCATTCATCATCTGGTAAGTCATCTCAGCGCCATCTCATTACCTCTCCAATCACACACCAATAAATAAAACGCCATCCATTGCACTAAAACCAATAAAAGTTATGAGTATATGTAGGTTCCACAAAACACTCATAAAAAATATTCCACTCACTTAAAAGAAAATTAATACTAGTACAATAATAATAATAAAACAAAAAGCACCGGTGAGCGGAATGGCTAGGGACGAATGACAGATAGTGCAGTATGGCTAGCCATTGGGGTTGTTTTTGCCAATGGCGTGCCATCATCACTCCCTCTCCGTGCTCTGATACGGATTCATGTATCTGCCTAATATGGTTAAGCTACGAATTCAAATGGCTAAAATCTTGATGTTGACAACTCGACATAGACTATTTAGTAAAATTACCACGTTGACCCTAGACCAATATGTTGACAATTTTGCTTTTGCGAGTTGCACTAGATTGGTCACAGTGGAAGCAATAGCATAATGTATATATTGACAATATATAACCCACTTGCCACTATAGATATTCAACTAGCATCAAAGCAGCAACTAATAAATGCATGCAATAACGAAATATTTAATCACATTGTTTAGTCATTAACAAGATATCCTAGATATTATTAGTTTGAATTACATGTTAATAGTTCTGTCAAGTTGCTAATTATGTGTTATAATAATGAAATGACTTGAGATGGTTATATGAACACAACTCATGATAAGACTACAAAAGTTCCAGAGGCTGTGAATACTTTGGTTTCACACATTAAGGTTTGCCAAAAACATTATAAAACCAACTTCTTGCTTGTCAAATACTCACTACCTCAAAACAAACACAACAAAACAACCATAATGGTGTTCAAAACCTTTGTATTACTATTACTCTTCATGGTACTTAGTACTGTTCTAGCTGCTAATTCCATCTTTGAAAATGAGTTAGAAGCTTTGAAACACTTTAAGAATTCAATCACAGATGACCCAACTGGTGCACTTCTAGATTGGAATTTAGATTCCAATTCGGATTCTGTCCATCACTGCAACTGGACTGGAATCCAATGCGACGATATCTCTAAACGAATAATCTCAATTTCTTTTTTAGATACACAACTCAAAGGCGAAATATCACCTTATCTAGGAAATCTTTCCAGCCTTCAAGTTCTTGATTTGACTGATAACGCATTCACTGGCAAGATTCCGTTCCAGCTGGAATCATGTACACAGCTTATGACTTTAGCTGTTTACGCAAACTCGCTCTCTGGGTCGATTCCATTCCAGCTAGGAAAACTAGGGAATCTTCAATACCTAGACCTTGCAAACAATTCCTTTACGGGAATCATTCCCGAGAGTTTGTGTAATCTCACTTCATTGCTAGGAGCCAGCTTTGCAGACAACAAACTTGTTGGTAAAATCCCCGAGAGAATCGGGGATTTAATCAATCTTCGGCAAATTGAAGCTTTTAACAACCTTTTACAAGGTTCAATTCCTACTTCTGTTGGTAACATGAAAGAGTTACTAGCTCTTGATTTTAGCGTAAACCGGCTTTCTGGCACTATTCCTCAACAGATTGGAAACTTAACAAGTTTACAAGCTCTTCAGTTGTATGAAAATTCTATTTCGGGAATTATACCAACAGAACTCGGCCGTTGCACGAATCTAACTTTACTCAATCTATATACCAACAAGCTTACCGGAAGCATTCCTGATTTAGGAAATATGGTGTACTTACAGGTTTTGCGGTTGTATGATAACCAACTAAATTCCACCATCCCTTCCTCGTTGTTTAAGTTGAAGTCATTAGTGGCTTTACAACTATCAAGGAACGATTTAAGTGGGAACTTGTCTTCAGAGATAAGTTCACTCGAGTCGTTACAATCACTAATCCTTCATGAGAACAAGCTTACCGGTTCAATCCCAGTATCGATAACGAGGTTAGTGAACTTGACATACCTAACAATGAGCTCAAACTATCTCACTGGATCAATTCCTTTGAGTATCGGGTCTCTCTATAATTTACGAAATCTGTCCTTAGGCAGTAATAATCTGGACGGATCTATTCCGTCCAGTATCACAAACTGCACGAGTATTCGCTGGATAGATTGGTTTAATAATAGTATGGTTGGAGAAATACCTGAAGGGCTCGGGAAGTTGTCGAATCTAACTTTTTTAAGTATTAGCCACAACCGGCTATCGGGAAAAATCCCAGATGATATCTTCAACTGTTTTAGTCTCAAGACTTTAAGTGTAGCATATAACAATTTATCAGGATTCTTGAACCCGCGAATTGGTAGACTCTATAATCTCCAAAGACTTCAAATTCATGGTAATTCATTTTCAGGGTTCATTCCAGGGGAAATCGGAAACTTAACTAGTTTGTTTATGTTAAATCTGGGAAAAAACCAATTTTCTGGGACCATTCCTGTAGAACTAGCAAATATTCTGTTCCTTCAGAGTCTTTTGCTCGGGAACAATGATCTCGAAGGACGGATTCCTGAGGAAATTTTCGAGCTAAAAGAGCTGACCGAACTCTACTTGATGAACAATAAGTTTGTTGGCCCGATAGCTGACTCATTTTCAAAGCTTGAAATGCTTTCTGTGTTGGATTTAAGTGGAAACAGGTTTAATGGTTCGATTCCAGATAGTATGGCAAAACTTAAAAGGTTAATTTCCGTAGACCTGTCACATAATCTTCTCACAGGCACGATTTCAGGGCCCATGATTGCAAGTATGAAGAATCTTCAGGTATATCTTAATCTCTCAAGCAATTTTCTTACAGGAAAGATCCCAGGTGAGCTAGGAAAGCTCGAGATGGTACAAGCTATTGACATCTCAAACAATAATTTGTCGGGTAATATTCCTGTAGCGATCCAAAGCTGTAGAAACCTACAGAGTCTAGATCTTTTGCAGAACAAACTCACGGGTATTATTCCCGAAGGTTTTGGCAAGATGTTGACTTTGGAACACCTCAACTTTTCCTTCAATCAGCTCGAAGGACGTGTACCAGATACAGGTATTTTTAGAAACACCACCTCAGTTGGATTACTAGGAAACCCGTCTTTGTGTTATAAAAACGACACTGAATCATGCACAGCCACACGTAAACAAAACCGTTCACATCATCTATCAAGAAAGACGGTCTTGATTCTTGCTATACTTGGTTCATTAGCTGTTATTCTAGTATTGTTTATATCGGTGTTATGCTATCGTCATGCTAGAAAGCTTAACGTCAAGAAAACTAACAGCCTCGAATCAGAGTACTCCCCAGGGTCCGGTCTGAAACGATTTGATAGAAAAGAGCTAGAAGATGCTACTGAGGGGTTCAGTGAAGAAAATATTCTTGGTACAAGCAGTTTAAGCACAGTGTACAAGGGTAAACTACAAGACGGGACGATGATAGCAGTGAAGAATCTGAATTTCAGACAGTTCTCAGCTGAATCTGATAAGAGCTTTGATAGGGAGATGAAGATATTAGCGAAACTGAGACATAGAAATTTGGTGAAGGTACTTGGTTACGCGTGGGAGAGTGGAAGACTGAAGGCGTTGGTTCTGGAATATATGGAAAATGGTAATTTGGATAGAGTTATACATGATTCTGGTGATAGGTCGAGATGGGATCTGGCTGAGAGAGTTGAGGTTTTGGTTTCGGTTTCAAGAGGATTGGTTTACTTGCATTCAGGATATGATTTCCCAATTGTTCACTGTGATCTAAAGCCTTCTAATATACTTTTGGACGGAAAGTGGGATGCTCATGTTAGTGACTTTGGGACGGCTCGGCTTCTTGGAGTTCACGAGCAGGATGGAAGCAGCGTCTCTACTGCATCGACATTTGAAGGCACCATTGGCTATTTGGCACCAGGTATAACTTACTTTGATAATGTCGAAACTGTGGTTTATTTTATTGACAAAATTTGAACCTTTTATGCAATTAGACTTAAAAAAAAAACTTTTGATGGTTTGACTTTTAAGGTCAACATGACAAAATTTGAACTTCATTAGCTGATGCATTGTATTTTATCTTACTAAGAAAATTCTGATAACCAGACTTAACTTTGTAAATGTGAAATACAATAACAGATTTTGGGTTTCTTTTTGTACGAGATATATATCAATTTTGATTTTGAGTTGTATCACATTTGACCCAGTATGTCAAACTAATGCATTTTCTGTTTTCCATCAGAGTTTGCATATATGAGAAAAAAGACAACAAAAATAGACCTGTTTAGCTTCGGAATAATAGTGATGGAATTACTCACTAGAAAAAGGCCAACAGGACTCACCGAAGTTGAAGGGGTCCAGATCACTTTGCCACAGCTAGTAGATCACGCACTTACAAATGGAATGAACGAGCTGATTGATATTGTGGATCCTGATCTGGCTTCCAATTTCTCAACGAAGCAAGGCCTAATAGAACAACTTCTTAAGTTGGCGTTATCTTGCACCAGAATGGATCCAGACGAACGGCCAGACATGAATGAAGTTTTGTCTACACTTACAAAAATCAGCAAGCAAGTCTAAACAATGAAGGTTACATATTGGAACATAAAGGGATATCCCCACTTGTGCTTTTACTTTTCAGTAATGACATAATGTAGACACGATGAGAAACTATGTTAATATACTCCCTCCGTCCCAAATTATAAGTCTATTTTTTACTTTTCAAAGTCTTTTTCTTCCTACTTTCTTAAAAAAATTTTTTCGTGTTATATAATATTTGATGAAAAGTATACAAATGAAAATGCATTTAAATCACATATCCATTTATATATTTTATAACAAGTATTATATAATGCTAAAAGAAATAATTAAAGTCAAAGTTGGTATAAAATGATTTTGAAAAAGTCAAAATGGACTTATAATTTGGGACAAAGAGAGTATATTTTTTAGTTGAAAAAGGTGAATATATATATATATATATATATATATATATATATATATATATATATATATATATATATATATATATATATATATATATATATATATATATATATATATATATAGATATTACACCGAAACCAATATATACAAGTACATACAAAAACAGTAATACAGTGTTTGGACAATCCCCAAAACACACCTTATAAATCACCAAATGCAAGAGAGGATATCCTTAGCCTCTGACTACATTTCCCAATAGATGACAGACAAACCTTAATCTCTTAAATGCAGCAGGACCCCCTCACATTTAGAAATCAAAGAAGCTGTCAGTACCAAGCATCATCATAAGCTAAGAGTATTAGGTGTGGTGAAGAGGCATCCCCTCTTCATCACCGCCACGTCACTGCCACATCATCATAACAAACCTCCACAACTAACCAGAACTAACCCCCCCCCCCACTCACAACAAACCTCAACCTCTTCATTTGAGGCCACCACTACAACTTTATTTTATTTTTTCAAATTTTCAAATAAACTAAATTTATTTCATTAATAATCAATATACATTAAACAACACAATAATAAGAAAAGTAAACACGATATGTAAAAAAAACGACACGGGAAAAAAAATACAACACATACTAATAATACGAAACCTAAGCATCACGTTCGGCATATTTCCTCACTATTCTTTCCTGCCTCTTTCGGATGATCTCTGCTTTTGTCGGGTCATCGGTCAAACTGGGATTTAGCATGAGAAACTTCATCTCCTTCATCTCTAACGCAACAATTTCCTTCTCCCGCCTCGCCTCGCAACAAGCCATTTGAGCGTCGGCTTTTTGAGCATATTTTTCGGATATATGTCCCGAAAAAGTACTCGATTGACTCCCACCGGAGCTCACAGCGCTCGACGTTGAAGTCGACTTTTGTTTCTTTGCAGCTCGACTCTTTGCGCCATCTCTTTCGGGACGAGGTCGTTTGTCTGGCGAATATATCCTTGAGACATGTAATGTCAATCGGCTCTTCGGCATCCCAGCGGTAATTTTTCAAAATATCCCAACATTGAACAAACCCGAACTCCTTCCCAGCAAAACGTTGCTCAAAGCTCAGTTTCGCATTCTCGACATGATCGTGGTCATTTTCACCACTTCGACGCTGCAGATGTTTGTAAATAGCGTTAATCCTCGACCATTTACCCGTGATCATATTTTTGGTGCGCTGGTCATCGGTGGTCTGATTATTGAACATGTCCATAATGTCGTTCCAAAAGAAATCTTCGGAACGGTCATTTCCCATATCTCGATCTTGCGAAATTTCTATCCAACATTGCGCAAGCAACCTTTCTTCAGCCTTGCTCCAACACATCTTCGTCATCGTCTGCGTCTAAATCCACAGCTTGTTTTGATTTATTTGCCTTCCTCTTTTTCCTGGTACCTTTGGCCGGTTCACGTGATTTTGGTACTTTGAATTGTGAACCGGACGGTTGTGATTCCATTTGGGGAAACGTTTGAGGTTGTGACGGGTTAAAAAACTGTGGAGGTTGTGACGGGTTAAAAAACTGTGGTGATGGAAATCGGGCGGGGTAACTTGCGAATCCTTGTTGAAACGCATATTGTTGGTTAAGAAAAATTTCTTGTGGAGACGGGTTGGAATTTTGCGAGGAGGGGGTAGACGGGTTTGAAGAACCCCCGTATTGTGGTGGGTTTGAATTTAGTAGGTTTGTGAAATACCCTCCGTCATTTGGGTTTTGAGACATTGTGGGATTTTTTTTGAACTAAAGATGTAGAAAGTTGATGAAGATGGAAGAGATGAAGATGATAAAAATGGTGGTTATGATATGTTATGTATAGGGGCGGTAAGTTTTTTTTTTTTTTTTTTAAAGAAAAAAAAAAGAAACTATCCGTTTGATTTGCAACAGATATATTTTTTCGAAAGTAAAATATATCCGTTTCCTTTTGTCAGAATTTCAGCTCGTTGTCGCCACGAAGAGGGAAGGAATGGCGAAGCTCGGCGAGGTCAGCCAGTGTGGCGGCGAGCCCCGGCAAAGCTCCACGTCGGACGGCGAAGAGGCATAACGAGACCACACCTAATGCTCTAAAGATCACTCACTGCAAACACTGGCATCACCCAGCCTTGAGTTCTCACCAAAAGACCATATCAACTCTAGGGATACCCAAATTGTGATCTACATTTCCTGTAATAGACATAAGATTCTATATTAACCACTGTGTAGTCTATCATCCTCACACAGAATCAATATAAGACCTATGACCAAACAGGCATCATCACAAACTTAGGATCACAAAGAGTTGAAACAACAACCATGTCATATCCAAAAGAGGTAGTCTCATCTTACACGACTCACCAAACCATTTGGAATGACTCAATACTGATTTTGCCTACAAACCAACTCAACCAAACAGGAAACTATCATTATGGCATTTACTAAAATCAACAACCTAAGGACAGTAACTTGCTCCCCTTCATCTTCAAAGCAAGCCACATTCTAGGTATTCAAAGTAGCAAAAGCTTTTTGCTGCCAAGGTAATCCAAACACTCCTTTAACTCCCCTGCTACATTTTGTCACAACTCCCTTGAATCTTAAAGTACGTTTAATCAATAACCAGCTCATATAATTTTTCTCTAATGGTCATAATACCCCTTTTGTAAGGTCATTTACATTAATAAGTCACAACATCGAGGCTTTATTTCAACTTTAATGACTAAATATGTACAAAAACAATAGTCTACAAATATTTGTAACATTTTTTGCATTGAGATGCAACATTATGATTGACATCAGTTTAAGTTGGTCAATATGACCTGTCTCGAGGCTTGATATTGTGCCTGATTTTACGTGTACCATTTTATGCTCAAGAACAACTATATAACGATATAGTTTTGCGGGTATTCTTGGCCAAAAATTATACAGTAACAACTAATTATCAATATTAACTAACAATAGTAGGTTTATATAGCCATTATATTCCGTTTACTCGCAAATGATAGTGATAGACTACTTGGTTGAGAACTTTGAATTATATGCGTCTTCTTAAAGACTTTGTCTAATAAACTGACGATATCATTTAAATAGTTAAGCTGCTATTTGAGAAAGGGGTACATACATTCACTAACACTGCAACTATACCTGGTGAATATAATGACAAAGGGATATCATTTAGTGTCAAAGATATATTTTTCAGATCTCAGTGTCAAAGGGATCTTTATAAGAGACTTAATAAAGTAGACTATTTTATGTTTAAATACTTGTCAGAGACAATTGGGTCCAAAATCAGACCTAACATCACAACATCGCACCCACAAACTAGGTCTAAGTTAAATATATGGAAAATGATAATTTGGATAGAGTTATACATGATTCTGGGGTTGATAGGTCGAGATGGGATATGGCTGAGAGAGTTGAGGTTTTGGTTTCAGTTTCACGAGGATTGGTTTACTTGCATTCAGGATATTATTTCCCAATTGTTCACTGTGATCTAAAGCCTTCTAATATACTTTTGGATGGAAAGTGGGATGCTCATGTTAGTGATTTTGGGACGGCTAGGCTTCTTGGAGTTCACGAGCAGGATGGAAGCAGCGTCTCTACTGCATCGACATTTGAAGGCACCATTGGCTATTTGGCACCAGGTAATCAATAACTTACTTTGATAATGTTGAAACTGTGGTTTAATATCTTCTGCCCTAAAAAAACTAGTCACTATTACAGAAATTGAACCTTTTTTTATGCAATTAGACCAAAAAAAAATACTTTTTTTTTTATGGTTTGACTTTTTAGGTCAACCTGACAAAATTTGAACTTCATTAGCTGATGCATTGTATTTTATCTTATTGAGAATATTTTTAACCAGACTAAACTTTCAAAATATGCAAAATCATACTAAATGTTTGGGTTTCATTTTTACTAGATGTATATCAATTATTTTGAGTTGTATCACATTTGACGTACCCAGTATGTCAAACTAATGCATTTTCTGTTTTACACCAGAGTTTGCATATATGAAAAAAAAGACAACGAAGATAGACGTGTTTAGCTTCGGAATAATAGTGATGGAACTACTCACTACAAAAAGGCCAACAGGACTCACCGAAGTTGAAGGGGTCCAGAGCACTTTGCCACAACTAGTAGATCACGCACTTACAAATGGAATGAACGAGCTGATTGATATTGTGGATCCTGATCTGGCTTCCAATTTCTCAACGAAGCAAGGCCTAATAGAACAGCTTCTTAAGTTGGCGTTATCTTGCACCAGAATGGATCCAGATGAACGGCCAGACATGAATGAAGTTTTGTCTACACTTACAAAAATCAGCAAGCAAGTCTAAACAATGAAGGTTACATATTGGGACATAAAGGGATATCGCCACTTGTGCTTTTACTTTTCAGTAATGACATATTGTAGACACGATGAGAAACTATGTTAATATATCTTTTTTTGGTGAAAAAGGTGAATACATATATTACTCCAAAACCAATATATACAAGCACATACAAAAACAGTAATAGAGTGTTTGGACAATCCCCAAAACACACCTTAAAAATCGCCAAATGCAAGAGAGGATATCCTTAGCCTCTGACTACATTTCCCAATAGATGACAGACAAACCTTAATCTCTTAAATGCAGCAGACCCCCTCACATTTAGAAATCAAAGAAGCAGTCAGTACCAAGCATCATCATAAGCTAAAGATCACTCACTGCAAACACTGGCATCACCCAGCCTTGAGTTCTCACCAAAAGACCATATCAACTCTAGTGATATCCCAAATTGTCATAAGATTCTATATTAACCACTGTGTAGTCTATCATCCTCACACAGAAGCAATATAAAACCTATGACCAAACAGGCATCATCACAAACTTAGGATCACAAAGAGTTGAAACAACAACCATGGCATATCCAAAAGAGGTAGTCTCATCTTACACGACTCACCAAACCATTTGGAATGACTCAATACTGATTTTGCCTACAAACCAACTCAACCAAAGAGGAAACTATCATTATGGTACTTACTAACTTCAACTAAAATCAACAACCTAAGGACAGTAACTTGCTCCCCTTCATCTTCAAAGCAAGCCACATTCTAGGTATTCAAAGTAGCAAAAGTTTTCTGCTGCCAAGGTAATCCAAACACTCCTTTAACTCCCCTGCTACATTTTGTCACAACTCCCTTGAATCTTAAAGTACGGTTAATCAATAACCAGCTCATATAATTTTTCTCTAATGGTCATAATACCCCTTTTGTAAGGTCATTTACATTAATAAGTCACAACATCGAGGCTTTATTTCAACTTTAATGACTAAATATGTACAAAAAGACATTAGTCTACAAATATTTGTAACATTTTTTGCATTGAGATGCAACATTATGATTGACATCAGTTTAAGTTGGTCAATATGACCTGTCATGAGGCGTGATTTTGTGCCTGCTTTTACGTTTACCTAGTTTTGCGGGTATTCTTGGCCAAAAATTATACAGTAACAACTAATTATCAATATTAGGTAAAAGTAGTAAGGTTTATATAGTCTATAATTCGTTTACTCGCAAATGATAGTGATAGACTACTTGGTTGAGAACTTTGAATATGTGTCTTCTTAAAGACTTTGTCTAATAAACTGACGATATCATTTAAATAGTTAAGCTGCTATTTGACAAAGGGGTACATACATTCACTAACACTGCAACTATACTAATGATGATAAACTCATACCTAGACCTGCTCTCCTGATCTGCATCTTCATTTGTGGTTCGAGGATCACTAAATTCTACACATATAGATCGTTCTTTTCATTTCCATGCTCAACGCACGAAAGTTAGCAACAACCTCCACTGGTAACTCTAGTTATCAGCACAGGTTGGACTCTGTTTATCTTTTCTCTTCTTGTAGTATAATTCATAAGCAGGTTTCGTTCTTAGAAAAAGCAGACAACTGGAAGCCAAACCTACTAAACAAATGCATCCCCATACGATAAATGTCTTGTGATAGCATTTTCGACCAATACATACTGTCTTGTCATCAAGATCCACCTTTTGTGAGATTCCAATATGGTCATCATAGATTACAGCTGCAATAACACCATATAGTAATGATCCTAACGGGATGTTGGTTATAAGGATGTTATGATTGATCCCTGAACTTTTTGAACCAAAAAGCTCGGAAGTTAATGATACGGCTGTTGAAATTAAGAACCCGGAGCAGATTCCTATCAACCCTGTGGCCACACATATATCAGTCTTGTGATCAGATAAAACTAGCAGAAGGAAAGCAATAGGAAGTGGCACGAGTGAAAGCATTAGCATCCCAGTCCTAGTAGTATACATTCCTGCATTCGTTTTTAATGCATAAATAATTAGCCCTGATTATTTACATCAGCAAGTACAGCAAAAGTAAATGTTTAATGCTTGAAGGTTGAGATTTCGAACCGTTTAGTTATGACTGGTCAAAACGGGTCAAAAGTAAACCAAAGTGTAAATCATTCAATCAAAAAAAGAAATTTGCTTGAACCCATTACCAACCAATTTTGTTCTCCTGAGTAGAAATAATAATGCGACCCAATATTTAATTTAGTGTGTCTAAGCCTGTACTTACTTGTGCTATTCTGGCGGTGAAAGCATGCAACCAAGTCTGAAACAGCTGATAGCAGACGCCCAAAAAACGAGCATGTAGAATACATAGTGACAAGTGCTTTCGTCTCAGAAATATACCCAAGTGATTGAGCTATTTGTCCCAAGTTATTACTATAAACAAGTCCAATAGCACCCCCACAAAAGTACGCAATATAATAAAGCCAAAAATCACATCGAGTCACAAGTAACGCAACACTATGTTCTTCACCGAGAACCTTTAATCGGCCTTTCTCAATTGTCATATCAGAAATCCAACCCAGAAAATTCTTTTTCTCCATAGGAGCAAAAGATTCCTCTGTATATTCTTCATGATGTTTAATTTCAACCAAATTGTATTTTGGTCCTTCAACAGGTTTCCCGTCAGAATAATAAGCCCGATACAGTTTCTTAACAAGATAAACAATTTTTGGGAAAACGAATGGAAGGACTATTAAAAGGATTCCCACAATGTATATATTTTGTGATTTTGATTCTGTAAATAAAAGATAGAGGCCTGTAACAGCTGCTAACATATACATACAGACAAAAACATATGCATCATCTTTGACGACAGTTTCATCTATTTGATGGTCTATATCTGAGCCTGGTTGTTGGAGGATCGGGCCTAGTGCTGCTATAGCTACAATGAAGGGGATAAGCGCGTTAAGAAGAAGGTAAGAAGTGTTTTTGTCTGGGGTTAACTTAGTGGCAATGATGTTGTATAAGGCTGCTGTTACTCCATTGAAGCTAACACTTAGAGATACGGCTAATGGCCAGTTTTCTGGAAAATTATTAATGTTTAAAACGAAACAGACCGTGTTGAACCATGGGATGCTTCCACCCGCGGATAAAGACAAAAGGAACACCTATAAAGTATTAACAACGTGCCATAGCTTAGCAAAGTAATAACGATGTGGATACATAGTTTAAAACACATCAAGATAAACAGCATGAAAAAAAAAACTGCAACTTATAGGTAATTTTACATATCATTTGCCAAAATTAACAATGATACAGTTAGGTGAGTCTCTTGAAACACAGGTTTACAGAATTGCATCATATATTTATTCACCTAACGATCAACCTTTCACCAAACCTTCAAACAGGTTTTCATGCTATGCAGCATTAACTAATATCAGATCGAGCTACCTTTAATGTGCAACTAACAACTAAATACGTAGTAATGTGCATCAGTTCATCACAACGGCAAATTAAGATGTGTTCTGATTTGCTTTATCAGCGGTCAAAGTTAATTAGACAACTGAAAGTACGATTACATTTGTACCAAACTATGGAACTAGAAAGCTTTTCTTGTTTTCTAGTTTCAACGCCAAGAATATGTTACAAAAAAAAAAGAATTTTGGGAGAAAATTAGATTAAAAAAAAGAAAAGAAAATAAAGACAGTGTTAATTAAAGAGGATTTCAAACAAACATATATTTAATTTCACATCTAGAAACACATTTTCATATATCAACAATAAAGAAAACCCTAAAACAACAAAAAACCAACAAAAAAATTAAAACAAAATTACCAACCATGAAATAAGGCAAAGAAAAATGTCCCTGAATAATCAACCATTGAAGACCATAACCAAACAAGCCAAGAAAAGCAGCCATAAAAAGCACAACCCACGTCGGAAAATACAACAAAACGACACCCGAACACCATCCAAACATCTTCCCAATATCCGAACCCATTGCCATATAATTCAGCTGCACCTGATTGATTTTTAGTTTAGATTTCATTTGTGTTGAATATGACGGGAAGTCGAAATTTGTACCCGTAAACGCTTGTATCCATATCGCCGCTATTAGTACTATCCATTTCCTGCATTTTACAGATATCTTCATTTTCCGGCCAACAATTACACCGGAGACAAAAAAAAAGGTTGTGAAATTTAATGTCTTCAACAGCTTTTACGAATGATGTAATAATCATGCATGGTTTAAATGAGGGGCATAATGTAAAAGCATTTGTACACTTTTAGTCCTCCAAAAGACATAGCGGGCTGCGTTCCTTTATCAAAACAAGCCCATTTGAGTTATAAAATACTAGTAGTCATTTACTTATATTCATGTTTCGTTTTAATAAACTAGCAGTGTACTCGCGCATTGCAGCGGCGGGTACCCTGAAATAAAAATTTTCTATGAATAATGTATTTTAGTTTATTATGTTCTTTTTAACAATAAATTTACGGATATCAAGAATTTCGTATAGCCCGTGCCCGTTTCGGGCTTTTAACCGCGTGCGCTGTCAGGCTCGAGCCCATTTGGTCCACGCCCGTTCGGGCTCAAGCCCATTTGGCCCGTTACCCGTTCGGGCTTGAATATTTGTATAATGTGCTTTATTATTTGTAGTAGTGAACTTTAATGCAGGAATTGTGTTTAATTTGGTTGTACAATATGCTTGATAATTTGTATTTCTTATGTAAGGGGAGTTTTAATAACTGTATTAATTGTATTTATTGACCAGTTAAATAATTGACTATATTAAATAGCATTAATGCGGTGTTTTGTTGTACACTATGTTTCTTGTCTTGTATGTCTGAAAATTATGTGCATTAAAGTGTTGTGTGTGTTTCTTTTTGTAAGTAGTAGTCATTATAGTTATTAATAACATTGACCACTTTAATAGCATTAATTTTGTAAGTCTGAAAATTACATCATGCTTATTTTGTTGTACACTATGCTTATTTTGTTGTAAATCTGAAAATTGGTTGCTACTATTGTACATTGTGCTTAAATGGTTGTAATTTTTGGTGAAGGGCTGTTTTTAATAGCATTAATGTTGTTTGATAGAATTTTGGTCTTAAAATGACACCATGCTTTATTTTGTTGTACAATAAGCTTACTTTGTTGTAATTCTGAAAAATTGGTGCATTAAAGTGTTGTAAATTATGCTTAATTTCTTGTACGTCTTAAAATTAAGAGTGGGGTGACTTCGTGCATTATAAGTAAGATAGATGAGCTAAAAGGGTAAAAAGTGATTTAATTTTTGTTACAAACTTTCAAATTATGTACAAATATGCTCACCTTAACCTTTTTTTTACCATATACAATTTCTGTTTGTTACCTACTTAGTGTCCACATCATCATTTTATCTTATGTGGTATGCATGTCATCTATTTAAATGCTAACGACACCATTCTATAAAGAAATTAAAACTTAGTATTTTTAACAAATATGTAAAATACTAAAGTATGAAACCCAAATAACATTTTGTGGTTAAAATCATCAAATTAAAGTCTAAAATACATAAATAGCATAGATCATTTACATATCAAAAAGATCATGCATACCAAGTCACAAATCTCAGCACTCATTTTTTATAGAGAAAAAACAAGGAAGATTAATTAATATTTTTAATTAAAAACACAATTACACACTTTTTTTAAAATTTAATTATCTCATGAAGCGTTAATTGTTAAGCAAAACAAATTATACCGTCGCGACGAGCATTTTATTATCTTTCAGTAGACGGATACTTTCATATACTTTCGACGAACGTTTTTTTCCCTTTCTTTTCCCCTTTTTCACGTTTTTTTCAGTATTGAAAATCGCATACACTAATATAAAAGTTCGAACACTAAACAATTGTCATAAAAATGGCATGACTATTTTTGTATAAATCAGAAAGTTTCTTCGCTTTTAGCAATGAAAAATACACGTTCATGGATTTCTATCACTGTATCACACATTGTATTTGAACATTCAAACTAAAGCAGTTTATCTTGAAACTTATATAATCACATGTGATAAAAATCGCATGTGGTAAAAATCAAATGTTACAGAGATCACATGTGGTTTTATGTCTTTTATCCAACTTTGACGAATTAATTGTCTTGATCTATAAGTCAAAATATAATGTGTTATGGTTGGAAATATATGAATGTCTAGTTTTTAGTTAAAAAACACTAAAGTTATTTTCAAATCTATAATGTATTATGCATGGTTTAAATTAGCAAGTTTAGAATAAAAGATCCATTCAATCGAATTGGAATTGAATTTTCTATTCCTATAAAGAATTCAAGTGTGTGAAAGAATTTTTATCTCTTCATCTAGTATATATGTCCTTTTTTTTCTTTTTTTTTGTCTCGTCCAAAAAAATAAACCCTGTCATAAAGTGGTACTAATCTTATACGAATTGATGATCAGGGACATGATTCCTTCCTTGCTTCTCATAGATGATAAAATTTATGAGGGTATAAAACGAGAAAACTAAACAATTTGTAAAGCAGGGTCAAGCAGTTTCCAAACACCTTGAATCACAGTTAACCACCAATAACCAAACCACAACAACTTCCACAAATACCTCAACTTATCCTCCACCCTAATGCGAGAAAAATAAAGAAAAAAAATAAAGAAAGCACGAGAGGTGTTACAGAGCACCAACCGAAACCAAAGGAAGACTTATTCCATATCTCTTCTTGATTCACTTAGTCAAGAAGAGAAGTAAGAGCCCAGGAATGAACCCAAAGAAACCAATAATCACCAAACCAAAAAACCCCAATCGGAAAAATTAGGGTTCCAAGATAAAACCCTAATTTTATAGATCTGAGCAATTAACACCCCAAGAACACGATTCAACCACCAATAAACCAGATCCAATAACAAGAACCACTAATCAACCACCAGAACAAAAAATCGAAACCCTAATTTCACTAGGAAATCAAGAAACAACAATCAAGACGGTTGCTAGCTCTAATACCATGTAAAAACTATCAAATCAATATCACAACACACGATTTGCACTTAGCCAACCTCCCCACGTACTTATTTTTTATATACAAATAAAATTAGATGCATCGTCCCTAAATGGATGTGATACTACATACAAGAGAAATGTGTTGTCCCCAAACAGATGCAACACCAAAAAGATCAGAAGATACCCTTAACATGAGTGGACATTTTTCAACACAAATTGAATATGGTTTGATATGTGAAGTAGCTAGCGAGCATGGCTAGTGTACTTCCTCGGTGGACAAATTGACAGCACATTTTATACCTATAGGCCGGGGGATTGGGTGTAAACTTTTGAACTTCAATTGGTAGTGGGAGCTATGACAAATTTTATATTGCAAGAATGTAATGATCACATATTCAATAAGGGAAGTCGATGATAGGCCAATAAATAAGTGGTGATGAATGTTATACTTTCAAACAATCCATCTTAAGTTATACGTTAATGGTGAGAAATATTCGGTTAGGGGCTCCAAGCGGTTTTTCGTGACGGCGGGTAAAAAATACCAATAATGATATTAAAACTTAGATTTACAAATAAAATCTGAGATCTATTAAAAAACTTCAAAACTTGATTAATTAAATCTATGAAAAAAGCTATAAAATACCTCAAAACTTGGTGGTTCGTCTAGGTGGTTCCTCTCGGTGGTCGTGGTTCTATGGTGGTTAGGTTTCAATGGAGGCGTGATGTCCGACGGTGGTGACGTCCGACGATGGTGAGAGTATTTATGTGTGTGTGTGTGTTTTTTTTGGTTATGTTTTAATGTCTCGCCTTGAAGTATAAGAGCACTCCCATCCATAACACCATAACACCAATAAAACCGTCCACGTCAGCGCCACATCAGCTTTAACATTTAACATTAACATCCTCAAAAAACACTCACAACCATAACATCCCAATAACACCAATAATATTTCATATTTTCAATTTCAACCCCTAAACTAAAACAAACACTTCATTTATTAAACTAAAACAAACATTTCATTAAAACTAAAACATATTACAATACGAGATTAAAAAAAAAATTACAACGAAAAAAAAAAAAAAAAAACGCAATTAAAAAAAACATAGCAAATACTTATTCATCGTCGCCGCTTCTCTTGTTGTTGTCCATGTCGTTCAAGATTCTTCTGCCAAACATGCTCCATAAGGTCTTGTTGGAGTTGGGTATGCGTTTGTCGGTCGTGTATTTCTTTTGCCTTCGAGTGACTATCACATCTTTCGACCCATCTTCGTTGCCTCAAATTTCTTGACGGATGCACCCACAGTTCGTTATAGTCACGTAATTCAAATTTTTGATCTTTTACAATCATGTTATGCATAATAATGCAACAATACATGATTCTACGTATCGTGGCAATTTCATATTGACGTGTCGGTTGTTGTAGTATACCCCCAACGACCTTGGAGAACACCAAAAGCACGTTCAATATCCTTTCGGGCACTTTCTTGTCTCCTTTTAAAGTACGTATGTTTTTCATCAGTTGTTGCCGTGAAGGATTTGACGAAAGTTGCCCACTGTGGATAAATTCCATCAACCAAGTAATACCCCTGTTCATACCTAGTTCCGTTGACCATATAAGGTGCTCTTGGGGCATTATCGCCAAGAAGGTCGTCGAATAACGGAGAGTTATCTAAAACATTAATATCGTTATTTGCCCCCGCCATCCCAAAAATGCATGCCAGATCCATAAATCTTGAGAAGCAACAGCTTCAAGCATAATTGTTGGGTATTTTTATCACCCCTAGCAAAATGCCCTTGCCAAGCCACTGGACAATTTTTCCATTCCCAGTGCATGCAGTCAACGCTACCAAGCATTCCCGGAAAACCATGTTTTTCTTCATGTTGTTGATAAATTTTTTGAATGTCGGCCCATGTTGGTTTTCTTAAATACTCCGGCATAAACAAATTAATAATACATTTGTTAAAATTATCAAGACATAATTGTGAAGTACTCACACCCATTTGCAAGTATTCATCAAATGCATCGGGTGAGGTGTCGTACGCCAATTGGCATTATGGCGACGTACACTTCATTAGAGCACTTATACTCATTCGACCACAAGCATCGGGTGTTTGCATAAAGTAATTAAAATAATCGGAATATTATGGAAGTATAAGATTCAATACCTTCAACTATTTGCGGGAATAGTTTCCGGCTCATCTGAAATCTTCTACGAAAATTCGGTTTAAATACTTACAACCTTGTACGAAATAATCGTTGAGCGACGTTCTTCTGCAAGCTCACGTTCACGATATATATGGGTACGAGGACGAGTAGGATGTTGAGATTCAATACCTTCTTCTTGTTCCAACTGAAGGTGATACTCGTACGCGAACGCCATAAATTGGAAGTCTGCTGTCTTCTGTGTACCGACCAAGACAGAGGAATATCACCGCGATTTGGATCCATTGTGAGCAATTTGATTTTTGAATTATGAAAGTGTGAGAGGAAGTATATAAAGTGTGAGAGGAAGTGTGAAAAAAATAGAGTTTTAGTTGGGTATTTATAGTGGTAAAATAATGTTTTTGAATTTTTTTTTTTTTTTTAAAAACTAGCCGTTAGGGGGTTTTATGTAAATTTTTTAAAAATCTTAACGTTACAGGGACTACTTTTGTAACATTTTCAATTTTTTTTTTTTTTTCTAGCCCTTAGCGTTAAAAGGCAACGCCCCTCTAACGCCGTTACTGAGCAAGGCTTCCAGCGGGTAACGCCTACAACGGCGTTAACGCCACCCTTAACGGGCGTTATGCAGGTTAAGGATGGGAGTGCTCTAATGTGTTTTCGTGTCCAGCAAAAACATTTGTATATCCCGCCATAGTTTCCTGCATTAGTTTCCACATAATCAATACGTGCCTTAATGTAGTTCAAACGACAGCCTATCAATGAAGTTTCCATAATGCAGTTCAAATGCCATCCTTTCAATGAAGTTTCCTTAAGTAAAATTATGTTTTTCAACGCTAGCCTTTCAATGAATTTCCTCAAGTAAAATTCCGTTTTTTACTTTTCAAGGTTGTGGGTTTTTGTTTTATCTATACTACTTATTAAAACATTTGGGACTTTCTTATTAAAAAAAGTCTTAAAAAATTAAGACCAAAAAACATTTCTTCTTATGAAAAGATTTATATTACATTTGAATATTAAAGCCTTTTAATATTTAAGTTGTAACAGTTTTTTAATATTTAAAGCCCACTTGTAACAGCTCATTTATATCACCCATCACATAGTAACAGCAAACCCAACTCATTTATATCCAAGCTTTTGCCAGATACTCCAAGAAGTTCGAGTCTGATGAAGGAAAGAAAGATATCCAATCCCAGTTGGAGAAGATGAAGCCATCAAGGTTTTGGCTCACACTCAGGTAAAAGAATTGTTCTTAAATTATTGCACATACTATCCAAGATGAAAAAGTTATGTTTATGCAAGTTTTGACGCTTTTTTTTATGCACATATAAGGAAAATGAAGGGATTGAAACAAAAGAAGGCCCACCTTATGGAGATCCAAGTTAATGGTGGAACAATTGCCCAAAACGTTGATTTTGCTTACGGGTTTTTTGAGAAGCAGATCCCAACTGATGTTGTTTTCGAGAAGGATGAGATGATTGACATCGTTGGTGTTACCAAGGGTAAGGGTTATGAAGGTGTGGTTCCCCGTTGGGGTGTGACTCGTTCCACGTACGACGAACCTACAAGACCAACGATCACCAAAAAGGGTTTTTTTTAGATCTAATTATGTTAATCAAGTTTTGATTTTTTTTTTTTTTTTTTTTTATTATTTTTTTTCTACAAATATGTAGGTTTTATATGTAGATTTGAGTTTTATAACATTTTTGGTATTTTTTTTGTTACAGCCGCCGTTTGCCGCCACCATCAATGTCGTTGTCTCGCCGGAAAAACGTATTGCCGCAACTCTTTCATCGGAAAAAGTGATGTTACCATTGGCTCGTTGGAAAAAGGTATTGTCGCCGCTCTCGCCGGAAAAAGGTGATGTAGCCACTGTTGGTGTCGCGGGAATATGTACGCTTTATTATGTAAAGTGTATTATGTATATTTTGATATAAAGTTTATTGTGTAATTGATGTTGTAAAGTTTATTTTGTAAATTTTGTTATAAAGTTTATTGTGTAGATTTGTTATAAAGTATATGATGTAAATTTTGATATAAAGTTTATGGTGTAATTTTTTTTTTTATTATTATTATTGTTTTTAATTCCATAGTTTGGGTTTTCTAAGCGGCATCCAATAGTTTTAAAGCCATGTGGTATGAATGTTAAGCGGCATCCAAAAGTAGACTTTGTTTGAGTTTAAATAGAGACTTAGGATTAAAGGCGATATATGTTAACACATTTGTTCGAGATCAATTATATTTTTGAGGCCATCAAAGTTTAAGATATTATGTTCTTTAAGAAAGAAAAATCAAGATTTATTGATTTTTTTGTCTCCCATGTTCTTTTTGAGGTTGATTTTGTAAGAGGTGCAACTAATTTTTTAAGAAGTGCAACTAATCTTGCTAATTTAGCAACATAACTTTTTAAGATGGACAAATACTAATATTAGTAAAAGATGTGGTATTGAAAATGAAATTAACTTATGTAATAAATAAACGACTAATTGTAACCAAAAAAACATTTAAAGTACAAGTAAATAACCATTATTGAGCTTTGGTCCTAATATAAAAAGCCTATAAACTTTGTTGATACAAATGATTGTAACCAAAGCATTTACAATACAATTGAGTAAATAATCATTGTTAACTTTCGGTTACACAAATTTAAATTTACCTTAAATTATAGGTTATTTGTTTTAGTATAAAAAAATATATGAAGAAATGATAGATTCATTTTAGAAAATGATTATGTCCAATTTGCTAAGGGAAGTGATTTGAAAACTCTCATAAATGATTTGGACACTCAAATTTTGAGTGTTTGAATATTATACCCTCAAATAGCTTTTAGTTATGTTTATCCTATAAGGGTATAATTGTCCAAAAACTTAAAATTTGAGTGTCCCAATCATTTATGAGAGTGTGTGAAATCACATCCCATTTGCTAATGTAGTGAAAAAAGAGATGTTGATTCGAGTTGATAAAGTCAACCATGCCGTTTTTACAATACTAAAAATTAACATTATAAGTATGGATCTTTTTAAGATTATAAAAAGCTAATTGCCGGTTACACTTTTTGTGTAAAACTATTAAAAAATGGTTTAAGTTTAAATACAGTCAGTTACATTTTGACCAAAATCATAATTCTATTTTTAACATAACTTTTGTAATGTTTATTTGATTTAGCTGAATGAAAATGAAAAAGGTTATAATTTATTTAAGTATAAAAGAATCACATCTTTACTTGATAACATTATTACCGTATAGAACTAAAATTTTCATTTCTATAGTAGAAGTTCATATACGCATATTAATCAACTTTTCAGCATATTATACGACACATATACAACATTAATCGATTTTTAATTGTATCATACCTATCGTTAAACAATGTAGCTTAAACTATATACACGGAGAAACAAAACACATACAGAAATACCTACACTACAATAATTTTTTGAATACTATACACCGCTGCCGGTACACGCGGGCACTTACAAACACTCAACACCATCGATAAGGTTATCATCATGAAAAAAGTATAATCGGAAAACATACTCTCGCCATAAAATTTGGTTACATACCGCCGCAACGAGCCCAGCTAGCATGTAGTTAAGATTATTAAAATACAACCTAACTCAAAAGAACAATTAATATATATCACATGGTACAAAACAATAATACATAAATCATCTTATCTTTTTTTTTTCTTCTTTAAAACACCCACTAAATGAAATATACAAATCATTAAGCGGATTGTACAAACCAATCTTTTATGCAATCAGACTTTCTAATACCACATCTTTTCGACCACGCAACGGACCATCATTTACGACCACAACTTAGCAATATAGACACTACCAGATGGCGCTAAAACCGCGACTTTAAAATATAGTATATGTTTAAACGTTATTAATATTGAACGTCCAAAACAACTAGCAATAGAGGTGACCACCGTTTTTGTATCATCGTTGTATCGTGATTCATGGGTTCTCTGCCTTTTCTTTATGAAATAGTGTGCAATAAAGTTGTTCCCTAAAGTCATCGCCATGCGTAAAGTTAGCATTATGAAAAACATATAATCGAAAATATCGCTCACAAAAATTTTTGATTACACGGTGCGCGCCGCCGCAACGCGCAGATACCCTACTATAAAAGCTTCTTATAATGTTACTAAATGCATAAGCAAGAAAACAAGCTAATTTCCAATTAATAACCTAACATTTTTTTTTTCCTTCCATAAAAACAATCCATCGAAAAGATTTTGCTATCGCGAAAAATATAATGTCACTGCTGACGCCGGTACCTGCTATTATAATTATAATAATGGATTTTAGAAAGCCCGTCTTGAAATAATAATATAGGATCAAAACTGAGTCCCGCCACCAAAACTGACCCGTTAATTTGTGGCATCTCATGACAAAACAGAGTCCTGCAACACCATTTCTACTTGATATCCCAGCATCTGTATTAGTTTTTAGCACTCCGTTAGATGCAGGAAACCAAAGTGTACCTGAGATGGAGTGTTTGGCGTAACCATATGCGTGAAGTTATTTACTATTAGATGTTAAGTGAAAGAGAAAAAATTAGTGGCTTATAGTTCAGCACCATCTCCTATATTATTCTAGCGATAATAGATTAATAGCTATTATATTTTCTATTAAGGGTGTTTGCTTGTTAGAACTTCTTTTTTTTTCTTTCTTTTGGATCAATCATATGATTAAGCCTCGCTGTTCAAAACAACTTATCTCGCTGCAAAATAATCAAATTTTGTTTATGCAATCACAAAATATTTCAAATTGATTAATGATTAAATCTAGTTACACTCGTGAGGAACAATTATTGCTACAAACACTAGAAACGGAAGAGATATGAGGGCAATCAATCCGTAGCTTATTCATACATTACAAAGAGGCTACTTTGTCCCTGACTTTAGTGTATGCTGGAGTTGAATCATCACATTTTGATCAATTTGAGTCCTAACGGACTAAATTCTGCAACGTCTTGGTTCTCACGGGTGGTGGTCTTGTGCCATTGCAGTATGGATTGTAAATAACCGAGTGTTGGTTGGCTTGGGTCACCAATCATGACTGGTGTAACAACAGCCATGCCGCATTGTGACAACACCCTAGTGATATTTAATGGAAGGTCTACATCAGCTTGGAAACCTCCATTGCTATTTGTTGTGGCTAAGGACACCACATTTCCAAGACAAGCTACTTGAACTAGAGCATCTGTGAATGACCCAACAAGGAAATATTTAATTAGCCCAACAATAAATGTTTGATCTTTAAGTGAAAAAACTAAAAAGGTTTTATGACACACTCTTAAAAAGTATGAAGTACTTGATTCGCAAACAAAATCACCAAGCTTGACATGTACTGTGAATCTCAGTTTTCTTATGATCGATAATGTAGTTTTGGAAGGATAAAACTTTTCAGACCTTTTGCAAAACAACAAGAATTGAACTTACTTGCTTAAGGAGGGGTTGCGGTCAGGGCACCAGCAACCATATTACCATCCGCCGAACAATATACAGTTCCACGGATCACCATCTTAACTCCTTGAGTGGCTTGTGGTGCCGCAAAAACAACCACTACTACAAAACTGGGCAAATGCTACAGAAATTTGTAACGGAAATTTTCCGTTGCAAATATGCAACGGGTTTGCAACATATTTTCAACGGATTAGCAAGGACACATAAACCCGTTGCAAATCCATTGCAAAAACTAAAGTAATTTCTTTTATAGTTATTTTTAAATATTCCATTGCAAATGTGTCAAGTTTATTTGAAATTTGTAACGGATTTGCAACGGAGTATTAAAAAAATATATAAAAAAAAAACTATTGTTGGCTTACATTGCAAAATTGTTGCAAAATTTTAAATAATTGTACAACGGAATAACTATAATTATTTAATTTCGTTTTATTTTTAATAACCCGTTGCAAATCCATTGCAAAATCGCTAAAGATTTGAAACAAAATATTCAAAGTAAATATAAAAGAAAATATGGTTTTGCAACGAACCATGATCTTAATTTAATTTCTATTTATTATTAATAATTTATTCTGATCCGCTTGCAATTTACAATATAATTGCTACGGATTTGCAACGGTAACCAATAAAATTTCGTTTTCTACTTGTTTTTAATATTTTGTTGGTATTTCCGTTGTAAATTTTGAAATAATTGATATGGTTTTGTAACCTATACTATTATTAGTTTCTTTTTATAATTCCACCGGATATTACCAAATAATTTGCTATGGATTTGCAACGGATTTGGTAAGTTTAATCATTTTTTACTATTCAGTGTCAATCCATATAGTATTGTATTATGTTGCACTGAGTTGTATTAGAATTTATGTGTTGCAATGAGTTTGTATTATGTATTTGTTGGTTGTTAAGTTATATGATGTTCTAAGAAGCTATATAAATAGCTAGTGTATTGGGCTTGTATCGAGTCCACATCGGTTGAAATGGGTTGTAACATGTTGCTTGACGTAATGTGATTTGTATTGGCTATATTTAGTCTATTTGTTGAAATTAGGTGTATCGTTCTTAATTGTTTAATCGGATAGATAAGGAAGATGGAAAGTCGACTTGTGCTACTAAGATCATGGGCTAACACCCTATGATGTTAGCCAAGTTCATGACTATTATGTTATTTTGATTCATTTACTTTGATTATATGCATTTTTTGTTGAATATTATTTATGTATATCGTGCTCGATTACATTTGTTTACTTGCTTGAAGTTTGCTGGCTATTTTATAGATTATAGGGTATAAATTAATTTATGTGATTTATGATCTGTATCATAATGGTTTGTATGCGTGATAACATAACTTCACGGTGGTTGCCATTAGGACTAGAGGCCGACCGTATCCCTAGGTTAGTCAATATATGACTAAGGAAAGTAAGTTAGCACAGGAACTCTTATAAATGACCATTCATGAGAGTGTAGGTAGTCTCATTTATATGTGATTGCCAAGATTGTTATATTTAATAGTTGAAACACTTTATGCGTGCTTGATGTTTATTAACACTGTGACCATCGGAATAAGAGCGGATATGCATAAGGCTAGGTGACCGTGACCATCTGGCCTAGTCTACCATCGATAGGGAATGTACTTACAAGGCTGAATCCATACTCCTTGATTCTCAGTTTACATTCCCTGACTCACCAACGGAAGTATCATTTAGTCATTGCACTTGTAGACGAATCATTATGACATGATACGATGAACTTGGCTAGCACGTTCTCCTATCATAAGATCTCGATCTTACCTTTACTATCGTTACTTTATTTGTATTTCTTAGTTTAATTAGTAAAATCAAACCATGCCAATCTCTTAGATTGAACCCCCATTCTATTGGGTAGGTTAGATAATTAGAATAACTGTAGATATAGCTTTAATTCACTCACTCTTTGCGAACGACCGTACTTACCAATAACTAGCTATAACTGATCGGGTACACTACCTGTAAGTGTTAGTCTTTAAAACCTGATAGAAATCACACACCAAGATTTAACACATCAGTATACTATAGGGTTTAAGAGTTAATGAAAGTAAACTAAACATTTACTAAGTAGTTAAGTGTAATACGTTAAATAATTGCACAAGAGAAGTCATATAGGTTAGGACACTTAATAAATTGAATATAACTCGATATCATCCACGATAGTCGAGATAGATAATTACATGAAATTTGTTTAGGGACTACTGACCACTACTAGAACTGCACTATATTCGAGCCACTTATTTAGGACCTTGTTAGACATTGTCGTTTTGTTTATTGTTTTATTTTAATATATCTCAAACTTTTATCACGTGGATCTTAAATACAACTGTTGGATTTATAATTTACTTCTTGCAAACGAGTTTCGTTTGCATTCACTCCAGTGAACAACCCAGTCTTACCGAGTCTATACGGTGCACAATCACACCCACATAATGAGAACTATGGAACAAAGTCACTCCGCCTAATAGGGGAAATATATTTGGGGCATACAGTGCATCTGATTCCATATTTTTGTTAACGGGAACTCGTCTACTTGTAATGCCAGTACGTCACATCCACCAATGAGATTTGAGAAGGTTAGCTGATTATTTTTTATTTTCATAGCATATCTAATCTAGTTATAAGAAAACACAATATGTACTACATTACGGGTATAATAATAATAGGTGATATAATGTTGATATGGGTTGTATTCTGTGTTATATAGTCGTAAAAATGAATTCTTCTTAACTTGGCTGCAACTATCGAGTAGATGGCTACTGCAAACACCAAACAAGCATAACTTTGGCTGTATTTTTTTTACAACAATGACTTTCTAGTTTATATTCATTGATTTGGAAACAAACTAAATGCAAAACACATGATAGGTTATTATATATAACTCTATGAAAAAGACTGTTCTGATGTTCATTCCATATATCTTATATAACTGATTCATTCACTACAAATATTCATTCACATAATTATTTCCTTGGGCCACATGTAAGTTTACTGCTATGTTGATCAAAATTTGAAGCTATTTTCGTGTATTGTTTTGGTCTTTTTAATCATCTACAATAGGTACTTATAAATTCAAATGAGTAGTAATTTGTTCTAGTATTTTTTTTTTAAGGTTGAAGTGCTAGAAAAATCGTTGAAGGACTTGGAGCAAGCTAGAGAGAAACACAAGGAGCTTTTCGAGGAAGCTATCGAACAATAAAGAAAGCTTAACGAAGAAAATTTGGAGGCATTTACGGAAAATGAAGAAAGAAACAAATGACAAGCTCGTCAAGGCGTTGACACAATAGAAGGAGGAGGCTCCTACTCCCCATTACGCTTAAACATTTGTTGTTAAGGTACACTTTGTATTTCATACACATTTTGTTTTGAAGCAGTACGGTGGATTATACACATTTGGTTAAGAAGTGGTGCATTCGGTAGGATTTGGTTTTTACACTTCGTGTATAATACACTTTGGTACGTTCGGTAGGATTTGATACACTATGTAATATGATCTTTGAATGTTTGTCTAGTTGTTAATTTGGGATTCAATCGTGCGTTCGGAATTATTTAGTTTTATATATTTGTATATTACCGAAAAAATAGCTAAATGCTATTTTTTTTCTTTCTAAAAATGCGGTTTTTTTTGTAACGGAATTGTAACGGTACAAATCTATTGCAAGTTTATACTGATATGTGCTTAAACACATACCTTTTCATTATCAAAACTGACCCAAAATAACCAAGAAAGAGCCGTTTATTGCTAATATTTGCGTGTTTCTTGAGTTTTTGCATGTGCAGGTACGGATATGACAAAATAGACAAAAGAAAGCCAAAACCGAAGAAAACCGAGCACGAGAGAAAGAAGAATTCAAAAAGCTGAGGCTGGGAAAGGAATTTGCAAGTTTGGACAATCAATTCTCAAAATGGCGATTTTAGTCCTTGAAGATTCAGAATTGTCATATATGGTCCTTGGAATTTTCAAAGATGGCAAATATGGACCTTGGATTATTGAAGAATGTCAATTTTAACCCTTGGATCACATTTTCATATTTACACTTATGGTCCCTGTATTTTCAGCTTTTACACTTTTGATCCTTATAATTTACCTTGGATCCATTTGGAATCCTAAAGTCCAAATCCATTATATTTTGGCCCAAGTCAATATCCCATACCCGGTCCATTATCCTAACCCCGGTTACCCATTTCCACCCTTTTAACCCGGTCAACTCCCACTTAAGTTTCAGTCAAACTAAATAAAAAAATACCAATTCATTTACCCGCTCTTATTTTTCCCCCAAAACCCACATTTCCCAGGTGCAAGAACCCTAGAATACCCTTGGCACCAATTAGTATAATCCACTCAAATTAAGGGTAAATTAGTACTTTAGTCTGACAACACCTGACATGTGCTCAGTGCCAGGTCACTGATCCGTGTGACATTCCCTCAAATACTCTCACCTGATTGGTTGAAGTATCGTGGCACTTGATCCAATGGTTAAGATGGATTGAAGATTGATGGGAAATAATCCAAGGGACACAAACGACTCAAAAGAAGCACAAGAAGCTCCTTCCAGATCCTTCCAAGAGCTCCAGCTGCCTATATATAGAGCCTCATTCTTCATGTTGTAATCACCTTTTTATTCAGTAGCTTAATATAGTTTTTAATTCAGTATTAATGTTTCCAAGTTTTATTTAGCTTTTTTAATTCCTTTGTAATCTCAGATTTTATGTTTTAATGAAAGTTACTTTTGTTCTCAAATCCTTGTTTAAGCTTTAAATGTTTCTTATTATTGCTTATTACAGTTGCTAATTTCATTTCAGCTTATTTTAAAATAGTTGCAGCTTAATTCTCTTCATTAATCAAAAATAAAAAAAAATCAGAAAAAACTTTTGGAAAAAAAAATACTTCAAAATTATTCTTCAGTTTAAATAAGTTTTATTACTGTTTCATTAAGATCAAAATAAGTTTTACATAGTCCTTATTGAATCTATTACTGCTACAAATTCTTCCACATTCAAATCTTACTTCAGTCAACTATAGTCAAATTACAAGTCATCTTAGACAGTTGGTTCTGGATTGCTGATGTGAAGGTGAAAAATGGGTTGATACTAAGCTGGATTTGGAATTGGTTATGGGTTAGGATAGTGATAATTGGTTCTCAGTTAGTGTTCATTTGGCTGGACTATTGTAAGTTTTCATTTCTGTTTCAATTTTTGCATTAGCTCAGATTTATTAAATATAGTTGTAGTATCTGCATTATTTAGCTTTATTATTGCTGCTTGATGTTAGTTTATTGCTGTTATTGGTGAGATTTAAGTATAGGATAGAGTAATCAGCATTTAAGTTGTCAAAAAGAGTGTTTGAGATTAACAGTTAAGTTGAGTTAAAGGTTAGGTTATTGGTTAAGATTTGATACTTAAGTCTTCTTTAGGATTATTATTCTCAAATCTGTCCACTAATTTGCACTCTATAACTCAGAAAGTCAAAATCCATTTGAATCTGAGCTAAGTTCATAACAGTTAGGAGTCATGATGTTATAAGCTGTTATAAGATGAAAAATTAGATAAACTAGCTTTATTTTGTTTCATTTCATCATAATATATCACAATCATTCAGAAGTCTTGTTTCAAATCTCACTAAAGTCAATTTTACAATTCTGTCATAAAAAGTCAAAAAAGTGGAAAACACAGTTTTTTACAAAACTTTGTGGATTTTTCATGGATTCAGTTCTGATCCAATTTAAGTGAGATTTTGGGTTTTCAAGTTCAGTTGGTCTAGTTTGCAAAACACATTTTTGTGAAATTTTTGGAATTTTTCATAAGCTCTAAATCAGCTGTGCATTAAGCTGGCTTTTCCCCTGTTCACACACAGTGATGAGTGTGAAACAGCCAACTTGCAGGCCTTGCACAAGGCTCATTCTAGATAGTTAGGACCTGAAATTTGGTTTAACTATTCTTAGCTAGGTCCTTTAGAGGATCTGATATCTGGTGTTGAGTTCCAAGTAGGATAGATAGCTTATTTTTAAGCTTGAATTGAGCACCTCAGGACTAAATTAACTAGCTTGATTTTTTTTACTCATAAGCTTGTAGCTGGTTATTTAGAGGTGTAGACTAGTTGACTTAGGTGCTTTTCACTAAATTCTAGCTTAATCTAAGTAGTGGTAGCTTCTGGTGCATTCTAGAGCTTATTAGCTTTTTAATTAGAGCTTATTCATAAGCTTTTACATTACAGCTTCATTATCTCTCACACTAGCATAGGTTTTAGTAATTTTCATAGATTTAGAATATAATTTTAGACTTTTCCTGAATTTTTCATATTTTTCCAGCACTATTTACTATTTTTCTTATTTTAAATCTCTTTTTAGGACTTTTTAAATAGCATTTAATACAATTAATTCAGAAAAGGATCCAAAAAATAATTTTTCAATTTTCCTAGATAAAGAAAATTATAAAAAGCAAAAAAATAATTTTTCCAGATTTTTCCTAGTTTAATTTGTAATTTTTAGCATTTGAATTAGTTTAAAATTAGTTTTTAATTCAAATAAATTCCAGAAAAATCTTAAAAAATAGTTTTAAATCTTAGTTAATTTTCAAATATCATTTTTAGTTTAAAAGTAATTTTAGATCGTTTTTAGGACTTAGATTAGATTTAGTTGCATTTTTTTTCGCGTTTTATTAGTTACATTTTAGTTTAAATTGCGTACTTAGGATTTCCCGTAGTATAATTTCCCTTATATTCTTTCCCATTTCCCGTAGTTTTAATATAATCATAAATCCAAAACATCGAGCATTTTAATAACGAACCGATAACGACGTTGCCCATTCACACCTCGTTGGGAAACAACTCGGATTTCCTAATCCGTATCACTATCACTCACGGGCTTTGATTCATCATCCTTTTTCCTAAAGGGATTTTAAATCATTCCTTGTGGTTATTTTTGATATCGATATTGTAGTTTTATCCATACATACACACCCCTAAAACTCAACGAATCAAATTTTGGCGCCGCTGCTGGGGAGGTTGTGTCGCAACAATATCGTTAAAGGTTTGACGATTAGTGACTCGAGATCCTTCCTTCGTGAAGTTATTGTTTTTATAAAAATCAAAAAAGTAAAAAAATATTTTCCTTTTTCTTTTATATATATATATCATATTAAAAATACAAAAAGATTTTCTCTTTTGTTTTTGAGCTAAAATAGAATACATCAATTATATAACATTCTCAACGGAGGTGTTATCATTAGTAAGTTCCTGAACCAAAGATCAAAAACTTGCCTTTGTATCGCTTGTGAGTCGATTTATTTCTATTGGATAAACAAACTGTGTGGTGGGTATAAGGACGGCCTGACACTAAATTGCGGCTGAAAAGAGGCGGGTTTTTAATAAGCTTCGCGCTGACCTAAAAGCTTCTCCGCTTGTGCGTTTGTCTTATAGAAGTGATTTATTCACTTGGGATTATTGGTTAAGTTCATTGTTGTTTTCGAATACCGTTCTCTTTTAATTGCCTTGGTTTTTGAAAGTGCATGCGCACTCGTTCTAATAACTACAGACCGCTACGTGAAGCCGCTACAATTCCAAGAAGGCGAAATAGACGTGCTCAATTAGTCGAACCCGAGATTCGAACTAATCCGACTCCGCCCATCGTCGAAATGGCGGAGGAAAACCGATCCATGCTAGAGCAACTACAAGCACCCACCGAGGGTTATGGAGAAGCCATCGTCGTCCCGGCAATCGTTGCCGATAACTTTGAGCTTAAACACGGCTTGATCAACTTGGTATCATCAAGCCAATTTTACGGATTTGAGAGGGACGATCCTCACTCTCATATCCGACGGTTTAACAAGCTCACGTCTACGATCAAGTACCGTAACGTTCCGGAAGAGGCTATCAAGCTTCTACTCTTCCCGTTTTCACTCGAGGGGGCCGCCCGGATTTGGCTCGAAAAACTACCCCTCGATCGATAACCACATGGGAGAATTTAGTGTCAAAATTCGTAAACGAATTCTTCCCACCGTCTAAAACAACAAGCTTAAAAAATGAAATAACAAAATTCACACAAAGATTTGATGAATCATTTAGTGAGGCATGGGACCGATTCAAAGATTTGCTTAGGCAATGTCCCCATCATGGTTTTTCTGAGTTACACCAACTTGACACGTTTTATAACGGTTTGAATGAGACTGATCAAGACTCTCTCAATGCCGCCGCTGGTGGTAATTTGTTGACCCGATCAACGAGAGATGCCTTGTCCATTATTGAGAACAAATCTAAAGTTCGTACCTCACGTAGCAAATCGGTTGCTGCCCGAGTGAGTGTTACACCATCGTCCTCGTCTTTTGAAAATACGTCTAGCACCGATGCTAAGATTGATAAGCTTACGGATATGATTCAGGCTTTGGTTAAGATTAAGACGGCTAAGATTAATTCTTCTCCACCTGCTCAAGTCAAAGCGGTGGAATCGACTTGTACTACTTGTGGTGGCCCGCATGCTTACTACAATTGTACCGCCACCGATGGAAATCCTTTCGAAGCTAATGCCGTAACCGGAGGTAACCAATACCGTCCTCAAGTTGAAACGAATCCTCGTGTTAGTAATCAAATGGGACCTCCGGGATTTTCTCAATCGAACAATCAGACTCGTTTTAATCAGAATCAAGTTCGTGGGCCAAATGTTCAAAACCAATTCAAAGCCCCACCAAATCAATACCCGAATCAAGGAGTCAATTACAATCAAGGATATCAAACTTCAAGCTATCAAGCTCCACCTTTGCCCTCTAATGAATTCTCGAATTACGTTCAGCACAATAATGCTAAAATCCACACCATGCAAACCCAGATTTCAAGTTTGAGAAATGAATTCCAGTCTTCATTAACTAGACAAAGCAATGAGTTTAGGAACGAAATTGACTTAGAACAACAAGATGGATGCTTCACAGAATAAACTTGAGAATATGTTGAATGTTGTTTTGTGCCAAATGAGTCAACCCTCGGGTTCCGGTTCTCTCCCAAGTAACACCATTCCAAACCCGAAAGGAGAAATGAAATCCGTTACCATTCGAGATGATGGGCCCTCGATGACTACTTCCTCTTCGGTGATGAGTGTAGCACGAGAGACCGAGGTGACAAAGGACCCTGTAATTCCTCTTGATAATGGAAAAGCCAAATACGTCCAACCTCTGGTTGCCCAAGTTCCGTCTATCTCTGTCAAAATGCCAAGTTCTAACCTTACACCGTGCAAATCGATTCAATCACGATTCGACAAAATGAAAGTTGTTTCCAGAACAAAGTTCAAACTTACGACTGATATGATTAAAGCTGCTGACATGATTTATGAAAAGAAATTGGAACAAATTTCAAAGATTTCAATTGAGCCTACACCGTCTAATTCTTCCTCGAACCAAGCTCCCGAGAAGCTTGGTGATCCCGAGAAATTTCTCCTTCCTTGCTCTTTGAATGATATTGAGGAATATAATGCCTTAACCGATTCGGTGCAAGCATAAGTCTCATGCCTCTTGCGATATATCATGAGCTTGGATTGAAGACTCTTATACCGACTCGTATGACTATCGAATTAGCTAATCGAACAATTGCTCACACGGTTGGTGTAGTCAACGATGTTATGGTACGAGTGGATAAATTCCATTTTCCCGTGGATTTCGCCGTAGTTGATATAGAGGTCGACGCCCGAGTCCCTCTCACTCTTGGAAGACCATTCTTGAGAACCGCGAAAGTCCTTGTGGATCATTACCAAGGAACGTTAACGATAAGAAAAGGAAATGAAAAGATAGTGTTTTATGCCGAGCAAACTTCAAAACCTCCACCCGATGATCATTCGATTCATAGCATCGGTGTGATTGATTTCTCTCAAGAAAGTGGCGATCCCATTTTACCGTTTAATCCGATTATGACTGACTCTTTCCCGTCTCTCACTACGGATAGTGACCCCATTTGGGAAGAGATCGAGGCTTTTCTTAATGATGATTCACTTCCCGTTGAGATTGATGATACTATTTTTGACCCGGAGGGGGACATTCTTTTACTTGAAAAGTTGTTATATAATGAGCCGTCTTCTTACCCCCCTCCGGACGATCCGGATGATTTTGATACGTTGAAGAAAGTTGAGCCTAAAACATCTCGAATTGATCTTTCAAGGTTTACGATTAAGAGTATCTCGACAATACGAGCTGAACGGAAAAAGCAACAAGAAAAGGAGTCTACAACGGTAGTGGTGGAAAATGCTAGCTCTAAGAGCACACCACTTGTCCCACCTCCGATTTCTAAGAAAATCGACCTTCCTTTGAGTGGCAATCCCACTCCTTCTTCTGAAATCATGGAACCTTCTTTTGAGACATCTTTCGATCCAGAATCTTTTAAAACATTCATGAATCCCTTGTTTGAATTTGATTCTGAATATACTCAAATTTTTGAAAATCAACTCTTTGACGAAGAAAGCGAGGAGTTCACCGATGAACTTGCTCCTACCGACTCAATTCTTTCTGAGGATGAAGAAGAATACGATGATCCGTTTTTTCCGAAGAAAGATAAGGAAGTGAAGATTTTGACAGATGAACTTGTTGATCCTGAGGTCCAATATTATTTTTTATCCGAAAGTGATTCCTCTCCTCGTGAGGATTTTCATGAAGATGATACGTTGATTTCGTTCCTCTCCGAAGACAAGATTTTTAACCACAGGATACTCATCGGAGGGACATTCATATCACAAATGTTTTTCAGAAAAAGGATCCTCTCTTGGATGCCTTCGTTGATGAACCTTTGAGTAACACCTTTCTATACCATGAGCTCCCGATTTCTTTGGAGTATTCTCTTATGGATCCTTCATCCCTTCGTCCGCCCGCAAAACCGCCGGATGATGGATCCTTCTTTCTTGACATACCTTATGTGAGTTTGGGAGGAGTTATCCCGTATGTGCTGGAGCCCGACACTTTCTTTCCCTCCCAACCCACCCATTCTCTTTCCCTCCGGAGTGAGGATACCATCTTTGATCCTGGTATCCCTTCCGTTGGCTTCCCCAAGGACAAATGAATTCGGGGACGAGTCAGGCTAGTGACTCGGTGATAAAAAAAAGTAGCGCTTCATGGGAGGCACCCCATGCTTATCTCTATCTTATTTCTATTTTCTAATAAGTGACGTGAAGGGGTTAGCCTCTTCGATTTCTCGTGTTTGGTTGTTTGTGATGTTTTTGTCTAGGATTTTCCCGATATGAAGACTCTCATGCTCGAAGTTTGTCTTTTCTCCACTCGAGTTTCATGATCGATGCTGATGGAAATCCGATATCCGAAATTTTATCGACTAACGTTTATCTTTTAGCATACTTAATAAACGGCTTTTAGATTTTCGTATTACCCTTACTTTTAAACATTGAGGAAAATGTTTCGTTTTCGTCTGGGGTAGGGTAATCTTCGATTTGATTTGACCGCACTTGCTTATTTTTTTTGTCGTATACTCATAACCCGTTTTCCTTAGAAAATGAAAAATTGTGCAAAAAATGTGAAAATTTAAAATTTTTGTAAGCTTTTGTTAGTTTTATGATTGAAAAGTTCTTGCTAGTCTCTTAGAAGTTACTTTAAATATGCGTTTTTCTTGAAAAAGCCTTTGCTAATTACTTAGACAAGAGGCTATAAAATGCGATTCTAGCTCAAAAGGCCAAGAATTTGCAAGTCTCCCTAAGTGATTTTAAAAATGCGAAGCTTAAACAAGAATTTGCTAGTTTCTAATAAGTGACTTTAAAAATGCGAGACTTGAGATTATTTGACGAAACTTTAGCTAAGTTAATATATGTTTTGACACCTTGTTGACTTTCCGCTGGTGAGTGTAGGAATAGAATTCGACTTGAGGCGTGTGAGCCTAGCTTGTTCCCTTAACCATAGATAATCTAAAAATTATCGGCTAAGCATCCGCGAATCTCATTATTTGGGATTTTAAATTTGCGGAGATCGAGGAATGATAGAGTTACTTATGAGTTTAGATGCTAAGCGTGGAGTAGATGGTTCTCTTTAGAGCCCATCAAAGGTACTTATGGCTTTTTGTTCCCACAAAATTGTTTCACCCCATATATGTCTAATAAATAATTAGAGATGTTGAGTTTTTGGCGATAGTTAGTTCTTTATCTTCTTTAGAGAATCTTTGCCCATGATAGTTGGGTACACATCAAGGTCTTGTCGGTGTTATTGTAATAGACAACTGATTTCTGATAGTTTGCTGCTATTGTTTCTATTGTTATAAAAGCCGTAGGATTCGGAGTTTGGTACAAAAATTAACATGAAATAAAGCCCAAATGTATTAAAGTTGAAAAATCCAAAGCCATAAAAGTTGTCATGGACTTCTATAAAGGTTGAGGAAAATCCAAAGTCATAATAAGACTTCTGATAAAACGGTAATCCCGTTGAGTTAGTGGTTGAAAAGACCAAGGGCCTAAATTGCAAAAATGCAAATGTGCTGAAATAGTGTTAAGCCAAACTTTGAATCCGGGAGATATCTTCCTAAATCGTGCAAAATTAGGACCTTGATGTGGACCTCATTCTTGTGTGCAATGGTTTTCGAGGGAAGATGGATAACTAATTAGCGACTTAGCTTCATATCTTTATCGGAATAAAAATTATCGAAACGAGAAACTTGAAGAAATTCAATTCTCACAAAAATAAAAAAATCTAGAGGCAAATAGGAAAATGGGAGCAAAAGGTAATTTCACAAGTAACTTCCATGGGTAGTGTTAGCATCTAGAATCATATTTAACAATGATTTCGATTTTACGCTTAGTTTGGGGACCTATGAAAAATCAGGGACGATGTATTCTATCCGTATGGTCACTTCACGCTGTGTTGTGTTTCCTACTCCGTGATCCTAACATGTCTTTTGAAAAATGTTGGAGTTATTGATCGACATGAAAGTTCAACAAACCGTCACTCATAATCAGAATGTGCTTAATCATAATATCTATATGTGAATAAAAAGGTAAATGGGGCGTTTTTAGAATTAAGGGTTCTTAATCTCTTTTGAGGAATCTTTGCTACTTCTTCATAGGTTTAGTAGAAAGAGATTGAAATCCTTAGTTTTAGAAGCGTGAGTTGATTGCATTGCGTGGGGACACGACAATCGCCTCGTCTGGGGTATTTTGATATGTGCTTAAACACATACCTTTTCATTATCAAAACTGACCCAAAATAACCAAGAAAGAGCCGTTTATTGCTAATATTTGTGGTTTTCTTGAGTTTTTGCATGTGCAGTACGGATATGAAAAATAGACAAAAGAAAGCCAAAACCGAAGAAAACCGAAAGCACAGAGAGAAAGAAGAATGAAAAAGTGAGGGGGAAAGGAATTTGCAAGTTTGGACAATCAATTCTCAAAATGGAGATTTTAGTCCTTGAAGATTCAGAATTGTCATATATGGTCCTTGGAATTTTCAAAGATGGCAAATATGGTCCTTGGATTATTGAAGAATGTCAAGTTTAACCCTTGGATCACATTTTCATATTTACACTTATGGTCCCTGTATTTTTAGCTTTTACACTTTTGATCCTTATAATTTACCTTGGATCCATTTGTAATCCTAAAGTCCAAATCCATTATATTTTGGCCCAAGTCAATATCCCATACCCGGTCCATTATCCTAAACCCGGTTACCCATTTCCACCCTTTTAAACCGGTCAACTCCCACTTAAGTTTCAGTCAAACTAAATAAAAAAATACCAATTCATTTGCCGCTCTTATTTTTCCCCCAAAACCCACATTTCCCAGGTGCAAGAACCCTAGAATACCCTTGGCACCAATTAGTAGAATCCACTCAAATTAAGGGTAAATTAGTGCTTTAGTCTGACAACACCTGACATGTGCTCAGTGCCAGGTCACTGATCCGTGTGACATTCCCTCAAATACTCTCACCTGATTGGTTGAAGTATCGTGGCACTTGATCCAATGGTTAAGATGGATTGAAGATTGATGGGAAATAATCCAAGGGACACAAACGACTCAAAAGAAGCACAAGAAGCTCCTTCCAGATCCTTCCAAGAGCTCCAGCTGCCTATATATAGAGCCTCATTCTTCATGTTGTAATCACCTTTTTATTCAGTAGCTTAATATAGTTTTTAATTCAGTATTAATGTTTCCAAGTTTTATTTAGCTTTTGTAATTCCTTTGTAATCTCAGATTTTATGTTTTAATGAAAGTTACTTTTGTTCTTGATGAGTGTCTAAATACTCATCATTTTTGTACAATCTAAACTGCAAAATCATCTGAAAACACTCAGAAACACATCAAAATGATCAAAATATCACAAATCAGTGTTTTATGTGTTTTAAATGCAAAAATATCAAAATCAGATGAAAAATGATTCAAGTTTGCAAAATTGGCAGTTTTAGTCCCCCAAGTTTTAAAAGTTGTTAAATCTAGTCCCTGGAATTCAAAAATGTGGAATTTTATCATTCAAGGTCCCTGAAATATTCTAAGTTGTAAAAAATGGTCCTTGAATGATTCTTTGGTCAAATGGCATAAAAGGTCCTTAAACTTTGAAAAATTGCAAATATAGTCCTTGGACATTATTAAAATGGAATTTTATGCAAAAGTGGTCCATGTACTATTCATTTATGGCAAGTTTGGTCCTTGTGAGAGCTTTGTAACAGTGACAAGTTCAGTCCTTGAAGTTTGGCAGATTTACATTTTTGGTCCTTGGGTTATTAAGCTACTTAAACCAAACGGATCTATTTATATTATCCAAGCCCAAATCCAATCCACCCAGTCCAATACCTTAACCCTGCCCAATGTTTAAAAACGAAAACCCGTGCTTTGTTTGTCTCCCATAGTCGTTTAACCTATACGGTTGGTTTTAACCACTTGATTTTCACTCCACCTCACCCCAAAACACCTTTCCACCTCCCCCCTCCACCTCTACATACAACCAAACCCAATTAATGCAATAAACCTACTCGTAGGAAATTTGGCGCCAAAATTGACAAATGGCAAAAATGGTGATCTGGTTTAATCCAATGGCTAGAAAGTGGTAGGATTTGCTCAAGGATGTCGACAGAGCTGGAAAAGCTCATTATATACAAGTTTTTGTGCAATGTATCAAAGTATCTAGAGTAATTTTAATTTTTGTATGTCGTATTATTTAACTTTCAGTTTTCAGTGTAACTTAAAGCTTTAAAGTACCTTTTTAAGCAATTCTAGTGTATTGTGAATCTTTGGAAGTAATCCATTTCAGTTTTTATTCAAGTTCTCAGCTTATGCAACTTTTCTTAATTCAAAAATCTTGAAATATTTTAATGTTGTTTGTTAGTTGTTAGTAAGGACTGAATAGCCCATGTAAGCTCCTAAAAAGCTTATGCAAGCTTTTAGAAACAATTAAAAATCAGCCTAGAACCAAAAAGTAAAAATACCAAAAATACAAATAAATTAGTGAAAAATTAAAAATCTATGGTGAAGATGATTAACAAGTTGGAGCAAGGTAGATTCTGGATTGCCTTGGGTTTAGTGCTTATTGGGAAGCTTTAGGTTGTGTTTGTATGCCTTGGTTCTCAGTTTAAGCTTGGAAGCCACTTGTAAGCCTCTTGATCATTTTTTGGTAATTCACTAGTTGCTTATTATAGCTTATCTCTGTGTTATTTGTGTTTATTTGGTGTGTTTTAGTGATATTATAGCTTAATATTACATACTTGTTCTTTTTGATTTATAGTTACTAAAAACTTTATTTTAGCAGTCAATATAGCATAATGGGTATTTCTTAGTTTTATGTTGTTAGTATTGTTGTTTAGTGTTTAATTAGTCTTAATAAATGTTAATTTAAGGTCTGTATTCCAACTCATGGTCTTAATGTTTCTTTTGAAAAAGTTTCAAAACAGTCTCATAAGGTGTGTTTGGATAAGCTAGTTTAACTGTGTTTAAGGTTGCTTATGTTATTGCTTTTGCTTTTCTTATGTTTCATTAGTTCTTAGTAGCTCAAAGAAACATAAAAAACCAGTCTTCATTTTGTGAAAAGTCAAAATTCCTTTTGATCTCTTCTTATTATTTGTCTGTTGGATTTTTTAAGTCTTATGATCATGGTTTTGTGTTAAGAAGTTGTTATACTTGTTCAAACTCAGTATTTATACACCTTAATACATCAATATCAGTGCTTAAGATCAATCACAAGTTCATATAAGTCAAACTTTCAGTTTAATCAAAAAGTCAAAAATGCTCAGTGCCAGTGAGCCTATCACTTTCACAAGCTCATACAGAGCTTGTTATTTAGCTTAAGCTGTGATTTTGGTTCTTTGGAAAGCCAACCTAACTATCTCAATGTCTCAAGCTTAAGTTTTTAGTTTGTAGCTTTTTAGATAGAGCAAGTGCTTATTAGTTGGTCCCATTTTCTCAGCATTCATCGAGTTTTGACTCGAGTGGTTTTCAAATTCTTTAATAGCTTTTCACAAGCTCAGTATTGTAATCCAATCGTGTGATTTAGCTTTTGGAAAGCTTAACTGGTCAACTTGCTTATTCCAGTTTTTGTTTTAAGTTTGTAGCTTATTTAAGTGCTTAAAATTAAGCTCAAAAGTGCCTAGTGATTCATAAAAGTGTCCTGTGCACCAGTTGAGATAAGTGCTTAATTGAGTCAGTTTTGTGCTTATTTCTAGCTTATTTGCATTTTCAGTTGTTGTACTAGCTTATTATCAGTATTTAACTCATTTCCAATTCTCATTTTGTTTATTGAATAGCTTATAAGCCATTTGGCTTGAATCTTTGGTTTTACTTCCATTTTAGCCAACTGTTAAGAAAATAAGCTCTCACAAAGCTTATTATTGGTTTTCATAAAAGTCACATTACAAAAAGTGCTTATTTTTAGTGGCTTAACAACTTTGTAAAAGAAAAAAATCAAAAATAAAATGTTTTGCAAAAGGGTGGGAGGGCTCGAACACAGAGACCTCCCAACCTTGAGAGTGATAGTGTGTACCTGTATAGCCAGTTGCCCTTGGGTCTTTGATTGGTTATATCACGCACAATTTAATACATAAGTCTTCCTTGCTCAATAAGCTTATACGAGCTTAATAGCTTATTTTCCAGCTTATTTGAAACAGCTTTTTCATCCTTTTCATTTTTCTTAGTTTTGTATTAGTATTAAGTAATTTATAAAAAGTTTGATTTTTCCAAATAGTTTTAGTATTTTTAAACATTTAATTAGTGTAAAATCTTAATTAATTCATAATAAAAAATATAAAAGTCTAAAAAATATAAATCTTTTTTCTAAAATTTTATTTTGTTATATAGTACGTAAAAAAATTGTTTTTACACTTATAGGACTTTTATTTCATAAAATTTACGTTTTTGCTTGCGCACTCGCGTAATTTTTAGACTTAACGTACGTTTTCATTTTAAATCTAGTTTTTAGGTAATTTGATTTTACGTTTTAGTTAAAATAGTTTATTTAAGTCATTTTATTTTATAAATCACTAAAACATCATTGTAAAAAATAGTGATAGCGTTTATTTAATATATTTTATCTTTTATTTCTTTTAATTTGCATTTAAGTCGCTGTAATTTATAAATCTTTTCGTTAGGTATAATTATCCATCCAAAACCTTACTGATCACTATCCTTAGTGATCATTCTATCATCTGAAGTTGTTTAACACCAATTCATCCTCCGTGGGACTTAACGACCCAGGAATCCACTATATTCCTCTGATCTTAATTGCATTTGGTGTTTAAGCTGTTTTAAGTTTATTACGGTTGGCCATTCACAAGTGGCTAGCTTGAGTGATTAAACTTGACGGTTTAGCACCAATCAGTTCTCAAATCCTTGTTTAAGCTTTAAATGTTTCTTATTATTGCTTATTAGAGTTGCTAATTTCATTTCAGCTTATTTTAAAATAGTTGCAGCTTAATTCTCTTCATTAATCAAAAAAAAAAATCAGAAAAAAACTTTTGGAAAAAAAAAATACTTCAAAATTATTCTTCAGTTTAAATAAGTTTTATTACTGTTTCATTAAGATCAAAATAAGTTTTACATAGTCCTTATTGAATCTATTACTGCTACAAATTCTTCCACATTCAAATCTTACTTCAGTCAACTATAGTCAAATTACAAGTCATCTTAGACAGTTGGTTTTGGATTGCTGATGTGAAGGTGAAAAATGGGTTGATACTAAGCTGGATTTGGAGTAGGTTATGGGTTAGGATAGTGGTAATTGGTTCTCAGTTAGTGTTCATTTGGCTGGACTATTGTAAGTTTTCATTTTTGTTTCAATTTTTGCATTAGCTCAGATTTATTAAATATAGTTGTAGTATCTACATTATTTAGCTTTATAATTGCTGCTTGATCTTAGTTTATTGCTGTTATTGGTGAGATTTAAGTATAGGATAGAGTAATTAGCATTTAAGTTGTCAAAAAGAGTGTTTGGGATTAGCAGTTAAGTTGAGTTAAAGGTTAGGTTATTGGTTAAGATTTGATACTTAAGTCTTCTTTAGGATTATTATTTTCAAATCTGTCCACTAATTTACACTCTATAACTCAGAAAGTCAAAATCCATTTGAATCTGAGCTAAGTTCATAACAGTTAGGAGTCATGATGTTATAAGCTGTTATAAGATGAAAAATTAGATAAACTAGCTTTATTTTGTTTCATTTCATCATAATATATCACAATCATTCAGAAATCTTGTTTCAAATCTCACTAAAGTCAATTTTACAATTCTGTCATAAAAAGTCAAAAAAGTGGAAAACACAGTTTTTTACAAAACTTTGTGGATTTTTCATGGATTCAGTTCTGATCCAATTTAAGTGAGATTTTGGGTTTTTCAAGTTCAGTTGGTCTAGTTTGCAAAACACATTTTTGTGAAATTTTTGGAATTTTTCATAAGCTCTAAATCAGCTGTGCATTAAGCTGGCTTTTCCCCTATTCACACTCATCAGTCACTGAGTGTGAAACAGCCAACTTGCAGGCCTTGCACAGGGCTCATTCTAGATAGTTAGAACCTGAAATTTGGTTTAACTGTTCTTAGCTAGGTCCTTTAGAGGATCTGATATCTGGTGTTGAGTTCCAAGTAGGATAGATAGCTTATTTTTAAGCTTGAATTGAGCACCTCAGGACTAAATTAACTAGTTTGATTTTTTTTACTCATAAGCTTGTAGCTGGTTATTTAGAGGTGTAGACTAGTTGACTTAGGTGATTTTCACTAAATTCTAGCTTAATCTAAGTAGTGGTAGCTTACGGTGCATTCTAGAGCTTATTAGCTTTTTAATTAGAGCTTATTCATAAGCTTTTACATTACAGCTTCATTATCTCTCACACTAGCATAGGTTTTAGTAATTTTCATAGATTTAGAATATAATTTTAGACTTTTCCTGAATTTTTCATATTTTTCCAGCACTATTTACTATTTTTCTTATTTTAAATCTCTTTTTAGGACTTTTTAAATAGCATTTAATACAATTAATTCAGAAAAGGATCCAAAAAATAATTTTTCAATTTTCCTAGATAAAGAAAATTATAAAAAGCAAAAAAATATTTTTTCCAGATTTTTCCTAGTTTAATTTGTAATTTTTAGCATTTAAATTAGTTTTTAATTCAAATAAATTCCAGAAAAATCTTAAAAAAATAGTTTTAAATCTTAGTTAATTTTCAAATATCATTTTTAGTTTAAAAGTAATTTTAGATCATTTTTAGGACTTAGATTAGATTTAGTTGCATTTTTTTCGCGTTTTATTAGTTACATTTTAGTTTAAATTGCGTACTTAGGATTTCCCGTAGTATAATTTCCCTTATATTCTTTCCCATTTCCCGTAGTTTTAATATAATCATAAATCCAAAACATCGAGCATTTTAATAACGAACCGATATACGCGTTGCCCATTCACACCTCGTTGGGAAACGACTCGGATTTCCTAATCCGTATCACTATCACTCACGGGTTTTGATTCATCATCCTTTTTCCTAATGGGATTTTAAATCATTCCTTGTGGTTATTTTTGATATCGATATTGTGGTTTTATCCATACACACACACCCCTAAACCTCAACGAATCATATACCATTGCAATTTTGTAGCAAATTTAATCCGTTGCAATCTCGTACCAAGTATTATCCGTTGCAATTTTCTTGCAACTTCTACCGTAACAAAATCGTAGAAAAACTGTTGGAATATGATCCGTTGCAAAAGCGGTTGCTAATTTAGAACGGAATTTTCTTGGTTGGAAAACCGTTGCAGTTTTTTTAGCCCTGTTAGAAATCCGTTGCAAATTAAATTTCCATGGAGCATTAATGCTACGGTAGGACTCCGTTGCAATTCCGTTGCAAATGGTCATTTGCAACAGATTTGCAACTGATTCCTACCATAGCATTAGCCCACTTGTGTTGTAGTGAACTAAGAGGGTGACTAGGAGCATAGATTTCATTGCCATTGATATCTAAGAGATAGTTTAATGACTGTCAAGTGCTGCATACAAAGGTTATGTGTGGTTGTTGCCTATTTATACGCAAAGTGAATGTGTGATGTCACTTTCAGAGGCCTTAAACTAGATTATTGCACCTATATATCATTTCATTAGCTAGATATATATATATATATATATATATATATATATATATATATATATACCACAAGTGGCAAATAAAATTATACTCCGTGACATGTTTCTATTAGCAGGAAAGATGGAATTACCATTCGATCTGTTATTAAATATTTTATTTGCCTTATTGCATTTGAAGATAGCGTTGCGTGAATAAAATTATCTGTTAAAATGGTACAGAACAATAATATCAATAATCACTCAACCAACCACCCCTTGGTGATAATCTTTTATTATAACAATATACACAGCAGATTAGTCCCCAACACAGGTGCTAACCAAACAATACAAAAGAAAGGTTGTTGTCCCTCTAATAGATGCAACAACTGAATACAAGAACTCACACACTACCAGAACTATAAACCAAACCAAACCAGAGATCAAGATGATCTACAACACTTGTTTACAATTGTAAACTACCCAGAAACCCAGATATACCCAGATGAAGACTATAAACTTGTATGTGAAACTTGAGAGAGAAATAAACGAGTGATATTGAAACCCTAGCTGAGATGGATGATTATATAGCCAGGAATGTTTCACTCTTAACCCAGCACATATAACACTTAACAAACAACACCCAAAGTGTTAGGATTAGAAAACTTATTATAAAAATGTTACACAATATACCCCTGAAGGTTCAACTGTTTGTCAAAGGACTGCATTACTTTCAACATCCCCCCTTAAACTGATGAACCTGCAAAAAGATTAATCATACCAAGATTTCTAACCATAACACCATGTTGCACACAACCAAGTGCTTTGGTCAAGACATCAGTAGTTTGACTTTTAGAGCCAACTTTAACTTTTTAATCAACCCAGATGCAACCTTTTCTCTAATCAAATGCACATCAATATCAAAGTGTTTAGTTTTCTCATGCATCACAGGGTTAGCAGCAATTTGAATAGCAGCTTTGTTATCACAAAATAACTCAACTAGCAACAAATTTTCAGTAATACCAAAGTCTTTTAAAACCTTAAGAATCCACATAATCTCACATGTAGTAGAGGCCATACATCTATACTCAGCCTCAGCTGAAGATTTAGACAGAGTAGCTTGTTTTTTACTCTTCCAAGAAACCAAATTACCATTCACAAAACACAATATCAGTCCAGACTTCTGTAACAGGGGCACTTAGCCCAATCGAATCGAAAAGGCAGGAACTTTAAACCCTTGATTATTCTTACTAAAATGTAGCCCATTACCAGGTGCAAGTTTAAGATATTTCAACACTCTTAAGCCAATATCAAAATGAGATTTCAAAGGAGAATGCATATATTGACTCAAGTAGTGCACAACATAAGAGGTATCAGGCCTAGTCATAGTAAGATATATTAACTTCCCAACAAGTTTCTGATAACTAGTAACATTTTTCAACTTCTTATCACCATCAGACTCTTTATGATTTAGCACAATATTCTCAGGTAAGGGAGTTAATTCAGGCTTACAACTAAGCAAACCATAATCATTTAACAATTCATGACACTATTTTCTCTGGTTTAAACATAAACCTTTACCAGTTTTTAATACTTCAATTCCAAGAAAATATTTCAACTCTCCTAAGTCTTTAATTTTAAACTTATTCCTTAGAAAAGTTTTAAAATTCTCAATTTCACTTTCACTATTACCAGTGATCACCAGATCATCAACATACACAAGCAAGTACAATACTGAACTTCCCTTAGTTTTAACAAACAAAGAGTGATCATTTTTAGACTGCACAAACCCAGCCTCAAACAAAGCCTCAGACAATTTAAGATTCCACTGTCTTGGAGCCTGTTTTAGACCATAAAGAGACTTCTTTAGCCTACAAACTTTTTTATTATCTTTTGGAAAAAGACCAGGTGGAGGCAACATATAAACCTCTTCATTTAAATCACCATATAAAAAAGCATTGTTAACATCCATTTGAAAATTTTTCCAATCATTTTGAACAGCAATACTCAATAAGCACCTGACAGTGCCCATTTTAACCACAGGACTAAACGTTTCATTATAACCAAAACCTGGTTTTTGATTGAAACCCTTAGCCACAACTCTAGCTTTATACCTCTCAATCTCACCATTAGATTTAAACTTAAGTTTCCAAACCCACTTAGATCTAATAGGAATTCTCCCTTCAGGAAGATCAACTTCTTCCCAAGTATCATTCTCATATAAAGCAACTATCTCATCATTCATAGCATTTTTCCAATTAATATTCTGTGAAGCTTCCTCATAAGAAGAAGGTTCTTAAGACTTATTCAAATTAGCAACAAAACAACAATTATCAGTACTTAACCTAGTATGATTAGCATACTTATTTAAACCATACTTAATTTTAGAATCAAGCACATAATCATTCAATCTAGCAGGCAACTTAGAAGATCTACTAGACCTCCTACAACTAGTAGTTCCTTCCTCAGTTTGATTTTGAAAAACATTTTGAAAACTAGGCACATCTGTTTTAGGAATAACATTTCCCTCAGAATTAATATTCTCATCTAAAGGAGTTGCAAAACTAGTATCATCTGGTTGCTGTGGAGAACCAGGGTAAAGAATCTGTTCTAAAGTAACATCCTGATCAACATCCACTACCCTACCAGATTGATCTAGATTACCTTCTCTACCAACAGATGCTACATCCTCTGTTTCATCATTGGGAGAGGGACTAGGAGTTCTGGTTTTTGACTCAAAGTTATCAAAGAAATTTAAAGTGTTAACCTCAAGTTGATTATTTGAAATATCAGTTTGTTTCATTTTGTAAGGAAAAATAGTCTCAAAAAATTTAACATCCCTTGAATATAAAATAGACCTATTTTCCAGACTTAACAACTTATAAGCTTTTTTCCACTTGCATAACCAAGCAAAACACATTTTTCAGACTTCTCAGAAAACTTATCAGACTCTTTTAAAATAGTAGCATAACAAAGACATCCAAAACTCCTAAGATGTGCCAGACTAGGTTCTCTTCCATAAAACAATGAAAAAGGAGATTTGCCATTTAAAACAGAGGAAGGCAACCTGTTAATCAAATAAGTAGCAGTTAAAACACAATCAGGCCAAAAAACAAGAGGAATCCCCCCTGAAACATAAGGCTTCTAGCTACATTAAGCAGATGCCTATGTTTCCTTTCAGCAATCCCATTCTGTTGAGGGGTATATGCTACACTAGTTTGATGAATAATACCCATAGTATCAAAAAATTCACCCATTTTATTATTAACAAACTCAGTACCATTATCAGATATGACAATTTTAATTTTCTTATTGAACTGAGTCAAAACCATTTTAAAAAAACTTTGAAACATCTTAAAAACCTCATGTTTTCCTTTTAGCATAGACACCCAAACAGATCTGCTAAAGTCATCAACAATAGTCAAGAAGTATCTAAAACCTTCCCTGCTAACCACCTTATAAGGCCCCCACACATCTAAATGTATAAGGTCACCAAAAACAGCAGTTTTATGTTCACTTAAAGGAAAGGGATCCCTTGTTTGTTTAGCCTTATGGCAAACATCATAAGGTGCCCCATGATCAATATTAGTTAATTTTAAAGAACCTTTTAAAAGTTTTAATACTTGATTAGCAGGGTGTCCCAACCTACTATGCCAAACATCTTTAGAAACAAAACAACAAAGAAACTCACTTTTAATCACACAAGCAGATGAAACTTTAGACTTATCAAACAAATAAAGACCACCAGACTCACTACCAGTCCCCAGCACCCTCTGCTGATTCAAATCCTGAATATAGCATTTAGTCTCATCAAAACGAACCCTCAACTTGCTATCTTTGATCAACTTATTGACAGACATAAGACTGACACAATATTAAGGAACAACTAACAAATCAAATAGAACCACATTATCATTAAGTTTTAAGTTACCAACATGAGTAACTTTAGGAAGAGTTCCATTAGGATGTCCCACAGTAATCTTTAAATCAGATATATCAATCAAATTATGCATATTAAGAGGACAATTAGTTAAATGCTGATTAGCCCCAGAGTCAATTATCCATCTCAGATGGTAATTAACCCCATCCAACTTAATATTAGCACCAAAAAACTTATAAAAATGTTGCTTAAAGAAAACACTGCAGTTAAAAAAGGAACAAGAATCCCTACCTGCCATATGGCATGAGCAGAAGTTCCTGGTTTATCATTCAACAAACTTAACAGCTTCATAAACTGTTCATTACTCAGAGACATACTACCAGTACTATTCTTAGAGCCATTATTAACAACAGAAGCACTCTTTATATCATTAGTTTTATTAAAGTTATTAGCAAGTTTCAGATTAGGATTCTTTTTAAAACCAGGTGGATAGCCAATAACTTCAAAACACCTATCAGCAGTATGACCTTTCAAGCCACAATGAGTATAAAGCAAACTCTCATAATTTCCCCTGTTATTAGACCCAAAATTGTTGCCATTATTGTTCCTTCTCCAATTAGTATTTTTATTATCATAAGTATTAGAAACAAAAGCATAAACCTGAGCCTTCTTAGATTTAATAGTTGTGGTTGGAACCCCTCTATGGGATTCTTCCCTTGATACAATGACAAAAGAATCTTTGACTTCAGGAAGGATTTCCCTGGTCAAAAGAGTACTTCTTATGGGTTGATAAATGTCATCAAGACCCATAAGGAACTGCATCAATTTTAACAACTTACCATGATCAACAAGTTCTTGTCTAGCCTCACAAGTACAATCAGGAAACTTAGTAAGAATATCAAACTCTCTCCACAAAGAATTCAACTTATGATAATACTCAGACACAGGTAAGCCACCTTGTTTAAAACTATTAATCTTTTGAAGCAAATTGAAAACCACAGAACCATCAATCCTATCATAGGTATCCTTAAAATTCTTCCACACAACAGAAGCATTATCAGAAAACACATGACCAAGATACACATCTTGAGTTAAAGAACTCAAGATCCAATTAAGAACCAACTGCACATACATCTCGTCTCCCTGGGCTTCCAGCAAAGGACTTGCAGCATAAGCAGATTTAAGACAAGTACCATCAAGAAAACTCATTTTATTTTTAATTTGCATAGCAAGTTTCATAGCACTAGCCCAAACTCTGTAATTCTCAACACCAGCCAGTTTAATACTCACAACAGATGCACAATTAAAATCATTAGCATGCAAATGCAGAGGGTTACTCTGATCAAGACTGCTAATCATAATAGCCATAGTGAAAGATAAAGAAACTAAACCACATGATAACATCAAATGCTCGTTATATATATCATTTATATAGATTTACGCTTGTTTTCCATTGTTTTACACTTTCAGGTAAATTGCGAGCATTGGAGCTAATGAGACGCGGAAATGGAAACTTTACTAAGGATTTATCACAGTATGCTTATTTTGAAGAGGTTACGGCGTAACTCGTCTCTCACATTACGCCGTAACTATTGCGTGACCCTTAAGTCCAACTCATCAAGAGGTTACGGCGTAACTCCTTCCTAAGATTACGACTTAACTCCATTAGGTCAAAAGAGGTTCCACGCCGCTGATACTTACGCCTTAGTAACTCTGCATCATTTACGACGTAACCAGGATTATTGAAGACTACAGCGTAACCACTTATAAGGTTATGCCGTAACTAGTAGATCTAGTGCATTTACGGAGGTTACGGCGTAACTCATATTTTGGTTACGCCGTAACTCGAACTGCCTATAAATACCCCACGAATTCCAGCATTTCTATTCATTCCATTCCACACACAATACTCTGAGAATGTGGGAAAAAACTCTAGGGAGGTCTAGGGAAGCATACGGAGTTGTTTCCAAGGAGAAGTCACACCATTACGATAAGCTTTAGCGTTTATTATTTCTTTTACTTTCAATTCATGTATTTCGTACCTTTGAATATTGAATTGATGTGCATGATTAGTATGAGTGGCTAAGCACCCTTTGGTGCTAGCCTAGTTATGATTCCTTAATTGTTGTGTTTACGTTTACCTTTACTTCCGTATAATTATTTCTAAGTGTATGCATGCATAGTTCTTTGGTAGTCACCCTGGTTCGGTAGTTTTGAATGGCGGTAGAGGCCAATTTCCTAGGAGATATGACCAACTGACCCTAGGTGAGCGGACTGAGACGGGAAGGGTAAGATATGACCAACTGACGACCCTTTCTACTTGTGCTATTTGACCAACTGATCACCTATCATTTGGATGAACTTAAGAATTGGGGGGGTGTAGTGTCTAAGTTCCTAACGGCCGGGCACTCACTATTTAGAATCTAGCATGTAGCGGTACTTAATGACTTGGCTTAGGAGACCAGGAACAACATGACTTATGACGGTGCGCTGATTTCTCTGTGGTGGCATCTTTGCTAATAGGTTAGGCGAATTGACCAAATGCGTCGTCTCGAATTTGACCCCACCGAGTAATGGAAGTAAGTAGACGTAGACATAACTAGTTAGGAGGATTGACTAGGTTAGCACTACTATTCCTTTATTGATTTCCTTTCTACCATTTAATTGCTTTTATATTCTGCATTCGTAGTTTAATTAATTAAAACCATATCAAACCATTTATATTCTGTGACAATTAGACTTAGTAATTATCCTACACACATAGCTCTTGGGACGACCTCGGCTTTACCATTTACTACACTACAAACGACCGGGTACACTGCCCGTTAGTGCATTAGGGTAGACCATAGGTATAGCGAGACACTATAAATATTAAGACACGGTCGTAAAACATGCATCAAGTTTTTGGCCCGCCTGCCGGGGAGCTATATTAGGATTAATATTAAGTCTTTCATTTCATATTTAAACTTTTCTCACGATCATATTTCAAGTTTTCAGGTACCATGGAAGTGGTTAACATCGATGACCTCACTCTTGAGGAATACTTGGCGTTGACTAGAGTAGATCAAGGGCCGGGTCTCGTAAGACCGGCAATCAGAGCGGATGTTCGTTTCGAGATTAAAAACCAATTTATGAGGGAGCTTCGTGCTAACCCTTTTTCAGGAAACAGGGATGAAGACGCATATGAGCACGTTGAAAATGTCCTATACATCGCTAGCCTTTTCAACATTCCGGCGTCTCATGATGCTTTGTTATACTAGGTCTTCCCTATGACTCTAACCGAGCAAGAAGATGGATCGAAGATTGCCGCGGCGGTTAATACTTGGAGCTACTTAAGAAACACTTTATCCAAAGATATTGCCCACCATCAAAGATTTCTAATCAACTCTTGGAGATCCACAATTTCAAATAAGAAGACGATGAAACTCTGTATCAAGCTTGGGACAGATACAACGATCTTCTTTACAAGTGTCCTACCAATGATCTTAATAACCAGCAGAAGGTCAATATTTTCTACAAAGGAATAAATGTAACTACGAGATAGATGCTGGATTATCAAGGACCTATCCCAAATATGACTCCTACTACGGCAATTGAAGCCATTCAAAAAATGGCGGACCATTCTCAAAAATGGCACGACGGTGGAAGTAAAAGAAACCAAGGTGGAAATTTCGACGGAATTGCAGCAATCGCTAGTAAAATTGAAAGCCTCAGTCGAGACATGCTGAAAGTCGGGGAAACCGTTCATGCCATTCAAGTGGGGTGTGAAAGCTGTGGAGGAGGACACCTTACGAAAAATTGTCCTCATATGGACGAAGAGGAATTCGAAGAAGCTAAGTATGGAGAAAATCGACCCTTTTAGGGTGAAAATCGAAATGGGTATCGCAGTAATTACAACCGTGGGCCTTATGGAGAAAGAAAGCTAGTCTTGAAGAAACAATTACTAAATTTCTGGAAAATTCAGCCCAAAAACAAAAGGAGCAAGATGAATGGTTGAAAGAATTCCAGAAAAACACTGATAGAAACATTTCTAAACACGACTCCACTCTTAAAACCCTTGAATCCATGGTGATAAAGCTCAGCGAAAAAGTAAGAAGGAACAACGATAAACCTGAAGGATCTAAACCAGCTATGAAATGTAAGGTAATTTTCTCGGATGATAACTCAAAGGCTCGGGCCATGATGCGAGTTTAGAGGACGATCCAGTCAATGAGATCTAAGTTACGCCGTAACATACCTAATGAGTTACGGCGTAACCTGGTGTTTGACAGCGACAAAGGAGTTGTGATGAATCGAGGAATACGACTCTAATGAATGCCAGTAACCAAGAATCTAGAATTCACGGTGGCGATACATGGGCGGAAAAATTCCCGACTTGGACGAATCGAAAAACTCGAAGAACTCTCCCTTGATGATGAAGAAGAGCAACTTATCACTCACTGGTGTACCCCTATCGCTATTACTGATGAAGAAACCACAAGGGCATGGCCTACATGCAGCCCTTTCCACGAATATTGCAATGGAGGAGACAATGAAAGAGTGGAGGAATGGACATGCCCTCATGGCGTGAAAGACCGGGATAAAATTTAGTAATTTAGCCTTTAAAGATTAGTGCGCCAATTCAACTTGGGAATGCCAAGATCAATCCAAATCTTCTTATGAAGCTAAAAGTCGATGCGATGCACATTGAGAGACGAGACTAATAAAGATGTACTCGCGGAAGAGCTTGTAAATGAAACGACAACTTAGAACTACGCATCCTTGGTGCGAAAGTAAAATCCCGGGAAATTTTCTGGCATCATGCAACCCGTATAACGATAATGCGATGGTGGAGGCAACTCTAGAAGATTAGGAAAAGATGAATTCTTTTGGTCCTCAACCAATGACAAAGAGAGAATAAGTTTACCTTGGATTGACAACCGGGGTTTGATAGTTGGGTAAAAATTAAGTATGGGCATGTGGATGCATTAACAAAAGATAAGATTTGGAAGGAATACATGGATCAAGGAAATTCTAACGACAAAGTAGAAAACACGAGTAAAACAACAATTGACGTGGATATAAAGCGGGTGAGTAATGATAAAGAAGAATGCAAGCGCGTTCTAGTAGAGAATTTGCTTGATGACGATGATATCGAAGAGATGCTAGATTACTTGGAGTTGCAAGGAAATGAAGAGTTCACTGATCCCGATGACGAAGCTTACGAGCAAAGAAGGTGCAAGATCCTGGGGATACCCTACAAAAGACCACCACCCTATTATAGTAGAAAAATATGAATTCACTCGCTACCACCTAGGTCCGGAGGAGAAATTCAGAAGTTGAAAGATCGAAACCATTGAGTACCTCGAACGGCTGCCTCTAATGTTGCATGGATGAGGCACAATTTGATGAAGGATATCTAAGAAGTGGGGCAAGCTCAAAACCCATAGGAGCCCCACGGCTCTAAGTCTAACTTAAAGACTCGTTAATAAAGAAAAGTGCTCTTTCAGGAGACAACCTGAATTATCCCTTTCTTTTGTTTTTATTTCCTTTCTGTTGGGTTTTTTGTTTTCTAACCATTTTGCAGGAGACAATGAAGTAATTACTGCTACAGTTGATGATCTGAACAGAGTTACGGCGTAACTCATCTTGGTGATTACGCCATAACCAACATTTTGGCAGTAGAATTCTTGACGCATTACCAACTACGGCGTAATACCATCTCTGCGGTTACGCCGTAACCATTCGCTTCTCAGCTCATTCCAGGTTTTTCAAGTTACGGCGTAACTCTCTTATTGGAGTTAAGACGTAACTCTCATCTGCTTTAATTCTTTTATTTTAAAACACAGTAACCTTGTATTAGTTTTTAAATGAACTTTGTGGGTGTGTTCCCTGTAAACCCTCACAAGACTTCACTCGTCCACTTGGGACATCAAGTGGTTTAAAACTTGTTGCATTCATGCTAAAGCAACCGTGATTCCTACGAAAGTGAGTTAGGTTTATTTTTCATTTTTATTTTTCTTTTTAGAATTATGCTTGTCGGTATTGTGATTTCAGGGATTGAAGTTTGCTCATGACGCTTTAACGAAGGCACGATCCTTTCTCGTGAGCCTTCTTCTTTTTTGGAGCAAAATTCGGGAAGTTCTCGCTCTAATTCTACCTTTCTCTTCACCTTTATTTTAATGCCTAGTACAAAAGGGACTTTGTACAATTCAAGTGGGCAGACGGGAGTAGAATTATATCTTGAACTTTATTTCGCCCTCAGTTTTCTAGTTTATTTTGAAAAATTATGCCATTTTTAAAATTTTGACATGTTTTTTCGAACCTAACTAGATTAGACCTTAGCCGAGCACATACAACCCTTGATATTACATGGTGAGATTAGCCTTATCCGTTTCCAATATTTTACCCCAAATCCACCAAATTATGAGTGTACCGGTAGCTTGTAAACTTTAGAACTTGGCCTTTGCATCATTTCGAGACCATAAACGAGGTATGTTGAGTTAGCTCGATGTATTTGGACTTTTCAGTTTTAGAAGGCAGTATTATAGGATTATCACCCAAACATCCTACCATTGTGAGTCTATCGATTAGTCACCTCGATTTTTCGACCCCCATGTGAAACCCCTTTTGTTGCACTCCCCTTTAGTGCAAGATACCCCTAGATACACCCTTCTGAGCCATTCCTTTCATTTTGTCACCCCAATATATTGATTCGTTACACCCTTACACCTTAGCCTACCCTGTAGTCTTTATTTGTAATTGGGAAGTCATCATTTGCCTAAGTTCAAGGTTCGAGTGGAAAGGTTTGGAAATCACCCTTTCATCGACAACAATTATGAAGATCATTGAAGACCCCCCGAATTCCCATTGTTCATCTCAAGTGGGGGGATGTTATGTTATCAATTATGATTGAATATATATATATATATATATATATATATATATATATATATATATATAAATATATATATATATAGTTGGTTCATTATGATTTTGTAAAGTGCATTGTTATAAGCACTATAGTATGAGCTTTATTGTTTAGTATCGAGGAGGCCACCTCGGTCACATTTGAAGATTGGAGTTGGAGTAATACCAACTGAAGAAGAAAAGGTAGTGTGTCCATCACGACGTCCTCTAATGACACATCTACCTTGCATTTCATGATCCGGTCTCTAGACTTCTAAACTTGAACTTTGAGCGGACAGTAAGTGGTGATGACTTAGTTATAGATATAGACTACCTGCTTGTTTTTCATTTTACACCAATTATACATCCCATGTATTATCATACCCTTTAGTCATGAAGCATGTCTAGGTGATGCAGCGAGCAATATTTGGTGTCTTGGCCATGGATTTGGTCATGTATCATTGATTTTGTCCACTTCGCCGTGACATGTTAGTAATGACGAGTCACCCCTTAACCTTTGTCGTGTCTACCTATATTGCCTTCGAGAACTGTTTAGCCCCTAACTCTAGTGGTGGAGATTTGTGTAACCACCAAGCTTATGATAGAATACATGCTATGACTGTGCGTTTGAGTGATCACCCCGAAATTGACACTTAGAATAGTTGAGAGATTTGAGTGTTTGTTCCCCTTTCGCGAGGTGTTCGGCTTTGTTTTATTCTAGCATAAGGGATTTGTAAACTCATATTTTCCAGGTTTTGGAAGATATCTTTTTAGGAATCTATCTAATAAGGTCTACTTAAGGGCAAGTAGAGTTCAAGTGGGGGGATATTTGATAACATCAAATAGTCCTAATTATTAAGTGTCAATTTCCCACATTAATGCTCGTTATTTATATCATTTATATGGATTTACGCTTGTTTTCCATTGTTTTACACTTTCAGGTAAATTGCGAGCATTGGAGCTAATGAGACGCGGAAATGGAAACTTTACTAAGGATTTATCACAGTATGCTTATTTTGAAGAGGTTATGGCGTAACTCGTCTCTCATTACGCCGTAACTATTGCGTGACCCTGAAGTCCAACTCATCAAGAGGTTACGGCTTAAATCCTTCCTAAGATTATGACGTAACTCCATTAGGTCAAAAGAGGTTCCACGCCGCTGATACTTACGCCGTAACTACTGCATCATTTACGGCGTAACCGGATTATTGAAGACTACGGCGTAACCACTTATAAGGTTACGCCGTAACTAGTAGATCTAGTGCATTTACGGAGGTTACGGCGTAACTCATCTTTTGGTTACGCCGTAACTCAGACCTGGCTTATAAATACCCCACGAATTCCAGCATTTCTATTCATTCCATTCCACACACAATACTCTGAGAACGTGGGAAAAAGCTCTAGGGAGGTCTAGGGAAGCATACGGAGCTGTTTCCAAGGGAGAAGTCACACCATTACGATAAGCTTTAGCGTTTATTATTTCTTTTACTTTCAATTCATGTATTTCGTACCTTTGAATATTGAATTGATGTGCATGATTAATATGAGCGGCTAAGCACCCTTTGGTGCTAGCCTAGTTATGATTCCTTAATTGTTGTGTTTACATTTACCTTTACTTCCGTATAATTATTTTTAAGTGTATGCATGCATAGTTCTTTGGTAGTCACCCCCGGTTCGGTAGTTTTGAATGGCGGTAGAGGCCAATTGCCTAGGAGATATGACCAACTGACCCTAGGTGAGCGGACTGAGACGGAAGGGTAAGATATGACCAACTGACGACCCTTTCTACTTGTGCGATTTGACCAACTGATCACCTATCGTTTGGATGAACTTAAGAATTGGGGGTGTAGTGTCTAAGTTCCTAACGGCCGGGCACTCACCATTTAGAATCTAGCATGTAGCGGTACTTAATGACTTGGCTTAGGAGACCAGGAACAACAGGACTTATGACGGTCTTGTGATTTCTCCTGTGGTGGCATCTTTGCTGATAGATTAGGGCGAATTGACCAAATGCTGTCCTCTCGAATTTGACCCCACCTAAAGTAATTGGAAGTAAGTAGACGTAGACATAACTAGTTAGGAGGATTGACTAGGTTAGCTCCACTATTCCTTTATTGATTTCCTTTCTACCATTTAATTGCTTTTATATTCTGCATTCGTAGTTTAATTAATTAAAACCATATCAAACCATTTATATTCTGTGACAATTAGACTTAGTAATTATCCTACACACATAGCTCTTGGGACGACCTCGGCTTTACCATTTACTACACTACACACGACCGGGTACACTGCCCGTTAGTGTATTAGGGTAGACCATAGGTATAGCGAGACACTATAAATATTAAGACCTGGTCAGTAAAACCTGCATCACCACAGAATAACAGATAATCAATCAACCAAGAAAACAATCAACCAGATAAGACCAAAAGCACTAAAGAAACTATTAGTCAACAAATACCGATTAATCAACCAAACAATAAACCAAATACTACAAGAACTACAAAACATAAAAGGAATCAAAGAACATACAGCTAGGACTAACTTAGCCCAAGTCAGTAAGCTGTGATTGACCAGAGCAGGTATTCACACCCCTCGAGGAGGCAGATCAAGATGTTAGTCAATCCGTTTACGCCCAATAAACTCAGAAATAGTTAATCCTAAAGGAAGAAGATAATCCTTACAGTACGTTAGAGATGAAACCAGCAGCGGAAAAGAATCGATCAATAGCCGAAGAACCACAAGATTCCCAGAATACAAGAAACCCCCAATTTAAAAAATTAGGGTTTCTTCCAATTGTACCAAGAAACCAACAATTCTACCTTCCAAACCACTAAAACCACCTTCAATCGAACCAAGAACCTCAGTAACAGAAAACCCCCAAAAATTAGGGTTTCAAGAAAAAACCCTAAAAAACCAATTGAGATCACAACCCCTCAATCAACCAAATTACCAACCTAGAGCTCTGATACCATGTTAAAATGGTATAGAACAATATCAATAATCACCCAACCTGCCACCCCTTGGTGATAATCTTTTATTATAACAATATACACAGCAGATTAGTCCCCAACACAGGTGCTAACCAAACAATACAAAAGAAAGGTTGTTGTCCCTCTAATAGATGCAACAACTGAATACAAGAACTCACACACTACCAGAACTATAAACCAAACCAAACCAGAGATCAAGATGATCTACAACACTTGTTTACAATTGTAAACTACCCAGAAACCCAGATGAAGACTATAAACTTGTATGTGAAACTTGTGAGAGAAATAAACGAGTGATATTGAAACCCTAGCTGAGATGGATGATTATATAGCCAGGAATGTTTCACTCTTAACCCTGCACATATACACTTAACAAACAACACCCAAAGTGTTAGGATTAGAAAACTTATTATAAAAATGTTACACAATATACCCCTGAAGGTTCAACTGTTTGTCAAAGGACTGCAATACTTTCAACATTATCGTTATATTAGTATATAAATTTCCTATTGGAAAAACGGCTAATGGTGGCCAGATGGTTAAAAAAAATGTAACTATAGATTATGTTCTAAAATATAGGGTTAAGCCAGCAAAAAACTTTTTTTATGCAGGACCAAAAATAGAACAAAAAAATACGAAAAGCGAGGCCTCAAGGGTGTCGTTATTTCTAATTCAAATAAATATTGTAAAACTTAGTGGACTTTCTTATGGCCTTTAGATATTTTTTTCGCATGATTGTTAGCATTATATCAGCGTGTAAAGGTTAATATATATTTTGTAATAGTAGCATACCCTTTTTACAAATTTCAAAGAAAGGAGAGACGAAAAAAACAACCTCTGCAAGTGATGCAGGAACTTGAAGCATCCCATTTGAGTTAAAACGCCATATCTGGCCTTGCCGATAAGTAAGAGTGACAGACCATTTTATTATAAACAATATCTAAAAGAAAAATTGATGTCAAAAGATCCATAAACTGGGAAATGAGAATCGAACCCCTTGATCTCTCATATGAAGAAGAAAGGTGGCTTACCTCTTTGATATTCCATATCAAGTTATTTTCAGGGGGGAGGGGGTACACACGAAGTATTCATCCGGCAGTTGCCCAGGCTGCCATGGTATCGATCTCCGCCTATGCTAAAATATGAGAACTTTCAAGTTCAAATCCTAGTTGAGTAGTTGGTGCAAACAATCCTTAAATATGGTCCTGCCAACCTTTTGAAAAATAAGGGTTTTGGTTTGAGTCTTTGTGACAGTGGACTCAAACCTCATGAATTAATCAGCTAAAATAAAAACAAGGTTTTCCATCGGGGATAAAACAAGACTATTTGCTAATATTTTCTTAACCCTTCGGTAAAAAGAGACTCAATATATAATATTTCAAAATTTGCAACGATAATGTACATAACTAAACGTTTCATATAATTGTTGACAGGATATGGTTATAGGTTTTCACTATTATGTTCTCATTGGTGTGAAAAGTATTTCAAGTGGACGAGGAAGGACAACACAAGTGACAAGTATGCTTGCATGGCAGTTGGCCTAATTATGTATTTTATAGTGTGAACACGAAATTTTCTTTTAAAATAGATTGATAACTTATGATTAATTATATTTATTTATCATAATTATATCTATAGTTTCTTATCATTATAACGTTAGAACACTAAAATATTCTAGCATGCGTTAATGTTAGGATCGTAGTGGTGATGTGTTGAATGGTGATATGACGCTGACGTGAAGGTGGTGATAGTGATAACCATAAAAACTAGTCTTATGGGCAGACTATGTAGCAGCTTGCCTAGATCTAGTATTTCCCGTAATGCAAATTCTTTGGCAAATGAAAAATCTACCCTTTTTACACTTAAAATAACCTTGGAGAAAAGAAGTGTCACTGAAACAAGAGCTAGATAAACAAACAAGAAGGAGATGCTAGAAATTGTGGTTAATGGATGTTAAATCAAACCTACTCCATTAACAATTTTTCAGTTAGACCTAATGCAATAACTAAGAAATGAAATGGATGAAGATAGTAACAATGGAATAAGAAATTACTTTGTTTTTGGGATCTTTTAAAGGTTGGGATTTTAAAGTGTGATACTAGTAATATAAATCTAATTGTCTTTTTCTTTTGATCTTCCTAAATGAATCTATTGTGTTTAAATATCATTTTTGCAAGACTAAATAGACATATGAGACAGCATATTTAAAAAAAAAAAAAAAAAAAACATATCATGATGTTACAGGTCTTTCCAAACGTAACGTTTGATTTGTAGTAAAAAAAACCCTCTAGTTGAAAAGAAAAAAACAAACTTACAAGGATCATTGTACTAATTTATACACAAAATAAAATAGCATATATAATGACAAGATTACAAAATGTCGTTCTAAATTTAATTAATTAAGCATCTAAAATGATAATCTATCTACAAATTGATTTGTCCTAACATGAATCCAATATGTGGATATACATTACCATGGTACATACATGTTTTAGGAGAGCCAAATTCATAAATTACATTACCATGGTACATATACTAATTGCAAAAATGGCATTTTTGTAAGCAAGTATTAAAATCTTGAGGGTGCCACAACCCTCCTTTTGGCAGCACAAAGCTTCGCCCTTGTCCATGATTGATGTATTTGGTTTTTTTTTGGGTAAAGTGTTTTATCCCGGTAAATGTATAATTCACAAAAAACAAAACGATTCAGTACAAATAATGTGGAAGAGCTCTACATTCAAAGACAAATCCTATGATCTAAAACTGGAAAAAGGCTTAAATGTCAACCTAGATCACAAATGACAGGCCATTTGGATCAAAAACCATAATATAAAAGCGACACTAACAGTATGCAAGCAAAGAAGATTCGTCTACACACCACCTAAGAGTGGTCATCCGAACCATAAAGCCAAAAGTTCTTTGGCATCTTCCACAAACGTAGCAACTAATTGATTTGTTGAGTATTCTTGAAACAAAACGTTAAGAGTTTGAGATGAATCGTAGTGATAATAGCATCTCGAATATCCTCCTCTTTCCTCTTTTCATTCTTGAACTAACGATTGTTTCACTCTTTCCATAAGAAATAGGAGGTAGCAACAATAAGGAGACGACCAATAACACTTTTAGCTTTACGTTGGTTGAATCCATGCGATCACATAATGCCATACAGGGGAGACGTTTTGCATACCAGCCAAATGACGCACAAGATATCAAACCTGTTAGGAATAAGTACATTCAAAAAACAAGTGGTTGTGTGAGTCCGGTTGTGTACCACATAATGAACACCGAAGCAGGTTTAAGTCGGTTGAATCACCAACATCCCATTGCCTCATTTTATCTTGGGTCTTAAGACTTCTACATGACGAGACATAAATGGAAGGCATGGCGAGGAACACAATGGGAAAACCAGACTATAAGATACCACAAAACCTCATCTCCACGAGGCCTAACAGACTCCCAAGCATGCCTAACCGAAAACTTAGAGAACAAACCATTTTGATCTCTCCAAAAAAGTTCATCCATTCGGTTTTCAACAAGAGTATGAGAGAGGACTTGAAGTAACTCAGGGGCTTTGGTGAACCATGAATTGGGCCATAACTAAGTACCATTAGACAACATATCAGCGACACAAGCATTCATACAACACCATTCCCTTGTTATGTCCCGAACAGTCAATAACCTTTTAATAGGGCAAAGAATACCCCCAATTATCAAAGCAAACAGATGCCATTTGACCATTACCCAACCGAAACCAAAAGTAAGGCCTAACAAGATTACGTATTTGGAGTATTCTGCTCCACCCCCAACTCATGTCCGCCTTTGGAGGAACATCCCAAAATTTACGCCATTTTAACTTATATTCATGAAACCATCGAACCCAAAGAGACTCTTTATTAGTAACAATGTTCCAAATATGAAACGTCATTAATGCAATATTAAACATTTCCAAGTTACGAATACCTAGCCCACCTTCACTTTTAGGAAGACATGAATCTTCCCAAGAAACTTTAGCTTTACCTTTCTTCAACTCTCCTAGGCACCAAAGAAAACCACGGATAAGCTGTTGTATGTCGTGAATAATACCCTTAGGAAGAATGAAAACCAGGGCCCAGTATATGTGCATAGATGCAAGAACAAATTTACAAAGTTGTAATCACCCCGCAAACTACAATGATTTGTTTTTCCAGTATCTAATTTGATTTTGAACTTTTTCAACTAGGACTTTGCAATCCTTATATAAAAGGTTTGTCGAAATAAGAGGAGCACATAGGTATTTAACTGGAAGCGAACCTTTAGCAAATGGCATAATATTTAAAATATCCAGCTTGACATTGTTCACAACATTACCAAAATAGGTTGTACTTTTCGAGATGCTAGGAACTAAGCCAGAGACCATCTTGAACTCTTCCAATGCCTCCATAATAATAGTAGCAGAATTTAAATCCCCACGAGCAAAAAGAAAAAGATCATCTGCAAAACATACATTAATAATATCTAACTTTTCATAGTGGTTATGATAAGAGAAAGTATCTGATTCACGGACTCGAGGCTGCAAGATAAGCGTCAAAATTTCCATAACCAAAGTGAAAAGATATGGAGACATAGGATCACCCTGTCTAAGCCCACTCCGACCTTTAAAGAAACAATGAACCTCACCATTCACGCTCAGAGAGAAGGATGTAGAATTAACACAAGCCATAACCCACTTAATCATCATGGGATGAAAACCAAAACAAGTGAGAATATTACCAAGGAAATGCCAGTCAACAGTGTCATAGGCCCTCTAGATGTCGACTTTAAAGCACATCTAGGAGGACCCCATCCCAATGATAATCATGCATAAGCTCCTTTGTAATTAAGATATTATCCGAGATACGATGACCCGGAACAAAGGCAGTTTGATTATCACTAACCACCTCCTTCAACCCTTCAATGACGCGATTAGTAATAATCTTACTGATGAGTTTAAAAAGAACATTGCAACATGAAATAGGGCGGTAATCATTAATTCTAAGAGGAGTAAATATCTTTGGAACAAGATCAAGGATCGTATGATTGATTTCTTTTATAATCTAGCCATTAGTGAAAAAATCACGAACCACATTACATACATCATTTCCTACCATATCGCAACTCTTTTTAAAAAAGACAGATGGGTACCCATCAAGGCCGGGGACTTTGTCATCCCCAATAGAAAACATGGCACTTTTAATTTTAGCATTGGTAATATCGCGAACCATAAAATCACGAGCAGAAGACGACACTTTTTTCATGAAAATATTCGAAGTATCCAAAACAGCACACGCACATTCAATGCCAAGAAATTGTTCATAGTGTGACACAAATGCATTAGGAACAACATCACCCACAAACTCCTCGTTAACCGCATTCTTAACAACTTTAATACGACTTCTTTGACAATGACTTTTGAGGGTTTTATGGAAATAGGCTGAATTAGAGTCACCCACATCAAGCCATTCAACTTTCGATTTCTGTTTCAAGAAGCGTTCCTCGTCTAATAAAGCTTCATTAAACGCATGAACATAAACCGCCTCCTCCTCTTTAAGGTCTGAATTTGACGGGTACAAATCAAGTGATTTTTGCACCTTGACCAACTCATGTGTAAGCCTATTAACACGCTCATGTAAATTCCGTTGGTCCTTCAAAAGTTTACTAAATGGTTTTTTCAACAACTTTAACTTTTGGACGATTTGGAACATATGGTGACCAATAATGTTAGTGCCCCAATGTTCACGTACTAAATCCACAAACTTACTTTTATGGGTTAAAATATTTGGGAATTTGAAAGGCTTAGGTTTAGAGGCAACGAGCTTAGGGATTTTTAGAATAGCAGGTAAGTGATCAGAACTTTTTCACGGTTGAAATAATGCATATGAACCCGGGAAGCTATCAATGAACTCGGTATTTCCCATAATACGATCAAGTTTTTTCAATATTCCATTACCACCTTTCAGCTTCTGATTCCACGTGAAATGTAGCCCCGAACTGGTGATATCCAAGACTTCAATAATTTCAACACACTTTTTAAATTCCCGCATAGCATTATTAATCAAGTAGAAACCACAATAACTATCCTCCAGATTCAACGCCGCATTAAAGTCCCTCATAAGAATCCATGATTTACCTAGGACAAATACTTTATGAAAACCAAGATTTTGCCAAAGAGCTCGCCTCACAATATGATCATTACTTGCATAAATAAATGAACAAAATAGATTTTTGTTATCGGCTTTCAAAAAGAATTGAGCATGAATTATTTGGTTCGTTTGAGACACCACCATAAGATCCACAACATTTGAATTCCAACCAAGGATGATTCAACACCCTTTATGATATAGACTAGCATTAGAAGTCCAATTCCAGTTGCAAGACACCTTTGAACATACATTAGAAAGACATGATATATCGACATAGGACTCCAAGATAAACAAACATTCAGTTGGTTCACATTGACCAACTGCCGAACCTCCGTTTGCTTAGGGGTCCGTTTGCTTAGGGGTGCGGTTCAGACCCTATCCAAAACAGGAGTTCTTGCCCATTTCGGATTAGTCACCAATGTTTCTGTTGACATCGTAATAGTAGTTTCATTATGTGTTTTGTGAAGTCCCAAAACTTGGATCTAGAACACTTAGCTTGTAAATGAGTAGTTGCCTTGGATGGTTCCAAAACAATAAAGAGAAACTTTGTTACGAATACACACAAGTATGCGGAAACTACTTGAATGCACTTAGAAGATTAAAGTAAACACAGAATGTAACACCAATGCTTCAATATTATTAATCAATAATACAAGTACTCTTCCTAGTACTAGGGTTTACAACCTTGAAGCTTTGCTTTGAACGGCTAGGGTAAGGGAATGCTAATATGTGTAAGAGATCTGTTCTAACCTAGCTAGGATCTCCTTTTATACATCAAGGAGATCCTTTACAGGGATAACTATGCATTAAACGTATCATATCTTCTATATGGATAGAAGATATGGTATTACAAAACATACATGACATTCCATGTATAGAACAGTATAAACTATAACACTATCAGTACTAACATCAACACTATCAGTACTAACTAGTTAATACTCTTGTATTATCACTATCAGTACTAACTTCCAAAGCTAAGAGTGCTAACTGTATTTGTGAATTTCCCAAAAATCCTCCCCTAAACTTATGATTGGGTTTTTGAATCACAAGTTTCTTCAGTCTGAATGGATTCTTCCAAACATCACTTCCTTCTGCTAGGTCTTCCAGCTTGATCAAAAATCTTTAGCAGCAACTCCTTGGCCATGTCAATTGCATTACCCATTCTTAAACCTGCATCCATCATTTGTAGAAGTGTTCCAAGTGCAAGTGGATATGTTCTTTCAACAAGCATGTAGATGTATGTTCCATTGCTAGTAGTCACAAGATGCAGTCCATAAGAATCCAGCAAAGTCCAACTGAGCTCTTCATCACCAGACTAAAACTTCCATTATGCTCATGTTGGATCAGGTTCAAAGATGTTCTGAAGTTCATATAGCAGTTCCACATCCTTATCATTATCTGGATCTTTATTCTTGAACCTGTTTTTGACCAGTTCCCATCGCTTGAGTAGATCTTCCCTGTCAATGACTGCAAACAAGTCTACCAAGTACAGATATGCACTTGTTCTTCCTCCAGCTCTGTGAATCCTCCAATATCTTTTTCCTTCTTTAGTGTAGATATCCCAGTTTATGATTGGATACCTAGTGTTGATGGGCTCTGAGTATAATGCATCTTCAGGAGCTTCAATCAGCATCATCCTATTAAGCTCCTCTTCAGTTAGTCCATCATCATCATGATCTGAGGATTTGAGCCTTTTTGGAGCAGTTGAGGAATCACATTCTTCTGATGGTCTTTTGTAGCTTCCTATGGGCTGTGACCTTTCAAGAATATCATCTGTTGAATAGGTTTGAAGTTAAGCATGCTCCTATGGATCCTATCAACCATTCTTTGAAGGGTCTCCCAAGATAGATGACTCAACTAATTCTGAGTCCTCTTGTATTCACCTTGATACTTGATGTACTTGACCATGTACATCTTTTGCTGACTCTTGGTAGGAGGCCTTTGTTGCTTTTTTAGCTCCCTTTGCTGTCTGAATTGGCTCTGTCTTCTTGCAAGAATTTCACTGAACAATAAAGCTGCTTTATTGATGCTTGAGCCTTCATCATGTTTCAACTTTTCTTGTACTTCCTTTGTAGCATCTATTCTTGTTGGATATTGGTTTTCACATACACATCATAACATTAACACTTTAGGCGTAAGATGATTTAAAAGAGAGAGAAAGTGGGATATTCTAGAAAGAGAAACTCATGTAATGTTAGATTACCAAAGAACATCCAACCCTCTACCTTGCAAGGTAGAGGGTATTTATAGGTTACAAACTTAACGACCTCTGACGGCCTGTGGATCAGGGATACAATGGGTAAAGACCCGTCCTTCCTCCACGGTGTAGCACTAAACTAAATAATTAACAAAATGACTAGTAAATAACGAAATGTCTATGAGCTAACTTATGCTAGATAATATTTGGGGTGACCGATACTTTACTAAGGAATTTTCTAATTCCTAACAATCTCCCCCTAAGGGAGGTCACCTCATGTTTTACATTTAGATTCCTAGCATTCTAATTTAATCATCAGTCTTGAGCTCGCGGACTTTTCTTCTTCAAAGTACTCAAATTATATGATTCTGTGATGATTCCATCATTGTTCAACTAAGATGTATGTTTTGGAGGTTATGATCGATCCACCATGATGACCCTTTTGAGCATAACTAGAGATCTTCAGCAACTATAGATCTCAGTATCACCCATTGTTGTGTTGCCAGCATATGATGTTGTGATATTTGGACCAACATGCTCACATTCTGGATCATGATTTCTTCTTATCGTGTAGCGGAAGCTTTCGTTGATTCATGATATTGGCAGCCAGTAGAAACATGGAGTGAAAATATCCGAGTCATTGATGCACTAATCATGATTTCTTTTGAGATGAATGTGTTAGGTGAGCATGTGGCTATGAATTGACCGCTTCATTCGATCATGCAAACGTAGGGGTGTACGCATAGGCAGTTAGCAATAAAGCACAAAAGTGTCTTTGAACACTTTCGATGAATTGAGGTACATGGCCCACGGTTCCCCGTTGATCAGTACAAGTACTGACTGTGATCGAGTATATAATTCGAGAATTTCCTTGACAGGTTTTCGCACTCTAGTTGTTCTCAAACTGGACGTCTCAAAGAAGACAACACGAAGTGAGTGAACCAGCGAATTTAAGTCCACTGATTGATGAAAAGAGATTTGAAAAATAGTCGTGTATTGCTCTATAGAAATTGTTTTTGCAATATAACGAAGGTTTTAATGAAAATCAATTATCAATCATAAAACACCTTTTGATTTGAAAAATTAGTACACGGTCAACGTGCTAATGAAAAGAGTTTTAAAGCACAAAGACTGGTTTTTCAAAGGTATCCGTCAATCCATAACCTGAACCAGGATTGATTCAAAAGATTGAATCGCCCCATTGTTTCTGTTCAGTTGTCACATGGTTGATCTGTATAATAGATCTCACATGCCACCTACCAGGAGCTTGTTAGATGTTGGCTCCAGAAGGCTTTCCATCATCATTGTGAATATGTAAACATAACAGGATGTTCGGCAATACCACAAGGATAATGCGTAGGACTCAAGATATAATCTCTCTTTCCACATTGTGTGAAACAGAGAGTCTTCATTGAAAGTGTCCTAATGAGATTTATTGATGATCTCGTGGCACTAGACTCAATTGTGCATATTTGGATCCTATATCTGAGACTAGGGAGAGGGTCTCCTCCTTCAATATCAACAATCTCTAAGAGAAAGTCGATAGATAATGTCGGTTTTCCGTGAGAATGAAACAAGTCCTTTTAAGAGGAACTTGAGTGGTTCGAAAAGTTGAAGTGCAGTCGTGCTTTGGGTCCATGACGTTGTCTTCAATCCGATGTTACCATCAATAGCATATGAATTGAACGGTTTTGCCCTAAGGTTGAATAAATGGAGGGCTATTTGTTTTCACCCTTTTCTCATTCAATTCTTTTTAATTCTTCAACCCCTTCAGTGCTTACCGAGACTTCATAGCAAGAACCTTGTTGGGTTTATTCCAGTACTAGCTCAGTCTTAGTACGCACTCTTCCCATATCTCATTTTTCTCCTTTATCATCATACCTAAGAACTCTACACTAACTAGTGGATAGTTCCTGGGTAGATCCCTCCGGTTTTGGCGGATCATGGGAACACATACCTAACCTTATCGTCCTTATATCACCATACATAATGTAAAGTTGGTCGGTCTTTTTGGTATTGTTCATCCGCCATAGGAACCAATTGAAAACCATTTGAAAATCAATCCAGATACTTATGATATTTTATCAAAGCATTTTGTACCTGAATTGTTTTGATATTTTTAGAAGAAGAACTCCCCTCAACATGTGAATCAAGTATTTGAAATAGTTTTCCACACGGAGGCAAGAGAAAGAATTAACTTCTTTGATTATCATTTAAAAAAAATATCAACATCACTTCCCTAATCGAATCAAGTAGATAAAGCATTTTGGGGAAGGATGAGGTTTTCATGATTTTGCTCCCCCTCAATATGTGCCTCGAGATTTGAAAAGTGTTTTGCACATACTAGAGGGAAGTTCAATGAAGTACTGCCATGATCACCAAACATTTAGAAATCATTAAACACACAATCAAGGTACCTTATGTAATAGCATGAAAAATTTTGTACCCTGAAGGTTTGAATTTGTTTAAAAATGCTCCCCATTAATATATGCTTCGAGATTTGAAAATTGTTTAGCACATATTAGAGAGCAGTATGCACTTAAAATGGTCATCTTTTAACATCTTTCATATTTATATCACATTTTCTCCCCCGATCAAAATTTCAAATCCTTTGAGATTTTGGATCTCAAGTGATTTAAATATGTATGAGACAAAACATTTGTTGGAGAAAAATGTGTCCAATTTTATATGATCAGAAGTGAACAACACTGAGGTTCCCTTTATTTGACATAAAGGGAAACCACAGGACATACCCTACCACTATTACATGCATAATAGTTGTTCATAGTTTGTACATCACAGCTTACACATAAATAATACAAGACAGAAATGACATCTGGAAAATTTCTTCATTCAGGTCCTTTGAAGAAGCTTGTAATGACCGCGAAGTCTTCCACCCACAAAGCTTTCAAGGTTGCGATAGATCATTACGGCCTTCAATCTTCGTTTGATTGCAGCAATGAACTCATCACACCTCTTCACATCTTCATTAGACCGAATTTCGTTTGTCCCCCATTTTAATTTTGATGTCTTTCACTCTGTAGTTTAGTTCTTCTTCGACCATTTTGAGTGTTCCATCACTGAATTTGTATAACTCACATAATCTCATTAACATCCATGAACCATATCTGTCATAAAGATGACTCTCTGGGGTGTCAATCACTTTATATTCGTGATGAAATTCATGTCCACTGGCTTCCCAATTTGGTTTTGTAAGATTGACTCGAGTCTGGTAGCTTTCTATTCCCAATTGAAAATCTCCAACTCTTAGTCGAATGACCAAGCCTCTGGTCCATTGATTGACAGCAGAGAGAGAGCCTTCCATCGCGAGGAAGATGGTCAAGGTGTCCTTGGAGGTTCAGAAGATAGAGATCTTCAAAGTCATTAGGCATCAGATGTTTGAAGTCGTTTTCTTCTATGATGTGCTCTTTCAAGTCAGCTCTTCGAAGAACAATCTTCTTCAGGTAGTCATACCCGTAGATAGGGAAGATCTCTATACCAATAACACTAAGAATATGCAGTCCGGATCTAACTGCTCTGCGTCTCTTCTTGGCACTATGTCTTTCAATGTAGAATTCCTTCTTCTTGAACCACCAATGTGAGATCCCATATGAAGCTGCAGTGTCATATTGATTCTCTTTGTCTACCCAGAATTGATCTGGAACCATCTGTTCGAGACCTTGATCAGAGTAGGTAGCTGCCTTCATCTTTGAAATTGATAGAGCGGGTCTTCTTTCAGAGGTGTGTCCACATAGATAGTCCAGATCATGGTTAAAGAATTCACTGAATGGTCATAAATCCAGTTCACCGCCGAGAAGAGGTTGTACACATCAAACCTATTGATCTGTTCACCAACTTGATCATTCAACATTCTATAGCATTCCTCCATTTGATATTGAAGCTGATTAGTATCCGAGTGGAAGAATTTGACTATTTCATAAGCTGGACCTTCAAGATCTTTAGGGGTGATGGATGTAATTTCCTTCTTCTCACAAAACCACTTTATAAAGCTCCCCATATCCCCTTTGAAGTGAAGAAGAGACTCTTCAATTGGAGCTTCATAGTTGGTAATGATAGTTGAAGCCCAATTGTTTTTGGATTTGTCGACTCGACTCGGGATAAACCATGAGGGCTCGAGGTTTGTGGTCTTTCTTCAGAGAGCCAACCGAACGGTGTCCTTTGAAGGTGCAGCTACGGATGGAATAGATGGTTCACGACATATAGGTATCAAACCAATCATCTTCATTGACTTGGGAATGAACACGGTGGATGCATCATCTTCCTCGATTCGAATCTGCTATGACAAGCGATTCTTCATTAACAACATGATCTTCAGGGATAGAGGAGAATGTAGACGTGAACCTTGAGTCAACCGTGGACCAAGCTTCAGATTTCTTTTTGTTCCTTGATTTTCGGATGACTGGGTTGATTGGCGGGCTTTGGTGGTGATGATGGTGGTTGTGGTGGAAATGTGGATGTTGAAGATCCACCAACTCGGATGTTCCAGCACCCCGGAGGTGGAGGAGGAGGAGGATCTTTATGACCTTTGTGCAATGTTTCCAACACTACGGTTCTCCTTTTCTTCTTAGCATTTCTTTCTCCAGCGTCTATCAAGAACTGTACATGATTGTCGTACTTAATTGATTCTTCGAGAGCCTCGTAAAGCTTCTTATGGACCTCATGCTTATCTTTGCCAGCTTCAAACATCTTATCTGAAAGTACAGCTCTCATATCAGCGATAGGAAGATCCTTGAATCGTCTAAGTAGGGGAGCCTCCATTGCCCATTCCACAGCATCTTTAACTTCGCCTTCAATGGCGTCTGCGACCCCTTCATCAAAGTTGAGGTGCTCCAGCCTATAGACACGATCCACAAGGTAATCTACGGATTTAGGTAGTTGTCTTTCAAGAGCTTCAATTCTTTTCACTGCTTTGTCAAGCAGATTGATCGAGGTAAGAATTTGAGGTGGTGAAGCAGTGGGGTTACTACATCAGCAAGCTGTGACCACGGTTCAAAGGATAGAGTCTTTGCAGATTCAGGTGGTGAATGTGAGGTTACTTGATCTAGTTTGGGAGGTGGAAGTAAAAGGTGTTGTCATAGGTGGAATGGATGATGTATCTTGTTGAATTTTAACATTAAACATGGATTGTGCATCCTCATTGTCATTATCATGCTTGGAATGCTCAGAATCAATGGGTTTGTCATTTAAGAATTGATCGCCGAAAGTGAATTCTGTATCTAGGTTCTTAAATGATGATAGAGAACTGGTAGAAAGATTTGGTTCTTCCAAGGGCGTGGTCTCATCGGATCTTGACTCCGATTCTCCGTGAGACATGATGTAACTTATCTTCAACATTTAATTCACACTGGACACCACTTGTAGCAGGATTCACTTCTGGTGCTACAGATGCTTCTTTTCCATTCAGATGGTTCTTGAACTGATGACGATTCAACACTTCTTCGGATCAACTTGAGTGGTAATTCTTGATGGTGAGGAAGAAAAGGTAAGGAGCGTGTGAGCAGCTTGTTCATCTCCAACAATTCTTTTTCCCTTGTCTTGTGTTATTCGTGTTGTTTGTTGAGGCACTTGATCAGGCTCTCTTAGCACTACTCCACCTACTGGTGCTTTCACATTCAAACTTTCTAGGCTTTCTTTGGATTCCTAGTTGCAGAGCGACATCATCTTCATCAGTTAACCTCCTTGAAGCCTCATATATTTTCACCAATTTCCTTTTCCACTTTCTTCCTTTTACTTTCGCTTTTGGATGCGTGTTATGCGAATGTTGTGACCGTTCATCTCTTTTTAGGAGAGAGGCATAGGATGCTTGTGAGGTTGAAGTGGACTTGGGAGCATTGGGTTGTGGAGGAGTGGGTGTGACATCAGCAGAGGAACCGGTAGCTCTTTTCTTGTATTGTTTGAAGTAGTCCTTCTTCTTGATATCTTCCGTGAGTAGAGTATCAGGAATTGGCAATCCAAATATTTCATTATCCATACCTCTAGGAACATATTTCGGGTTTCCTAAAACAAATTCATCTTCTGCTTTATGTAGAGTTGATTCAATCCTAGGATTGAAGTTGTGAGTTTGTTGCAAGTACTGTATAACAAGCTTTGAAAATCGATGCTTTGGAATCACAAGCTTGTTTTGTTTCTTTCGGCCTTGAGCTTTGTTCTGGAAATTTGTTCTATCAGATATGAATGTGTGCATTGATAAAGAAAATTCTTCCCAAATACGATCTGAGACATTCACATCAACCATATTGACAATTCCCCATAGGATTTGCAAGATGGGTATTCTCACTTTATCGAACCACGATGTTTTGCCGATAATCACAAGTTGAGAATAGTTGTAATAGCTCTCGAGGTTGATACATGTGTCCAGTGATGATGTCTGAAGCCCTTGAGATGTTGTTCTGATAACCCAAACCAATTAGAAAGACAATTAGATCGTCGGCACGGTGGAGATTCGGACGAAGGTTGGGGTTACATGGGGTGATTCCAAGAGCCTTGCTAAGAATGGATGAATCAATCGTGAATCATCAGTTTGCAAGAGTATTGAGCCGTGATTTTGTTCCATTGAATGGTGTTCCAGAATTGTTGAATGTAAATGGTGGGAATGGAGCATTGCTTGGTAATGGCACCGAAGAAGTTTGTGTTCTTGAGGATATCAATGGATACTTTGAGTATAGGGTTTTGTTGTAGCTTTTTGTAGGTCCACACAGCTTACTCTTACCAATATCAGCCCATTGACTCCTGGGAAGGATTTCATCGTCTGAGAGAACTTTGGTTGATGCCGAAGGGATAACGTTCTTATCAGGGATTGAGCTTGCCATTGATGATCTGATTATACATACAATCAACAGTAATGTTTGGGAACGAGTTAGATAATAGATGATTAGTGAGACTACATTGAGTACACCCTTATGTTATGAACATACAACACTTAGAAGCACAGACAGGGTCCCCATAGGCATATAGAGATAGAATGATAGACAACAGTAAGACATAAAGGATAAAGACACCATTTGATACTTTTTTCACGAGACGATTTGTTTAGGAATTAAAAGGTTAAAACGCACATTTGCAAAGAAATAATGTCGTGAGCCAAGATACAAGTGTAGAAGTGATATAGCAGATTGAATGAAACAAGATGTAACATTGAATAGCCACAATGGAGTTCAAGAACAACTTGCCTAAACAAAATGTTATAGTAGGTTACAAAGAGTAAGTTGACAATACAAGTTGTTACAGGAAATCCTGAAACAAGATTGTAGGCATGAGATTATCCTAGCAAATAGCCTTTAAACCTTTTAATAACCCTAGGCCCTGAAAAAAAACACCAAACAAGTCTCAAGTCACAAATGGTCAAGCTGCCAAACTGGACTAATTTGCTACATGAAAGTGAACTATGTCGCTAACTTGTAAAGACAAGTCGCCATCACCAGTACTACATTCAAGTCGCTACCGGTTTGCTCTCTAAGTCGCTATATTTGCTAATTCGCTAATTTGTAAAGACAAGTCGCCATGAACAGTAACATAACCAAGTCGCTACAGATTAGTTTACTAAGTCGCTAACGTTGCTAATTCGCTAACTTGTAAGGACAAGTTGCTGATAATAATGATACAACCCAGACGCTACCCAAGTCGCTAGAAAATAATTCACTAAGTCGCCACAGCAGCTTAGTCGCTAAGATGACCAGTATTAAAAGTAATAACTCGCTACGATGAACATTTACCCTAACTCGCTACCAAGAACAAAATTAAGTCGCCATCAAGAACAATTTTTTGCAACAGATAATCAGCCCAAACCAACACAACTTAGTACCTATCTTGAGAAGGCTTAGAAGCCCTAACTCGCCATGATGAACATATAAGCTAACTCGCTATCAAGAACAATACTTAAGTTGCTAACAAGAACAATTGTTACCTCAACAAATAAATGACCCAATCCACCATTTATACAGCACCAGTACATGGACACACTTAAACAAACACTCAAGAACAGTTATACCAAACATTTAACACACTTGCAAAAATCATCATTACAACAAAACATGATTACATAATGATTTGAACCTATGCGGGGATCAAATGTCACGAATCACAAGCACGATGAGATCTGGTTAAAAAGATGTGTTAGAAAAGCAACACAGACATGAGTAGGATAACAAATAGTGAAAAATTAACTTCATACCACTCCTAAATCGCTATGTCGAATGCTTTTGAAGAGAGAAAAAAAATGTTTTAAGACTTGTGAGAAGAAAAAGAAAAGAGAAAAAAAAATACTAAGTCGCTAGGGGTAAGAGGAGGAGACTTTCAAGAAAGGCTAATTGACACATTCGGTCCCTGTGATTTAGAGGCTAGTGTGGTAATTCGCTATCAAAGATTTTAAACTAAGTCTCTAGTATTTTTCACAGTAAGTTGCAACCATGGTCATTAAAAAGTGTAATTTGATCATATTGCGCATAGAAGTTATAAATAATCCATGGCCATGACAGAATTACCAGATAGCATATTAACTCAGATAGCATAAATAATCACAATGATAACCATGAATTAAATAAACATTCAATGCAAAGCACTCAATTCATGGGAACACAAAGACAATCACACAAGCAAGACACGACCACAACCTACAACTGAGCAAACACCATAACCAGCACTGAAGCAGATGTAACCAAGAAAACTTACACAACAAATCTCCCCCTCAATCAAGGTCAACATAGACCATTGATTGAATTAACCTCACCCGTTATAAAACAAGAATATATCATTTGTTCGAACTTCATCTATGAACCCGTGCCATTATTGAATGACATTTCTAGGACCGTAGATGTTATCGATAACAAAGAATGTATTCTTTATTAGTTTGAGGAAAAATGACAAAAGTATGAATTTTTTTTTAAAGAAAACTTGATTTGTACACAGATATAAAAGAGTGAGTCCTGATTCAAAATGAATAGGAGTCAAATTACGATGTACATCAATTCTGGCAAGCTATAGCTCCTGAATGAGCTATATTCATTTCTGATGGGAACCAAGTCATGAAGTTCTTGATTGAGTTGAGCATTGTACGAAAACGACAGAGAGAGCACATTGTACTAGAAGCACATGTAGAATTGCAGCAGGATGGGTTAGTGACATGAATAATTTCACTGTTTGATGTAACATTGGTTATCAGACGTATCAATATTAGAGATCATTTTAGGCTCAATATACTTGAAGAGTTTTCCTGTGGGCATCCACTTAAGGCAAGATTTAGGAATGTAAGTCCGTTTGAATTCAGAGAACTTAAATAATCGCCATGGGAATCCATTTGAAGCAGTTACTAGTAGATTTGTATGTGTGCACTTCCCTGTTTTGGCTATTGTTCCTTTTGTGTTTCGATGGTTTCTTAGGGGATTGATCAGCCAAATGATGTTTCTTATGAGAACTAGTTGTACTTCTAGTATTTCTAAACTTTGAGCTTTGAACATTTCCCTGGAGTTTGATATTCATCATATCAGAATGAAGCAATGAAGTGACTGGTTTTGACAAAACAATATTCTCATCAATTTGGGAGGCAAGCCTAGATTTTGTTGATTTAACTCTTTCAGTTCTAAAGGCATTAGGCTGCTTAACTATTGTATGTTTAGAGTGGTTCTGACCAGTTGACTTCCCCAAATTTGATGGTTTTGCAAACTTAGTGTTCATCCTATTTCCAGTAGATTTCCTAAGCTCATTTTTAAGGCAACAATGTTGAAGCTCTTATCTTGAATTTGGGCTTTGAGGTCATCAATGTCCTTCAATAAGTTGTTAGATTGATTGATCAACTTAGAATTGGTCTCCTCTAAGTTCTTTCTTAATGATTCATTTTCTCTCAACAGGTTGGACACACAAAGAGCAAGCTCAACATTTCTAGATTCAAGTGTATCACTCATTTCATGACAGTCATACATCTGCACATCTGAGAGTAGTGATTTCAGATTGCATATGGTTGAGTCTTTGTCTGAATCGGGTTTTAATTGATTAATTTCAAAAATTCTCGAATTCGGAAATTCCTGATTGATGCATGTTTTATTTGCATAAAGCGTTCATCTTTTGTTGCATTTCGATTTCCAAAGAAATACAATGTTTTCAAGAATTGAGTATTTATTTGAAAGTTCATCATATACCCTTTTTTTCAATCATATCATCGGTTTTAAGTTTTAGATTAGGGCTCAACCACGATCGATTTCACATATTAAGATCGAGTTAGAATCGGGTTTCTTAACATATGAATTACTCTGATTAGTTAAGTGTACCTCATCACTTGAAACCTTTTCTGACTGCGAGTCATTGGGATCGTATAGTTGTCTCCATCCCTTAATTTCAACGAACTTCGCATTCGGTATCATTCATTGGTTTACGTGATCCATTGCATGACCTATTAAAATCTTCCCATAGCATCACTTGACACCCCTTCATTTCATTCAACTTCTCATTCTCATTAGCAACTTCCTTTATGTATATTTCCACATTACCCATAAGTAGAATAAAGGTGTTTCTGAACTCATGGATTTCCATTCCAGTGTGTGTTTTGAATGAGTTTCCAGTCAAGTCATCATCGAGGAATATTCCCCCTTGATAAGTGGCTGAAATTGATTGAAAATTACTTGAAGAGCTGCATTAGATTTATCAGTTAAGAATTGCTCATTGGTGATTTGACACCTCAGTTGTTCTAAGTTGAGTAACACAGTTCTAGTCAAACTGGGAAAATCCTGACGGATATACTGCTTGTTCGATCCATAGTAGTAGATAAGAGTAGTTTGATATGTTGATGAAGTAGTTGATAGGGCTCAATGTGGTATTCCATTTGCTTAGCATCATTGTTCATTAGATGTGGTTTGTTGAGGTTTGACTCGGATGGTGAGGAGTTAAGATCACCCTTTGATGAATCAATCAATGTTGGACATTTAGAAATGCAATCAGTTATTACGTGAGGTATCATAGAGTTCAAGTACTTTGGTGATTAAAGGATCAATGATGTAAGAAATTCTACTTTTCGAGTATCTTCGCATGAACGACCTCAACAATGATGGAGATGATTGTAGGATCGTTGGTAGACATGATGACAAGTTAAACGGGATTTTATAACTCTATGATTAAACCGGAAATAGATTCTTTCACGGGATTTTACTAAATCAAGAGAAACCGTAAACAATCACCCAAGTCGCTAACAGATAATGCACCAAGTCGCTAACACCTAATTCGCTACACCGCCAAGTCGCTAAAGTCCCAAGTCGCTAGACAAATGCAAGTCGCTAAGTAGTAACTCGCTAACCCTCAAGTCGCTAGCAAAATTTTGGCAGCAATTCGCTATTCAAGTCGCTAAAGAAACTCGCTGAGACCAAAGTCGCTACCACCAAGTCGCTACCCGTAGTGGAGAGTCCACTACTTGTACTCTTAATCGCTAGGTCTAAGTCGCTAGCTCCAAAACTGTAACTCGCTACAAAATTGTGAAGCAAGTCGCTACGAAGAAAGAGATCCGTATATCAAGTCGCTAGCAAGAAAAACCACATAAACATCACTTTTCAATCCAAAAACAACCCAACCAAGATGATTCAAGCTTACCAAATGAAAACCTAAACACTTGTGATGATTCTAAACATAAAAGGACTAACAAAATCCAAGCTTTAACACAAGAAATCAACCAAATGATGCACAAACCACTAAACTTTTTCAAACTCAAAAACCACCTAAAAACCACTAGAAATCCAAAGATGTGTAAGATATGATCTAACCATGGCTCTTGATACCAATTGTTGGATATTGGTTTTCACATACACATCATAACATTAACACTTTAGGCGTAAGATGATTTAAGAGAGAGTGAAAGTGGGATATTCTAGAAAGAGAAACTCATGTAATGTTAGATTACCAAAGAACATCCAACCCTCTACCTTGCAAGGTAGAGGGTATTTATAGGATACAAACTAAATGACCTCTGACGGACCGTGGATCAGGGGATACAATGGGTAAAGACCCGTCCTTCCTCCACGGTGTAGCACTAAACTAAATAATTAACAAAATGACTAGTAAATAACGAAATGTCTATGAGCTAACTTATGCTAGATAATATTTGGGGTGACCGATACTTTACTAAGGAATTTTCTAATTCCTAACAATTCTTGCTCTCAATTCATCCCATATCTGCCAATCTTCTTCTAACTTAGCCATCTTCTGGTTGTTCTTAGCTGCAGCTTCTTCCTGTTTGTCTTCCTCAGCCCATTGTTCTGCAAGAGCCTTTGCAGCTTCTTCATTTATCCTATCCATTTCTGCTTTAGAAAGTTTCTTCTTCTTTGGTTCCTCTTGCAAAATACCCTTGCCTTTATCTTTGGGATTAATTCTTGGAGCTGAAGAGGTTGGTTCTGAGATACCTCCTTCTTTAATCTACTACAATTCAATATGGAACTGGGTTGATCTCAGGTTTCTTTAGCCAAGATTATATCAACTTGGTGGTGTACTGGTGTACATGATTATTTTGTTATTTGAAAATTAAATTGTTGCTGAAAAGATGATGGTAGCACTGATATAGGAGATGAAGAAGGCATAAAGCCAATTGTTGAGTAGTCTAAATCGGAAACACCCTTAGATTTATGGTTTATGACTGAATACTTATTTGTGAAATATGTTACATTTTTAGTTTTTCGTAAGTGTTTTTCTTACATTTAATATATTGATAATTATGAAGTGTTTTGATATCGTATTTTAGGATTAGAGGGTGTTTGGATTAGATTACTGCATGGGCTTATTGGCTTAACATGATTTGGAGAAGTTGATAATCCCACATGTTTTTGTGGTGTGGACATATTATTTTGAGTTAACAGACTTGAATAAGCCATACGCTTGTGTTGATATGCTCATGCTCACCTAACATGTGGGGCTATCAACCTTTTCAGTTATCAAAGCCTATAAGTCATAAAGGAAGCTAATGCAAACACACTATTAGGGGGTGGCAGTCATGCTTTTCATACCTATTCCATACCTAATCACCCACCAATAATATCCTTCCATCTCATCTCATACCTATCTCATACCTAATCATAGTTTTTTAGTGGCAACCATGCCTAACTCATACCTCATCTAATGTTCTTTTGGATATCCATTTCTAAACCAGTAACACATACTAACTTGTACATCATGCTACAATAGTAGTACATCTCTTAAATTTAAGAAGGGCAGCTATAAGCTTTTGAAGTTTTGATAACCCTCTTCTTCTTGGTACCCACTGCCCACTTGAAGCATAAATTCGTTCACTTTAAAAGAACCTCTCAATCCAAACAGGTACTCCATTTCTGTCTTTGTAGTTCTGTTTAACGTGTGAAAACTGAAAAGCAAGGCTTCAACGGCTAGAAAAGGCTCGTCCCTCTCCCACACCAATTCGGTGTGTTATACCGATTTCCACCCATACCACACCACACCACACCGATTAGGTGGCGGCGATGTTGCCGATCAGTTTGGTCCAAACCGAAGGCATACCGACCTCCATTGCCACCCCTCTTAGAGTTCTGATTCTCGATTTGAGTAAATAAGCAATATTAAAATCTGGTCTAATGCAAAATTTATATTGAATTGTGATTTAAAATTTGGTATAAATGTGTGAATGGGTACTTGATCATGGATTCAATCGCTCCTTATTTGCATATAAATTATATACTGGAAATCTGATGTGAAACTTATAACAGATTTACAGTTTTTAAATCATGTATTATTGAGAATTATTTGTAACATCTGATTGTTGTTTAGGTGTTCACAAACAACATGGGGAAGAAATCTGAGCCAACCATCACAAAGTGCAAGAGTAGTGAAACCTGGACTATGGTTTCATTTAAGCCTGATTTAGCAAAATTTCGCATGGAATGTCTTGAAGATGATACCGTTGCTTTGATGAAGAGACGTGTGACTTAGCTGTGATTCCCTGGAATGGGTGTAAAGTTGAACTAGATGGAACACGTGTTCCACCTAAAACGTTTGAAGACTATGTTAAGCTTTATCTTGGAACATCTTCTGATACTTTGAGGTTCTTTTCAATATTCATGATGATTTTCAGTGGTTTAGTTTAATTTCTAATTTGATGCTAAACATCCGCTGTTTTTTATAGGATTTATGAGAAAGTTAGCGATAGATGGGAGGTTTGTGTGAGTATGGCTGACGAGCATCATTTTGAGTAGGTATACAATTTTGTATCAAGTTTATGAACAGTTAGAGCTTATAAGTAAATATTGGCTAATATATGGTTATGAATTAATCAGGTGAGTTTTGTCAATAATATCGCCACAATGAAGGGAGGGTCACACGTCGATTATATAACCAGCCAGATTACAAGTAACCTTGCGGGGATCGTCAATAAAAAGAAAAAAGATGCTAATCTCAAACCAAATAACATAAAGAACTACCTTTGGGTATTTGTCAATGCTCTTACTGACAACCCTGCTTTTGATTCGCAAACTAAAGAGAATCTGATGACTAATAAGGGCAGTTTTGGATTAACGTGTGAACTCACACCAGAGTTTTTGAAGAAAGGTATGCAGAACTGTTCCTTTTTCTTTTACCACTTACTGTATATTTACATCATCTTGAGTTTATGATTGCTTGATTTTTATAATATCTTATAATTTCAGTGGATGTATCTGGTGCCACTTGGACTCATTGTAATGAATGCTATGACCCAAGCCATGAATATTCCTGAGGAACAAGCAAGTGGTCAAGCCGGTGCTCAACCACAACAGGCAGTGGGTGCAGCCCTCAGGGGGCAAGGTGCTGCTGTACGCCAGAATTAGGCTGGAAAGGCATAACGAGATGGCCATTGCTTTACCTTTGGTTTTTATTTATATGGTCATTTGCATCTTGCTAATTTATTCTCTTCTTTTATAGGAATCCAAAGCCTCACGAGGGCTCAAACTAGCCATCCATTGGACCCGTTATCTGCTGCCAAAATTCAAGTGGCTGTTGCAACTGTTAGGGCAGCTGGAGCAACCCCTGAGGTATTCATTTGATTATGATGTTATATTCCTATCGTCATAAACTCCGTTATGTTTACTATGTACTATGTCAACTATCACTAAAAATTTACCATCCCTTTTCTCTAGTACCATGGCAAGCATAAGAACTTGATCCCTACCTATTTTATTCTCTATTAATCATGTATATCAGACATAAATTGCCCTATAAAATGGTTTGTTGAAAGGGTAACTTGAATTTTTTTCGAAAAATCTTGTATATTACATGCTCGAGTACTTAACATGGCTTTAGCTAATGATTATCAACTCTTAGAAGACATTTCATACTATGTAAGGTTTTGACGAAAAGCTTTTAGGTTGCTGCTTCAAATTAGGTTGGAAAGGCATAACGAGATGGCCTTTACTTTACCTTTGGTTTTTATTTATATGTTCATTTGCATCTTGCTAATTTATGATCTTCTTTTATAGGAATCCAAAGCCTCACAAGGGCTTAAACTAGCCATCCATTGGACCCGTTATCTGCTGCCGAAATTAAAGTGGTTGTTGAAACTGTTAGGGCAGCTGGAGCAACCCTTGAGGTACTCATTGTGGTCACCAGTTTATAACCACCTGATCTGGTCACCAGTTCAACGTGGAGAAGGAGTGCCTCCTTCTAAAAACCGTGTACCTACAAGAACAACTGAGCGGATCTCAGGCAGTGCTTCTGCTTGAGCAGGTATCCATCTTCTAATTTACTTATTAAATTCCAATCTTCATTAAGATAAGCACCTAGTTCAGATTTTGCAAAGGGCCTAGTTCAGTATTATCATGGTATTTATTTCTTGATTTATTGTTTAGTTGGTGTTGTTAGATTAGAATTTCACCATTGACGATTTATCGAGTTTAAATTCACAAGTGTAATATTTGACTGCCAGTTACTTGTAGTATTATCCATTTTATTTTACTATAGATCCACGTTAACTGACTACCATTTAAATGAGATGAACCAATGATTTTTGCTAGCTTTTTAAGCTGCAATTTGCATAAACAGAGGCTTCATTAAAGCATTTCTTTGGTGGCTGTCTCTATATTTGGCTACATGTCAGGAGTAGTATTAGTCGGTTGTTATACCTTTTGTAATGTCCTTGAGTAATTTATATTATGAGTGTGATTGACATTGGTAAAACTAAACATAGTTATTTCTCACTAGTACTTGTAGTCATGAAGTCTTGATAAATCTTAGAGATTGGTCTGTTTTCACTTGCTTTTACGTTGATTCTATATAAGGGTTGTATGATTGAGTTATTTACTGATGATTGCTTACATCATTTCCAACTGGTGATGAAATCAATGATGCATTTGAAGGAAGAACAAGGTACTATATGCACACAAAATATCTTCTGCAGTTTAGAACACTTTATTGTATTGATCAAATTCTCATTATCTTCTTGCAGAGATCAAGTTAAGAAGGCTTCAAGATTCTGGTAAGATTTCATTATGTCTGATCATTGAATGTTGAATTATGAACCGTCATACTTCGATTTGGACAAAAAAGATTATGGTTTTTGTGAATTGCAAACCAAGACGGTCACTCGTGATCAGGAACACAACTGTTGAATATGAGACCAAAGTTAAGACTGCTCAGAGTTAAGACTACTAGTGAAAGTTAGTACTTCTATTACAAAGTTAAGACTGCTCAGAGATTAAGACTGCTTGAAGTTAATACTGCTAGTGTATTAGTTACAACAGTTAGTTATAAGTTAGTACAGTTGGTTCATATAGTTAGTACTGCTTATATGATATGTATTAGTTGTTTATGGAAAAGATTATAGATACTTAGGAAAGTATTGTAAGTCGACTAGGACTCCTTGGTGTATAAGAGGAGGTCCTAGGGTATAGAGTTATATACAAATTTTGTATTTGGTTCAGTTATATACATTCCAATTTTATTGTATTTGAATTTGTTTTGATATATATATATTGATTTCTTAAATGTGACTAAAAGATGTATATAGTCACACTTATTAACACTTTTGGTCATTGTTTGCTTAATTCGTTGTGTGACTAAATATTACAAAAGGCCACACAAACATAAAATTCATGTGACCATTAGATGATCAGTAGTCACACAAAATACACATTTCTTCACTTTAAACACCATATTGTCACACTTATTAACACTTTTGGCCACTTTATACTTAATTGTATATGACTAAATACCCAAAATAAACATGTTTTGTGTGACTAAATGTTAGAAAAGGCCACAAACATAAAATTCATGTGGCCATTGGATGATCAATAGTCACACAAAATACACATTTATTCACTTTAAACGGCATATGGTCACACTTTTTAACACTTTTGGCCACTATATGCTTAATTGTATGTGACTAAATACCCAAAAGAAACATACTTTGTGTGACTAAATGTTAGAAAAGGCCACACAAACATAAAATTCATGTAGCCATTGAATGAACAATAGTCACACAAAACACACATTTATTCACTTTAAACGGCATATGGTCACACTTATTAACACTTTTGGCCACTTTATGCTTAATTGTATGTGACTAAATACCCAAAATAAACATGCTTTGTGTGACTAAATGTTTCAAAAGGCCACACAAACATAAAGTTCATGTGGCCATTGGATGATCAATAGTCACACAAAACACACATTTCTTCACTTTAAACGACATATGGTCACACTTATTAACACTTTTGGCCACTTTATGATTAATTGTATGTGACTAAATACCTAAAAGAAACATGCTTTGTGTGACTAAATGTTAGAAAAGGCCACACAAACATAAAATTCATGTGGCCATTGGATGATCAATAGTCATACAAAACACACATTTCTTCACTTTAAACACCATATGGTCACACTTATTAACACTTTTGGCCACTTTATGATTAATTAGAAAATGCCACACAAACATAAAATTCATGTGGCCATTGTATGATCAATAGTCACACAAAATACACATTTCTTCACTTTAAACACCATATGGTCACACTTATTAACATTTTTATCCACTTTATGATTAATTGTATGTGACTAAATATCCAAAAGACACATGCTTTGTGTGACTAAATGCTAGAAAAGGCCACACAAACATAAAATTCAAGTGACCATTGGATGAACAATAGCGACACAAAATACACATTTCTTCACTTTAAACACCATATGTTCACACTTATTAACACTTTTGGCCACTTTATGCTTAATTGTATGTGACTAAATATACAAAAAAAAAAATGCTTTGTATGACTATACAGTGTTTATGGTCACTAATACTGATTAATCCAACAAAATTTGTACCTAATTAGTCACACATGTTAAGGTTTTGGTTACTGTTTTGTAATAGAGACTAAAAAAAAGTCAAACATGGTAGGGTACCTATGGTCTACTTTAGTCACACACACTCGAAAAATCATGTGTGACTATATGTATATCGTCACACTTATTAGGTGTAGCCAAATCCACTTTTTGTTCTAGTGTGTGGCTATATTAGTGGGGAATGCATCCCAGCCAGTCCTTTTGTAACTCAAAGAATGTAAGAGGGTATGAATGAGAAACCTCCATTGTGGGGAAAATTGGTTTTTCTTAAAATTAAAAGTGTTGTCATGTCTATAACCCATCAATGAAAGTTGTTCAACAATTTCAGTGGCTGGCAAAGTGGTAGTACCTTGAGCATCTCTAAGATGAAGATGTTCTCTTAGAGATGCTTCAGTAATAATAATTTGAATGCCATCCACTGTACTAGTTAATTGTTGTACTCCTTCATCAGATGTTGAGACAATGGCAGTTTGCCAAAACTTTCTGACAGGAGTACATAAGATAGTAGGGATAAAAATTAAAGCAAACCTTATTCGGCTTCTGTTAAGAAAAGGTACTGTGAAGATCGTTGTATGCTCTTAGACGAGGTCTAATATTATATCTAGGAACACATAATAACGAAAGCAGAATATTCAATAAGAATTAACGTTATAATGAACAAGGTTTTTCATTATCATAAACTAACTAAACAATAATAAAGATCAAAGACTTGATCTTTAACACTAACTAACTAAACCACTAAACCACTAAACCCTAGGCGTTTTCCCAAATCCCTACGCCTAGGTTCCCACACACACACCTTTAGACGTCTACATCTTGTGCATTACTTTAAAACTAATGACCCTATGTCTCTTTATATACTAGAGACATCTAGGGTTCTAAGAGGAATCATAATATAATTAGGAAACAATACAATTAGGAAACTAAATATTCTTTTAAGCATATCTTCTAGAATCTTCCAAATCCTCCATCTTTTTTAGTTTCCCTTCTTGTCACTTTTAGTCCTTCATGTTTCATTCTTCTTGTTTTGTATTATCAAATCTATAATATACCCAACAATCTTCCCCTATTTGATGATGACAAAACAAACACGATTCTTGTACGAACTTCCCTAGAAGAAGTAGCAGAAGTTGAGATAATTAAATCTCACCATGAATGAAACAATCTTCCCCTTGACTTGAACATGTCACTCAAACATCTCTTCCCCTTTTTGTTATTATCCAAATAGGAAACGTATGCAAATAATGATCTTGACCACTACGAACCAATATCATACTTCCAATCTAAGACTTCCAATGCTTCAAATCGCCCACCATTACGCACCATAGGAAAAATGGATCCAAAACAGGAGAAAACTTCAACTAGCAGTAGTAATAATGATCAACAATAGTAAAAATCAAACACTTCCCTTTGAGTGTTGCATGTAGATGGTTAAACATTTAACAATAAGCTTCTCCTAAAAATCATATGTTAACCATCTTCTTGATTCTTCAAAATCAGAGGCTTTATGTAATGATCACTTGTGAAGAAAACCAAATATAATGAATTTGATGAAGAAGTAGAATTTCCCAAACTTGTGTCTTAAATCTTTTACAATCCACGGAACTCCATACTTATACCCACAAATATAAGTAGACCGCAATCCCTTGAAAAGAATCCTCAACTAGTATGAGACACTGAGCACTACAATGTAACTCCTTCAAGTGATAGCCAATATGTGCATAGAGCATCATAAGAAAAATCACACATTGCTAGATTCAACAAGCTAGATGATAAGAACACAAACCAAGCCATTCCACTTGATCTTCAAATAAGTGATAAATAATCCTCTTCGTAATCAATTCTTCAATAAATCTCCAAAACGAGCCTTTTTAAATCCTTTTAAGAACAAATAACTTCTTGTGTGTGTGAACAATAACTTGTGTGTGTGTCGTCCAAAAAAAATCATAACAATCATCATGCTCGACTTCCCCTTAATTCCAAATCTTCGTAATAAACCATTATACAAATTCAAATAAATTTCACCATGTAAAACCTTGAGCAATACTTTGAGAAGGAGCAAGACTTTCATCCAATGTTACTTTCAAACATAGCAGATTTCTTTTTTTAAAATCATACAAGATTTCAATAAAATCTGCAGTACCTTGAAGCAGACTTTTGCGGCAGTACTTTCAATAATAAGCAATTACTTTGTATGTTCGAGCAGTACCGAAGAAAATGCAGCAATACTTTCATATAAACTGTAGTACTTTCATAAGGAGACCAGCAGCACTTTGAATCATAACATATACATGCAAAGGTATCAAGAATTCCATGAGCGCAGACTTTCAATAAAATCTACATACTTTGAATATGCAAAGACTTGCAGTACTTTCACATAATAGCTCAGATCGAAGATCCCTTCGGTGGAAAGTTAGATGAGTATATAGAGAACATCCACCCAAAATTTCGTTACGATCCAACGGTTAACGAAAACGTTATGATCGTTACAAAACAGTGCTGTAAAAGTATATACGAAATTTCATTCTTCAGCAGACTTCGGCATTGAATAACTTTTGATTAAGAGCTTAGATCAACAATCCCTTCGGTGAGATTAAAGATAGATATACCAAGAAGCTCCAGTTCAACTTTTAGCCCGATCCAACGGTTCATTAAAAAGTTATACCTTCTTGAAAACTAACTGCATTGAGTTACGAAAATATTTAAATACGAATTTTTTCTTCCCTTCTTCTTCTAAAAACCTTGTAATCCCAGATATCACGAGCCCCGTGCTCACGATACCAAATATGAAGATCGCTGTAAGCTCTTAGACGAGGTCTAATATTATATCTAGGAACACATAATAACGAAAGCGGAATATTCAATAAGAATTAACGTTATAATGAACAAGGTTTTTCATTATCATAAAGTAACTAAACAATAATAAAGATCAAAGACTTGATCTTTAACACTAACTAACTAAACCACTAAACCACTAAACCCTAGGCGTTTTCCCAAATCCCTACGCCTAGGTTCCCACACACACACACCTTTAGACGTCTACATCTTGTACGTACTTTAAAACTAATGACCCTATGTCTCTTTATATACTAGAGACATCTAGGGTTTACAAGAGGAATCATAATATAATTAGGAAACAATACAATTAGGAAACTAAATATTCTTTTAAGCATATCTTCTAGAATCTTCCAAATCCTCCATCTTTTTTAGTTTCCCTTCTTGTCACTTTTAGTCCTTCATGTTTCATTCTTTTTGTTTTGTATTATCAAATCTATAATAGACCCAACAGGTACTATCTCAGTGAACTCTGTATTGCCTTCTGGCAATTCCAAGCACGCCACCATGTTTTGCTTTTCAAAAAAATCAAGAGGAGCAATTAGCAATAAGAGTTAGGGTTATTAATGTGGGATTAGTTGGCAAAAGTCTTTAGAGAATTGTGGTTAAAGCAATTGAGAAGTTATGCATATATAGTGAAGTTCTTGAATTTTGATTGGACCGCCTTGAAGATATTTATGGTAAAAAGTAAAGATTAGCCAAATAGGAAACCCTTATATAAAGAAACCGGCGGTAACAACCCAATTTGCAAAGGTAATCATTGCATAACAGACTTTTGGTAGAAGTACTAATGGCTAGTTCATCAGTACTAACTAAGCTTATCAGTACTAACTTATAACCATCAGTATTAACTTTACCCATCACTATTATCTTATAGTTTTGAAGTCATAATACTCTAACCCAATTTTGAATGGATTAAGTGTGGTGACAGACACTTAATCAAAGGTCGACCTTATATGGCCTCTGGTTTGGTGAAAACCAATGGTTTCAGTGCTAAGCACCGCCTATGATGGATAGTCCCATTCAAAGGGCCTTCCTGACAGGATTTCCAGCTCGTGGCAGGTGTTGCCTCTAACACAAGTGTTGGATTCACATTTGCTCGCTGTTCTCTAAGCCAGATGCCTTTGGGCTAGTCACACTATCTGAGAATAGATAGAATGGCAAAGAGTGGGTTAGTGCAGAATGAATCTGACTAACTGAAACCATCAATTCATGTTCATTATACCACCAGATGCCACATTATGCTTTGGCATCATTAAAGTTTAGCTTTGCAGCAATTTCCATCATGTGGTTGCATCAGTATAGACAAGGGGAGTGAACCACATTAGCTGCATCATTTAATCACCAAAACACATCCATACTGCTTGTGCTATGCCTGCAAAGTTAGTGCAAAACCAAGAAAACACAATCCAAGATATTTTCTTGCTAATCAGTATTAACTTTACACTAGCAGTATTAACCGGATAATAATCAGTACTAACTACCAGTTTACAAAACTTTACAAATTAGTGAGAGATAAGACATATTATGGATGAAGCATTCCAGTACTTGTGACCAAGTACTAAAACCTTCCCAATTAAAAAGCTTTTGTTAAAAGATCTGCAGCATTAAGTGATAACGTATAGTCCGCATTCGGGTCACGAACCCGACCAATGACTGCTACTAACAAGCCCAGTACGACTGGGCTAACCCGATAACGGTTTGGGCTCACGAAGGCCCAAACCCAAAGTTATTTATGGCTTACGATATCGGATATCTCTTATCTTGGGAGATAAGTGTTAACTAACCGACTTAGGCGGGACGCCGAAGTTTGGGGAACACGAAACCAATAAGGGTTTCGTGTGTATATAAAGGGCATCCAAGCCCTCATTAAAGGTACGATCTCAAACCCTAACTCTCCACTAAACCCTAAAACCGATTACTTACTCTCACGCCGGAGGATAATCTTGGGAGACAATCCCACGGTAAGTCTAACGGTGTTTTCGTTTCTTAGTGCAGGTCTCAAGCATTAAGATCCAATTGATAACGGAACCGAGGTCCAAACAAGGAACGCCCAAATTTTGTATCAACAAGTGGCGCCATCCGTGGGAACAATCACTAAGATCTAAGAACTAGAATGACAAAGCAAGGAAACCTAAACCAGCGATCGCATAGTGACCTACAAGGGAAGAAGCAGCAAAGCGGATCAGCCCCCAAGCAGGTCGCTGGGACAACGAGTACGACCAAAAATCAAGGGTCATATATGGTCTTCCCGATAGTGGAACCACGCACGGGGACAACTGTAACAACTCGCACTTTTTCAGATATTTGTTTTCGAGAAAATTCGTCTGTTTCTCATTTACGAGCTTCCCTGAGCTCATTTGACGTGAAAACGAGAAAGTTGTCTCGTGAAACGTGAAATTTGCAATCAACACGTACCGACACACCCGACGTTTTAATTTAATTTTGATTGCTGTATGTGAGAAAATAGTCATGTAAATACTCATTATTATTTGAAAAATTATTCCGAATGTGATGGCGTGACTTTCTTAATTTTTATCGCGTTTTCGTTCAAATATGTCGAACCTAATATCTATAAATATGGAAAATGTCACGTTTAGTCCCTCGAGGGACATGAGGCTTTACAAAATTCGTCCTTATGACAATATAAATTATAAAAGAGTTAAAACTCTCATTTAGGTGAGTCCACTTTTGGATGCAAACCCTAACCCTCTCCTCTCACCTTCCTACTGCTTCAGCCGCCACCCGCCTCTCACCGACTGCGGCCGCGCTCTATCCCGACCACCTCCGGCCACGCTGCCATCGCCGTACCCCACCACCACTGCTACCACTCCACGTCGTCGTTCAAAGAAGAAGACAAGGGTGCTTGTTTGCTTAGTTTTGGAGCAATGGTTTGTTTAAGGTCTCGTTTGGGTTCGTGTTCGTGTGTATGAACATGGGTCCGATTCATCCTCCTCATCTCTTCTTCTCATCTCTTCATTCTTTCCTCTTGTTATTTTGGTAAGTCAAAAGGTTAACTCGTGTTTCCACTTTTTAATTTAAAATCCGATTGTAAGTGGTGATATTATCGTTTTCGTGGAATGAAACTGGTTAAAACATTTTCTTTGATAAAATTCCCGTGTTGTAAAAACGGATTAAAAACGCGTTTGATAATGTTATCGTGTGGTAATGATGTTTATGAATCGTATTGGTGAGTTCCGTGGATAATAAAATGTGTTGATTAAGTTTCGTTTGGTGAAAATCAGTTTTAAAAACATGTTTAACAATGAATTCACGTGGTAAACGGGTCTGGATGTCGTTTTCAGTTTCGTGTGGTACCAAGTCGTTTGTTGTTGGCTGTGTCCTTTGTTGTGGTTGCGAGTCGGGTCAGTTCTGACCCACTTTGAAATCAGATGTGATCCTGTTATCGTCATTGTTGTGGTCCTGTATTTGTTACTTTGATCTACTACTTGTTGGTTATGCTTGTGGTGTACACGGGTTACTACTTGAATTGCTTTTATTTTCAGTTGTATCATTATGATCTTGGGCTAGTTTACAGATGTATAATGGGTAAAATCAGTGTTTAGGATTAATTGTATTGTCGTCTCGTGTGGTAACTTGTGACTGAAAGTGAAGTTATGATGATTTTGTATTTGAGTTGATCCGGTTAGTGTTGAATCGAGTGTTCATGTTGAGTCGGATTGGTAACCGACTAGAGTGCTTGTTTGTCTAGTTATGTTGTCAAGTTTGAAAATGGATTTACTTATTTGTTTGAATTGGTCCCGGGTTGAACTTGTGTTATTTTCAGTTAAAATCAATTAAGCGTGGATTCGATATATTAGATTTTGATTTCAAGTATTTGGTATTACAGATTTATACTCTTTTTAAATTGGTGTTTAGAAATTTGGTTAAAATGCAATATTTAACACGTACTAGAATTCTTTTGGTTATTAGGATAATTTGTTTTATTCGGTTGACTTGGGAATCATGGGTACGTTTGGGTTAATAGCGGGTTAAACCCACTAAGTTCAATAAAAGAGTTTTATTATGCTAGGCCTATTTAACTCGTAACGATACTTGCGATTATTAAACATTTAATGAACGTGATATATTTTTTTTGGCACTCGTGATCGTTGGTGAGTTTCGATATAGTTTTGGACTTAATGCTTTGAATTGGGTTACGATAATACTTAATGGATTATAAATTTTCAATCGAGACTTGAAATACTTGGACAAGTATTCGACTTATATTGACGATTTGGAAATTGTATATTGGGATTGCAACGTTGGGTTGAGATATGATTGATATTGGACTTAAATACTCGGATTGTGAATTGACATTTGTATCGTTATTGGATTTGCGATATTGGACATTGGACTTATTGAACACTTTGTGACTTAACGGTATAATATATTAGACTCTAATAGAATTTAATATATTAGACGCGAAGCACTCACAAACTATTCAATAAACTCAAAGCTAATAATTACGTGAATGATAACGAAACAAAATTTATAAATGTTGTAATTTCAATGTTTGGTTTATTTAAAGTCACGATGAATTGGAAATGTTTTATAAATGGATGTGTCATGCCAAAATTTATAAAAACATTCTAACTCATATTTTTAAATTTCAAAAATCTCTTTTATCATTATCAACCCGAGAATCTAAACAAGCGTTCTTTTAAATCATTGATTATAAAACATAGTTGTTTTATGCAAGCTAATTGGGGATTATGGGTAAACACCGAAACTTACCAATTAACTTACTTTCTTAGCATAATTATGTCTTTAGTTCCCCGACTTCTTCCTGGTCGTTGTCTATTCGAGTTGAGTCTTGGTCAATTCTTATTGACTATTATTAGCAATATATTGGGATATATATTATGCTTTGGTGTGAGTTATTTTTGGCGTGAGTTGTATGTCGATTCTTGATTTCTTACCACCACACGAAACGTTAAAACTAAACTTTTGAGATATTGATAATGGATTTTTGGAAACATTTGATACAGTATTCCCGAAACTAAGTCACGTGGTCTTTCGGGTATTATATTATTTTACTTTTTGAGACGTATTTTGAGATAATCATATACTATTAGGCGTGACGATATAGTACCTTTGTACTTATACTCTTTGGATATCGACGTGCCTTCCTTCATGATTTGTTTGTGCTTGCTCTTTGATGCCAGTCTTGTTAGTTGTGATTCTTGCGTTGCTTCGTATCAAGGTGAGTTCATGGCCCCTACTTTTACTTACTTTTAAACTGTTTTGGGGGAGAATACATGCTCGTTTTTACTAAATGCAAATGATTGATTGATTTGAATACGCTATTGATAACTGATTTTGATGAAATGCGTGATTTGGTTTAAATATATTTTTATGTGGGCACAAGTGCTTGAACTTTTGGATTGGACCGAAAATGTTTTGTGAGCTATTACGTGCTAGGTTAAGGTTAGAAACCCAAGCGTTGTTATGAATTGTTACATCCTGGCTCAGGATGGTGCACATGTTATGGATAGATCTATCGTGGTTGACCACCGTCACGGACTTTGGTTGCCCAACTTGCCGGGATTTCACCCGGATTTGTGGATGCACCAACTTGCCATGACGTATAACATGTCGGTTTATAAATGTGATTAGGGTGTGATGGTTGCTTAAATGTTTATAACTTAGCCTGCGTAATAGTTAAGCTTGCGTGATACTATATTCGTTGTAGTGTTTGATTTTGTTATGGTCCAAGTAACTGTTCTTGAATTATTTTTTGAATAAATATTTTGATACTGCGAATTAGGCAGGGTATGCCTCGGTTTAATTTGATTTTGATTATGAGAATTGATTTGCACTTGAAAAACTTGTGGTCCACCTTTCTATTCTTTTACCTAAAGGTAAACCTTGTTT
>OU343223.1:41978137-42020096 GCA_910596185.1 Chrysanthemum makinoi
TTCAATAAAAGTCTTTGCATGTTTAGGCAGATTCTTCTTGTTCTTTTCTGTGTCGTGATATTATTACTGATATACATACCTGCTGCGTGAACCTCTGATTACCCTCAGTCTTCCTACTCCCAAGTTTTCTTCATAGTCTTTTATGATATGATTATACATAAAAATTAGTTATTATTAGTCACGGGATTAGTGGATAATTGACAATAGGTGTTGCTAGTCGTGTATATGTTATAATGCAATATAAGTGCAGTCTTCCCTACCCCAATTCTTTTTTAAAGTCATTCGTAAAATATGGGTTGAAATGCACCTAGCTCTCTAATGGAATATAAGTGTGGTCTTCGCTATTCCAAGTCTTATTAAATGTGGCATTGGCCAAGCTGAGAAAGAATTTGTGGATGATAGACCATAGCTGATACCGCCACGTGCTACATGGGTTGCATATTTAATGTTATAATGGAATATAAGTGTAGTCTTCGCTATTCCAAGTCTTCTTAAATGTGAAATTGGCCAAGCTGAGAAAAAATTTGTGGATGATCATAGACCATAGGTTATACCAGTCGTGCTACATGGGTTGCATACTTACTGTTATAATGGAATACAAGTATAGTCTTCGCTATTCCAAGTCTTCTTAAATGTGACATCTGCCAAGCTAAGAAAAATTTTGTGGATGATAGACCATAGGTTAAACCAGTCGTGCTACATGGGTTGCATACTTACTGTTATTATGGAATACAAGAGTAGTCTTCGTTATTCCAAGTCTTCTTAAATGTGACATTGTCCAAGCTGAGAAAAATTTTGTGAATGATAGACCATAGGTTATACCAGTCGTGCCACATGGGTTGCATACTTACTGTTATTATGGAATACAAGTGTAGTCTTCGCTATTCCAAGTCTTCTTAAATGTGACATCGGCCAAGCTGAGAAAAAGTTTGTTGATGATAGACCATAGGTTATACCAGTCGTGCAACATGGGTTGCATACTTACTGTTATAATGGAATACAAGTGTAGTCTTTGCTATTCCAAGTCTTCTTAAATGTGACATCTGCCAAGCTAAGAAAAATTTTGTGGATGATAGTCCATAGGTTAAACCAGTCGTGCTACATGGGTTGCATACTTACTGTTATTATGGAATACAAGTGTAGTCTTCGTTATTCCAAGTCTTCTTAAATGTGACATTGTCCAAGCTGAGAAAAATTTTGTGAATGATAGACCATAGGTTATACCAGTCGTGCTACATGGGTTGCATACTTACTGTTATAATGGAATACAAGTGTAGTCTTCGCTATTCCAAGTCTTCTTAAATGTGACATCGGCCAAGCTGAGAAAAATTTTGTTGATGATAGACCATAGGTTATACCAGTCGTGCTACATGGGTTGCATACTTACTGTTATAATGGAATACAAGTGTAGTCTTTGCTATTCCAAGTCTTCTTAAATGTGACATCTGCCAAGCTAAGAAAAATTTTGTGGATGATAGACCATAGGTTATACCAGTCGTGCTACATGGGTTGCATACTTACTGTTATAATGGAATACAAGTATAGTCTTCGCTATTCCAAGTCTTCTTAAATGTGACATCGGCCAAGCTGAGAAAAATTTTGTGGATGATAGACCATAGGTTATACCAGTCGTGCTACATGGGTTGCATACTTACTGTTATAATGGAATACAAGTGTAGTCTTCACTATTCCAAGTCTTCTTAAATGTTACATTGGGCAAGCTGAGAAAAAAAATTGGTTGAGAGACCATAGGTTATACTAGTCGTGCTACATGGGTTGTATACTTACTGTTATAATAGAATACAAGTGTAGTCTTCGTTATTCCAAGTCTTCTTAAATGTGACATTGGCCAAGCTGAGAAATACTTTGTGGATGATAGAGCATAGGTTATACCAGTCGTGCTACATGGGTTGCATATTTACTGTTATAATGGAATATAAGTGTATTATTCTCTATTCCAAGTCTTCTTAAATGTGACATTGGCCAAGCTGATAAAACATTTGTGGATGATAGACCATAGATGATGCCAGTCGTGCTACATGGGTTGTATATTTAATGTTTCAAGTCTTTCCTATCCCAAGTCTTCTCAAAAGTATTTTGTGATTATGCCAAAATTTGGCTTAATTGCTCAAGCTTATAAGGATTCTCTTCACAATTTGCATGTCATGAACATTAAACATAAAACACTAAAATTTGTAAACGGTTGTAGGAACATTAAACATAAACACTAAAAAATTGAACACTAAACATAAAACACAAAAATTAGTAAACAGTCGTTTATTGTTTATATTTTCTTTGTTATAAGGTATTCAACTTGGTTTGTTAATATTAGTTCATCCTATAAACGATTGTAGACTTATCTTAATCACCAATTATTCCTATAAAAATTTTGATTAGTCAGTTTATTCTGAATGAAATGTCTTGCTCAAGATGATAAGGAATTTGTGGATGCCATTCATTTCACCAGTTGCATGTCACGAACTGCATGTTAACATGCAAAAAGTAAGTATAAAATGCCAATTCTTGTTCTTATAATTTTAAGTAAATTTTCAAAAATGAAGTCACCTCAAGCAGTAATTTACGTATCATCTTTCTCTCATATTTCTTTTCTCTTTTATGGTCTCGCGATAATATGTCTTACTTCTGCCAACGTCTCTGCTTCCTATGGCGGTAATGAGACTGATTATCTCTCGCTATTGTCATTTAAGTCAAAGATCACCCATGATCCATACCAAGTTCTAACCTCATGGAACCAATCTTTTCATTTCTGTAAATGGAGTGGTATTTCGTGTGGAAAGCGGCACAAACGAGTGATTGCTTTACAGCTGGGTTCGTAAGGCTTAGAATGCTCGTTGTCTCCTCATGTAGGAAACATGAGCTTCCTCTGTGAGCTTTCTCTCAAGAACAACAGTTTTCAAGGAACCATTCCTCATGAACTTGGTCATCTATCTAGGCTATGCCATCTTTATCTTGACGAAAACAAATTCAGTGGAGTCATTCCAACAAACTTGTATGGCTATTCTAACCTCGAAGACCTTTGGCTCAATCTAAATGAGCTAACTGGAAGCATACCCAAGGAAATGAGTTTACTCTCAAAACTTTCTTGTCTTTACATTGAGGATAATAAGTTAACAGGTGGAATCCCACCTTTCTTGGAAAATATCACATCAATGAAAGAGTTCTCTACTGTTAGTAACCAGTTTGGTGGGAGCATTCCAGATACCTTGGGTCTTTGGAAAAGCTTGATGTTATTCCAGTGTGGTGGCTGCAACTTATCTGGAAGCTGTAGGATATTGGATTTCACATACACATCAAACCATAACACAAAGTGGGCGTATAAAGGTGAGTTCTAGAGAGAGAAAGTTAGAGGTTTAGGGAACTTAGTGAGAGAAAGAAAAAATATTATTATGAGCTCTAACTCTCTACCTTGGAAGGTAGAGAGTATTTATAGTCTTACAATAAAATGCCACACAACGGGTTGTGGATCAGGCATACAGTGGGTAAAGACCCGTCCGTCCTCCACGGTGTTACTAAACTAAATACTACTTAACATAAAAGTACTATGACTACGAGCTTTCTAACGATTACATATACTTGAGGTGACCGACTCTTTAATACCTGGAATTTCTAATTCCTAACAATCTCCCCTAAGGGAGGTCACCTCAAACATATACTAAAATGACATTGAATACAATCCGATATTACATTAACAATTGATCTTGCATTCTTGATGTAGTACTTTGCTCCCAAGCTCGTAGTCATTGATTCCACTCATTGCATGTTTGGTTAATCCAAGTGGAGGTCTTTTACTGATCCACGTGATAAAAATGTTGAGCCAGCTTTTGAGATCATCAGCTAATAGAAAATCTCTGATACATCCATTGTGGTGTTGGTATTATGTGATGTTGTGACTTTTGTACCGACATGCTCACATCTCGGATCATGATATATTCTCATCGAGTAGCGGAAGCTTTAGTTGATTCATGATATTGGCAGCAGTAGCGAAGCATGGAGTGAAAATATCCGAGTCATTGATGCACTAATCATGATTTCTTTTGAGATGAATGTGTTAGGTGAGCATGCGGCTATGTATTGACCGCTTCATTCGATCACCAAGTACAAACGTCGGGTGTACCTGCATAAGACAGTTAGCAATAAAGCGCACGAAAGTGTCTTTGATCACTTTCGATGAATTGAGGTACACGGCCCACGGTCCCCCGCTGATCAGTACATAAGTACCTGCCTGTGATCGTATAATTCGAAGAATTTCCTTGAGTGGTTTCCCGCAGCTTCTAGCTATTCTCAAACCGGAACGTCTCAAAGAAGACAACACGGAGTGAGTGAACCAGCGAATTTACGTCCACTGATTGATGAAAAGAGATTTGAAAAACAATCGTGTATTGCTCAATAGAAATTGTTTTTGCAATATAACGAAGGTTTTAATGAAAATCAATTATCAATCATAAAACACCTTTGATTTGAAAAATTAGTACACGGTCGACGTGCTAATGAAAAGAGTTTTAAAGCACAAAGACCGGTTTTTCAAAGGTATCCGTCAATCCATAACCTGAACCAGGATTGATTCAAAAGATTGAATCGCCCCATTGTTTCTGTTCAGTTGTCACATGGTTGATCTGTATAATAGATCTCACATGCCACCTACCAGGAGCTTGTTAGATGTTGGCTCCAGAAGGCTTTCCATCTTCACAGTGAATATGTAAACACATCACTCAGATGTTCCGGCAATACCACAAGGATAATGCGTAGGACTCAAGATATAATCTCTTTCCACATTGTGTGAAACAGAGAGTCTTCATTGAAAGTGTCCTAATGAGATTTATTGATGATCTCGTGGCACTAGACTCAATTTGTGCATATTTGGATCCTATATCGGAGACTAGGGAGATGGTCTCCTCCTTCAATATCAACAATCTCTAAGAGAAAGTCGATAGATAATGTCGGTTCCCCGTGAGAATGAAACAAGTCCTTTTAAGAGGAACTTGAGTGGTTTGGAAAGTTGAAGTGCAGTGCGTCACTGGGTCCATGACGTCTTGTCTTCAATACCGATGTTACCATCAGTAGCATATGAATTGAACCCGGTTTCTGCCCTAAGGTTGAATATATGGAGGGCTATTTGTTTTCACCCTTTTCTCATTCAATTCTTTTTCATTCTTCAACCCCTTCAGTGCTTACCGAGACTTCATAGCAAGAACCTTGTTGGGTTTATTCCCGTACTAGCTCAGTCTTAGTCCGCACTCTTCCCATATCTCATTTTTCTCCTTTTATCATCATACCTAAGAACTCTACACTAACTAGTGGATAGTCCTGGGTAGATCCCTCCGGTTCTGGCGGATCATGGGAACACATACCTAACCTTATCGTCCTTATATCACCATACATAATGTAAAGTTGGTCGGTCTTTTGGTATTGTTCATCTGCCATAGGAACCAATTGAAAACCATTTGAAAATCAATCCAGATACTTATGATATTTTATCAAAGCATTTTGTACCTGAATTGTTTTGATATTTTTAGAAGAAGAACTCCCCTCAACATGTGAATCAAGTATTTGAAATAGTTTTCCACACGGAGGCAAGAGAAAGAATTAACTTCTTTGATTACCATTTTCAAAAAATATCAACATCACTTCCCTAATCGAATCAAGTAGATAAAGCATTTTGGGGAAGGATGAGGTTTTCATGATTTTGCTCCCCTCAATATGTGCCTCGAGATTTGAAAAGAGTTTTGCACATACTAGAGGGACCCTGCACCTTGAGATAAGTTATCACGTTTCAAATCATAGGTTTAAGATAGATGCTCCCCTCAACATGTGCATGGAAAATTTGAAATCGTTTGTCACATGTGGGAAGGAGAGCTTGTACATCCTTATAAAACCATTTACCAAATTATCAGTTTAAATCCAATTTAAATCACACATTCTCCCCGATCACAATTATCAAATCATTTGAGATTTGTGATCTCTTATAGATTTAAATTGATTTTGAAAGCTTTTAAGGAGAATTGTGACTTGATTATGAAAGCGTTTTAATTGATAATGATCGGATTTTAAGACTTTAAACTCCATTGATAAAACATGCATGAATATCTTTTGAAAACAATTGAATGCCAAATAACTTTTTAATTTAATTGAAATCATTCTCCCCTCAATCAATGACATAGGTTGTTGATTGAGAGATTGATATTTTGACAAATAAGTCCTGATGATTATCAAAAATAGAGACTGAGTTATTTTTCAAAGCATTTAGTTTTCAGCAGATAAATGTTTAAAGAATCAGAGCATGGAATTTTGAAAACATGATAAAGTATGGCTCTGTTCTTTCCTTGAAAAGCGGGTTATTGCTACCACGAAATGACAATAAACCATTGTTTCTCTTTCTCTCAAAAATATATTTTTTGATTTTTTTTTTTTTTTTAAATTCGAACAACATCTAAAGTCCCGTGTCATTCTTTGAATGACAGCACAAAAACCGTAGATATTATCGAACCGAGAAAACGCATGACAAAATGACAATATTTTTGAAGATTTTTCGAATTTTTTTTGATTTTTATGGATTTTGAAGGTTTTATAATTTTGTATTTTGATTTTCGAATAGATATATACAAGAGATAGATGAAGATAGACCTTTACTCCTCGTCTTCCTCCTGAAGACGTTTGAGTGTTTCCGGTTGAAGGCTTTTCAAGCCAAGTCGTGGAAGAATAAACTCAAAACGTTCTCTTGGAAGAGCTTTGGTGAAGATGTTCGCTAACTGATATTCAGACCTCACAAAATATAGTTCCACCACACCTTTTCCACTTGTTCCCGATGAAATGATGTCGAATGTCGATATGCTTTGCTCTTGAGTGTTGAACGTTGTTGCATGAGAGAGCAATAGCACTTTTATTATCACAGTACAGAGGGATTTTGTTGAATACAAAGCCATAGTCCGATAATTGAGATCTCATCCATAAGATTTGAGCACAACAAGATGACATGGCTATGTATTCAGCCTCTGTAGAGGAAATAGAAGTACTCATTTGCTTCTTTGAAGACCAGCTCACAAGCTTATCACCCAAAAACTGAGCACCTCCAAATGTACTTCGACGAGTATCTTGACATCCTGCATGATTAGCATTTGCATAGGCTGTAAGTGACATACCGGTGTCCTTCGAGTACCAGAGTCCCATATTGATGGTTCCTTGGAGATACCGAAAGACCCGTTTAACCGCTTCAAGGTGCTTTTAGTAGGCTTAGCCTGGTATCTAGCACACATGCATACAGCGAACAAGATGTCGGTCTACTAGCGTGAGGTACATCATCGGGATCCAATCATACTACGATATTTTGTTTGGTCAATCATGATCCCCGAGTGGTCCTCATCTAGTTTGGTTCGATCAATCATGGGAGTGTCAACAGGTCACTTGAATCAAATCCAAATTTCTTTAAGATCTCAGTTGCATATTTAGATTGATTTATGAAAATACCTCCGGGACTTTTTGAAATTTGTAATCCCAAGAAAATGACATTTGTCCCATCATTGACATTTGAAATTTTGAACTCATTTCATTAGAAAACGATCACATTCCATTGGGTCAGTCGAGGCAAAAATAATATCATCAACATAAATTTGAACATAAGTTAAATGTTTGCCGACTTCCTCGGTGAACAATGTTGGATCAACTGCTCCTTTGCTAAATCCGGTTGATAGAAGAAACTTTGACAGTGGATCATACCATGCCCTTGGAGCTTGCTTTAAAACCATAATCTTCAAACGATAAACGTGAGTAGGATGCTCTTGATTTACAAATCCTTCAGGTTGGCTGGCGTAGACGACTTCTTTAAGATCTCCGTTCAGGAATGCCGTTTTTACGTCCATTTGATAGACTACCATGTTCTTACTTGCAGCATTAGCCAAAAAGATTCTAATTGCCTCGATTCGAGCCACAGGAGCAAAAGATTCTTCAAAGTCTATACCCTCCTCTTGACGGTATCCTTTAGCAACTAATCGAGCCTTGTTCTTCAACACATCACCATGCTCATCAAGTTTCACTTTGAAGATCCATTTTAGAGCAATAATCATAGCACAATCTGAGCAGGTACTAACTCCCATACATCTAGTCGATCGAACTCATGAATTTCATCTTGCATAGCATTGAACCCGCTATCTTCATTCATGGCGGTTTTAACATCTTTTGGTTCGATCTTAGAGAGTACGGAGTTGAAGAAGCACCATAAGGCATCGGTTGCAAGTTGTTTCCGTGTGGATACTGGACGAGAGGATTTCCAATGATGTTGTCTAATGGATGATCGTGAGTCCATTTTCTGAGGTGTTCATGTGGTAGTTGTTGAGGGACTGAAGTAGCAGAGTCGATGTCTACTGAAGAAGATGGTTCGAAGAAGATTCGAGGAGCAAATATGTTTTCAAATGGAGCATCTTCAGGAGTAGCAAAGGGATTAACTTCATCATTGATGCCCGAAACAGTTCCATGATGTACATTTGAAGAATGATGATTTGTTGATGAGACGGAAGGATCAGCAGAAGGCATTCCTTGACTTAAAGATATTGAGCCCTGAGGATTGACTTCATTCACGGAATATGAGCAGCTCTGTTGTAGGGATCAACACCTCATTAGTACTGGATCATAAAGTTCATCAAACATAGGATCAAACAATTTCTTTAAATCATCTTCAGATGGAGGTACATATGGAGTTTCTTGAGAAGAGTTTGGAACAAGGGATGAACCAATTGGACTGATTTGAAGTGCGGGTCCAGAACGGATTGTTCAGAGCCATTTGACCGGTCAGCTCATCAAACGTAACGTGAATTGTTTCCATGATGTTTCCGGTTCTTTTGTTGTAGATTCGGTATCCCTTTTTGTTTGGTGCATACCCTACAAATACTCCAATGTCCGCTTTAGCTCTAAGTTTGCCTAAGTCTTGACCCTCATTAGTTGGATAGCACAATGCTCCAAACACACGAAGGAAAGAGAGATTAGGTTTTCTGTTGTGGACAAGTTCATATGGTTTCTTTCCATGAACAGGTGAATCGTGAGAACGATTTTGTGTGTAGCATGCAGTGGCAATAGCTTCAGCCGAGAGAAACATTGGAACTTTTGAGTAAATCAGCATTGTTCTAGCGGCTTCTACAAGAGTTCGATTTTGTCTTTCAACTACACCGTTCTGAGGAGTTCGTGGAACACTTCTTTGATGGCTGATTCCAATGCTTTCATAAAATTCACTAAGTTGTTTGTTAACAATCTCAGTTCCATTGTCGTCGATAATTCTCGACGGTTTTGTTAAGTCGAACCTGCAGCTGTTTGATGAGTTTGATGATGATATCAGGAGTTTCATCCTTTGTCCTTAAGAACTTGACCCAGGTGAATCTAGAGTAATCATCAACTATAACTAACACATATTTCTTCCCAAAGATATTCTGTACTCTCATTGGTCCACACAAATCCATATGAATTGTATGAAGAACTTCTGTGACAGAGTTAGTAGGTTTGGGTTTATGGGCATACTTCTTGCTTTTTCCCAATTGACATGCTGAACAAAGATGATCCTTTTCATACTTTAGTCGAGGTAAACCTACAACTAAGTCTTTTCTGGAGAGATCATTGATGGTGCCGAAGTTCAAGTGATTGAGACGTCGATGCCATAACCATGACTTTGTTTTTGAAGCCTTTGACAGCAAGCAAATTGGAGAAGACTTCATCATATCTTCTATAGAGATGGTGTAAAGATTTGAACCACGAGTTCCTCTTAAAAGTTCCTTACCATCAAGTTCTCTAACAAAACAAGTATGTTTTCTGAAGGCTACTTCTAGATCAGAGTCACAGAATTGACCGACAGAGAACAGATTATGACCAAGACCTTCCACATAGTATACTCTAGAGATAACACTATCACCAACAACATAATCACCATAACCCATAATTGCACCGAAATGATCATTACCGAATCTAACAGTCCCGATGAATTTGCTCACGAAGTTCATGAGCTGCGACCGGTCTCCTGTCATATGCTTGGAACAGCCGAGTCCAGTACCACGAACGATTTGAACGATCTGCAGTTGAACACGACAAGAATGGATAACGGATAATTGGGATCCCCATGCAAGAATGGGTTCCACTTGGTTAGTAACAGTAACTGGAACACCCACATCAAATGAAACATCCATATCAGAAGTAGAAGCAATGGAATCATTGGGAATAGATGCAATGCTGGTGTCAGTATTTGACCTATTCAAAGTATGTTCACTTCTTAAGGGAATAGTTCTACCAGTAGGCATCCATTTTCTAGTGGGCATTTTCTTAGCAGTTTGAGACAAAACGATTATTCTTATGGCCAAAAGGTATCCAATAATAACCTATCTTTATAAAAGTTCTTCCTGTGGGTTTCCACTGTTTTCTAACAATCTTTCGTTTTTGCCTTTTGCCTTATTTGCACGATTATTAGCATTAACAATTTTAACTGGGCATTTGACAGCATTAGACAAAGCATTCACACCTTAATCATGATTAGCAACAGTAATTCAAGCGCATATCATTACAAGGTTTGCAAATAGTATCGAATTGAATTAATTACAAGACGCCTAAGGCTAATACTAGAATCAACACGATTCGCTTTATTCAACTCAAGCTTAAAGTTCCTAGATTGGTCTTCTACTCTCTTCCAATGCACATTCTTAGCTTGCAAGGTCCTATCATTCCTTGTATTGTCTTGAGACTTTGACCTGCTCGCTTTAAAGTCACTGATTACTCCTGTAGAGGGAATGGGAACATTAGTTGGTTGATCTAATTTTTGCATCCCTGAACTTGATGTGCAAGGATCTGAAGTACTAGAAGGCACATTAGTGTATACTTTCTTAAGACTGTGATTTGAGCCTTTTGCAGGCACACTAAAGTTCACTTTCTTAGCACTAACATATCTGGAATCTGAACTACTTGAAGGCACATTAGTGTTTCCTTTCTTAAGACTGGGCATAGAACGGATTTCTGCTTGGCACTAGGCATAGAACAAGGCATCACAGCTTTGCCTTTTGCACCTAAGGTTAAGGATTTGGGACATGTTGCAATTACACATTCTAGCAACTCTTGAGATCGTTTGGCTGGAGGCAAGCAAACCTAATTTCACTATCAAGAGGTTTGTTAATGAAATCCTCTTCGACAATCTCACGGAGACATTCTAGACTATCCTTAAGGTGAGCACAGTATTCATGAAAAGCATGTTCATTATTCCTCGGATGAGGAGGAATATATTTAACCGTCACAGTGTATTTGCAATCTAAGGGTGACTTTGAGACAACATTCTTATTGAAAACAAGTGATAGTTTCCCATTTCCACGACTTCTCGATTCTCAATTTCCTTTGTAAAGACGTTATTTTTTCGTTGTTTTGGTCACGGGTGACTTTTATTGAATCATATAACTCTTTAAAATGTCGTTTAACTTTTTCATTTTCTTCTAGAAAACTCTTGTTTTCCTTTTGTAAGGCATCAACTAAGTTTTGAAGATGAAAAGTTTGAGAATTCTGAGAATCTAAAGGAGGAGGCATTTGGGAGCCTGTCATATTGTTCGTTTGACCCTTTAATTGAGAGATTTGGGCTTTCAACTTTCTGATCGTGTTGCAATGAGCTTGAATCTGTTCATCACGTTTGTTAATTTGAAAAACTGCATCAAACTCTGGAGCATCTGAGGATGTCTTGATATTTGAAGTTTTGACATTTTCTTTAAGATGTTGATATTTTAGTTGTAAATTAAAATGCTCAACTTCCAGTTTAGAAAAATGTTTAACCAAATTGTCGTGATCATCCAGTTCAATTTTCTCGTTTAGTTTAGAATTAGTTTTTCAAGCTCAATGACACGATCATGGGAGACTTTCAGAGCAACCGATAATTCATGAAATTTGGAAGCATTAATGGAACAATTTGTAGCAGTGAAAAACACACCCTGAGCAATACATTCGAAATGTTCTCATTTAATGTATGCAAGTTCTTCCTCTCAATCTCATTATATTTTAGTGCTCGCTCATAGTCACTAACTTCAACTATCATTGCATCAAATTCCTTTTCCATTCCCTTAATATCAGTTTCTATCCCCTTTTAAGACTCTCAAAGTGATCTTTTAGAAGTTTAAAGAAAGGCATGACCTCCGTTAAATAACATTCTTTCATTTGCTCAAAACCCCTTTCTCCTTCCGTAATACCAATAGGTGTGATCCTTTTCTTGCAAGTTTTCTCAAAATCAACAAATAGTTGAAAGATAACATATTGGCTAATTAAGGTCTTGCTTTTAGTGGCAATTGTTCTAGGAACAAGATGCATTGGTATATTAGGAGGATACAGTACGCTTCTAGGCATTTTCCAAAGAGAGGGTTTGTTTCAACAATATTTTCACTTTCCGCTTATCTAAATCCATTTTCCGAAAACTTGTTCGGAGTCAACAATGTCCGAGGTTTAAACATGTTCAAGGAAATCCAGTTTTCCTTCTTGTAATCATGGGGTGTGATACTTATTTTCTTCTCTTTACATTTAGGATCATCTAGTTTCTTGTTCATCTTTTCCTAGTGACTTCATCTGATTTCTTATCTTCCTCAGTGCACTCAGCACAACTAGGTTTCTGTCTAGGTTTAAGGATTTCATTGCCATCATAAAGAACCTTATGAGCATTTCTAGCCCTTTTAATGACCTCTCGATTTGGTTCCTCAACAAGGGGAATGCTATGCTTATCGCTTAGGACTCTATGCTTAGTGATCATGCGAAATCGAATGGTGTTCCTTGTATGTACAACTTGTTTTCAAGTTTGTTTTTCAAAGTTTTCTGATTAGAAAAATCTTTCAAGAGTTTTGATTCCTTTGCATTAAATTCTTGCTTAAGCATTTTCACATTTTCTTGAAGTTCTTGTTTTTGCTTAGCAGTTTTAGAAAGTTTTCTTGCAAGGAATTTAACTCTTGTTTTAATACTTCTTCTCTAAAATTACTTTTTCTAATAATTGTACGCACTTGGTCATCCATTTCCCGCTCACGAGTGGTCAACTCAAATTTAGCACGTTGTTCATAAATGGCAACACGTTCTTTATAGGCATTTAATTCGATATTACGGAATCATCAAGGGCACAAAGTGTATTCATCAAAAATATAGTCATTGTTGACGTGAGATGCATCACTTGGTACAACTTCACTTTCACTTTGTTTCACATATTGATCATATGGGACAACATTGATATTACCCATAGTTTCAATATTTGATTCAAAGTTTCAGCTTGATAGTACTTTGTCATGCATCTTTTGCACATCAAAGATCATCATATAGTTTTAGTACCTCCGAGATGAGTGTGTTTGGATGGGCAGCCTTGTGGTGAAGAGGAGACCTTGGGAGAAACCATTGGAGAAATGCTAGCCATAAAGATTGTGTGGGTCCATCATCCACATCAGAATCGTATGCATCACAATCATGACTTGAAAGGCATTCCGATGATTGTGACCTATCCCTAATAGGCCGCTCATCCACATCTCATCATAGGTCTTGGCATTGCCCTCGCCTAGAAACAACAATTCCTCTTCATCCAAAGTAGCACCATTATCCCGAGCTTGCACAAGCAAGATCTTATCTCGTAATCGCGATTCCGTGGACGCTTTGGAGATGTGCAGTTCCTTGCAATGTGTCCCTCACCACCACAATTATAACATTTGATCTGCTTAGCTTGACCTTGATTACCATTCCTTCCTCGATTCTCGAACCAACATAACCTCTACCTCCACCTCTTCCGATCATACCGTCTTCCCTGAACGGTTGCACCACCGATCCTCCCATCTTTAACAAAGCTTGATTGTGTGGGTTAGATGTCGCTCGAGGTTGTTGTTGGTTGGGTGGGAGAATTCATGTTTTGACTAATGTAAGAGCTAGTTGATTAATGAAATTACCCACGTGTGCATCAAAGATCACTTGTTTGAACATAGGATCGAATTAGTTTGTGATTACCATTTCCCATGGGTATGACTTGTGAGGCTTTGGTTGTGTTTCCGATGTTTGAATAAGGGCTGAGTCATTAGACGAGCTTGTCTCTCCCTGGTTGGTTTTGAACCGATTAAGAACCAATTTTTCAAACATAGCATGTCTCTCATTCTCAAGGAGGAAGGCATAGAGTTGCTCATAGTTTGTATTCTTCAATCCTTTAGTGAGCTTCACGGCAGTGACAAACTTGTGCCATTCGGGATTCATGTTGTTCACAAATTTTGAGTTCATCTGAATGTTAGGCATAGTCATTCCGATGTTCCTCATGTCATTCACCAACTTATGAAATCTCACATAGTACTCATAGACACTCTCATCTCGTTTCATCTTGAAGTGTTCAAATTCGTCATAGAGTTGTGATTCTCTGCCTTCCATAGTTAATTCGAACTCGAGAGAAGCATCTTGACATTATCCCATACCGCTTTGCTTCGGTTGTTGATTGATCGACTTGTAGATGTCTTTAGGAAGACCTTGAAGAACAATGTTGAAGCCCCGATATCAAGATCGATCTCTTTTTCTCCTTATCATCAAGCTCATCATACATCTTTGGTCCGTCCATTCCGAAATCGAGTTCCATCTCGCAAAGTATCAAGTACATCTCTAGTCGTCTCAACTCGATATGGTCCTTCATCAATGGATTTGAGAATGTTGACACCATATTCCTTTCCAAGGCAAGATAACTGATTCGTTGAGCCCAAGAATCGTAGTCGGGCCTGTCAAGCATGGGTGGACGAGTATCCGAACCAACTTGAACATCCTCGAATAAAGTGGAGATGATAGTAGGAACGTTGGTAGACATGTTAACAGATTATATGGGATTTTATAACTCTATGATTAAACCGGGAAATAGATTCTTTCACCGGATTTTACTAAATCAAGAGAAAACCGTAAACAATCACCCAAGTCGCTAGAAGATAATGCACCAAGTCGCTAACACCTAATTCGCTACACCCCCAAGTCGCTAAAGTCCCAAGTCGCTAGACAAATGCAAGTCGCTAAGTAGTAACTCGCTAAGCCTCAAGTCGTTAGCAAAATTTTGGCAAAGAATTCGCTACTCAAGCCTAAAACTTCAAGTCGCTAAAGAGCAACTACATGCACTTCAAGTCGCTACCACTAAGTCAAGTAACCAGAGTGGAGAGTCCACTACTTGTATCTGAATTCGCTAGGTCTAAGTCGCTAGCTCCAAAACCGTGAATCCTCACAAAATTGTGAAGCAAGTCGCCAAGAAAGAGAGATCCCAGATATCAAGTCGCTAGCAAGAAAAACCACATAAACATCACTTTTCAATCCAAAACAACCCAACCAAGATGATTCAAGCTTACCAAATGAAAACCTAAACACTTGTGATGATTCTAAACATAAAAGTACTAACAAAATCCAAGCTTTAACACAAGAAATCAACCAAATGATGCACAAACCACTAAACTTTTCAAACTCAAAAACCACCTAAAACCACTAGAAATCCAAAGATGTGCAAGATATGATCTAACCATGGCTCTCGATACCAATTGTAGGATATTGGATTTCACATACACATCAAACCATAACACAAAGTGGCATATAAGATGGAATCCTAGAGAGAAAGTTAGAGGTTTAGGAAACTTAGTGAGAGAAAGTGAAAAATATTATTATGAGCTCCAACACTCTACCTTGGAAGGTAGAGAGTATTTATAGTCTTACAATAAAACGCCACACAACGGGCTGTGGATCAGCATACAAAGGGTAAAGACCTCAATCATCCTCCACGGTGTTACTTAACTAAATACTACTTAACATAAAAAGTACTATGACTACGAAGCTTTCTAACGATTACATATACTTGAGGTGACAAACTCTTTAATACCTGAATTTCTAATTCCTAACAAACTCTGTCATTGGGAACTCATCGACATTGTGACAAGTGTCCCGTATGTGTAGAGATTGTTTTTGGCCAACTAAAAAGCGCGCGGCAACGTTATTTTTAAAAAGGGTTTTATCGCATACATTAGACAAAAAAAGTACACATTTGAATAGTAAAAATTACAGTGGATTTATATTAAATCCAATAGTCACTGACCAAAAAACATCCATAGTACGTTTTTCTCTGTTTTTGCTTCTCGCCCACAAAAGCATTCTTACTTACTATTTTCACAAATTCAAACCATCTTCTCGTCACCCCCTCTTTTTGTAACGTCAGTTATGTACCATCTTAAGCTACAGGATTGATGCAAAAACATCCGATTGATCAAGTTTTTAAAAAAATGGTTCCCAAATATGGTGCGTAATTCTTCTCGTGTATTACATAGATTATTTCCAATTGGTTTGGTGTTATAATAAATCGTTTTTGTTATTCGATTAATACCTATGTTAGAGAGTGTTAATTCCATTTTAAATCCTTGCTCTTTTTATGTGTTTTTGATTCGTGTATGTTGGGTATGATACCTTAGATGTCGTTGTTAGTATGTATGTAACATTACTTGGTTTATTAAAAAATTTAGTGGCAGTTTGTAGACTAATAAAGAGTGGTTTATATGTGTTGGGGTATAAAGTCAAAGTACTGCTTATGAAGAAAGTCAAAGTACTGCTCGTCAAAGTACTGCTATGTTAAAGGACTGTTATGCAAATCATTTAAAGAATGTTATGTAATTCTAGAATATTCTTAGATTAGAATTAGTTTACTTGTGTACAAGAATTGTAACCGACTAGGTTTTCCTTGTGCCTATAAAAGGAACCCTAGATTGGCATTAGAGACATACATGCAAGTACGATATTAGAGTTATTTAGCGATTAGGGTTGTTAGTGAATCTGTATAATAAGCAGGTTCAAATTTTGGTTTTAATATAATCGTTGAAGTTCAAAAAGTTATTCTTTTAGCTTTGTTGAATAGATTCGCATACTTACAGAGTTATATCAGTGTTTCATCATTAGTATTTTTGGATTTATCCAAGGTTGCTAAACCCTTACAAGCTACATAGTTAGTTTGGTCCAAGTATATCGATCCAAAAGTGGTATCAGAGCTTGTGTGGAAACTCGATAAGAAGAAAACCTTAAAACCATTTAACTACAAACCCTAAAAGATGTCGATTGAAGCTGCACCACTTCCATCCATCACCTCACTCATTATTCTATCATCAAGAAGGCAGAATACGATCTCTGGAGCATGAAGATGAGGCAGAGTACATGCGATTACGACCATGCACTATGGGATGTGATTGTCATGGTAATGTCGTCTTGAAGAACTGTAGCAAGTTCCTGGACAACCTAAACCACCTCAGGCTACCTTGCCGCAGACTACAAAAAGAAATCAAGATAAGGCTCTCAACATACTGTTTTGCTATCCTGATGGTCACTACTAAAGTTTCATGATTCTAAGGATGCAAAACAATTATGGGCTGCTATCAAGAAAAGATTTGGAGGTAATGATGCTTCCAAGAAGATGCATACAAATCTATTGAAGCAACAGTTTGAAACATTCACTGTTGGTGAAAGAGAAGTTCTTGATGCTGCCTATGACAATTCCAAAATCTTTCAGTACGCTAGAGTTATATGATGCAGAGGTATCTGTTGAAGATTCAAACTTGAAGTTCTTAAGAAGTTTGCCATCCGTATGGCATGTGGTTGCTACTATGATTAGAGGATAACCTGGTTTGGATTCTATGGACTTTGATGATCTCTACAACAATTTAAAGGTGTATGAGCATGAGATGAATGGTCAAATAAATTCAAAATCTCACAACATTGCTTTTGTGTCTTCTGAAAACAGAGGCAGTACTTCCACTAAAATTACTGCTTATCCTTTTCAAAGTACAGTTGGTGATAAACAGCATATTTACACAACCATGACTACTACCACCTCATCACCATCAAACATCATCAACTCTGATGATGTTGTATGTTCCTTCTTTGCTCAACAAGCCACTTACCTTTACTTATAAAGAAGATTTGTTGCAAATTGAAAAGGATGATCTACAAGAAATTGACATAAGATGGCAAGTTGCCATGATCACTGCAAGGATCAAGAAGTTCATGAAGAAAACGGGAAGAGGTATTGACTTCAAAGCCAAACAGAGTATAACATTTGACAAATCTAAGATTGAATGCTTTAATTGTCAAAGGGCTGGACACTTTGCAAGAGAATGCAAGTTTGCTAAATATCAGGCAAATAGAATGATTGAAAACCCAGGTTGAAATAAAGGAAGTTCCTATTACTGAACCAAAACCAAAAGCTTTGGTTGCTCAAGAAATCTATCAGAGTTGACTGGAGTGCTGAATTTGATGATGAACCGTAAAACTACTCTATGGTTGCAGTGGAAGAGTTTGATTGGAGCACAAATTTTGATGAGGAACCAGGATTGTGCTTTGGAATCAAGAGATGGCCTTGGAAGCTTTGATTGGAGCATAGAAAGTGAAGAAGAACCTGTTCTGCTTGCTATGGTAGCTACTTCACCAAGTTCACCCACTATCTTTGAGGTATGCTCTAAATGTAATGATTTTTATCAAAAATTTCTTAAAGATTATGTGATTGAAAGAGATAATTGTATAAAGGCTAGGTCTGAGGTAGCTGGTTATCAATTGACTTTAGAGTCAATGGAAGCCAAAATAATCACTTATGAAAATAATGAAATGGCTTGGGCAGAAAAGTATGAGCAACAAGATTATCAATTAAAATTGAGTGAATGGAAGTTAGGATGTAAGGTTTCTGAACTTGAAAAGATCACTAAACAAAGGGATGAATTGTTAGAAAAATTTTCTGGTTGGAAAGAATCTGGTCTTTCACATGTTAGTTTTGTTGAAAAACAAAAAAGAGCACACTTTAAAACTGGCGTAGGTTTTGGTGTTGAGTATAGCAGTATAGAAGAGAACCCAACTAGTGATAAAGAACAAATTGATTCAGAGGAGATAACAACTAGTGATGATGAACTCATTAGCTCAGAAGAAAACACATCTAGTAATGAGGAATCAATTAGTCAAACACCTCCTGAATTTAAGAAAGACAAGGGTTATAATGCAGTTCCTCCACCAGCTAGTAGTTTTCAACCACTTAGGACAGATGTTTCTTGTTTTGGAGTAGACAATTTAGGGTTTAGGAAAAAGCTTAGCGTCAATCTAATTCAAGTCCATCTAGTTCTGAATCCTTAAAAGAAACAGTTGAGAAACCTAAGGATGATAATGTTAAGAGTTCAGGGTGTGTTAACAGTTTTCCTAAAGCTTTTTCAAAACATGCAGTACCTTCAAAATCTTCTCAAAGTACTGCTACACATTCAGCAGTACCTTCAAGAAAAACTTTTCAAAATACTGCTAACTTTAGAAAATCTTTTAATCATTCACCAAAAAGTCAAGATAATTTTGATCATAGAACTAAAGGAAGAGAATTTGGGATTATGAGTCAAAAATTATGTTATGTTTGTTATAGTCCTGATCATTTGATTAAGGACTGTGACTTTCACTCAGAATATTTAAGCCAATTCCCAAAGATACATCTACCAACATAAGCAAGGGAGAGAATAAACCAGTTGGAATCACTCACATAGGGTTAACCATAGTAATTTCTCAAAAGACTATAGGTACCCTCACCAGAAAAGACCTTTTTCCAAACCACCAGTACCCTCAAGCAACACCTTTCAAGGTACTGGTAAGTCAAAAGTTTCTCAAGCAGTACCTTCTCAAAGTACTGCTAGGTTTTCACCCAATCAATGTACTGCTAGCAATTTTTCGAATGGAAGACCAAGGAGATCCAATTACCATCAACCTAGAAGTCATTACACCTCAAATAGAGTACCTAGATCAAAGAAATCAACACAAAGTGTTAAAACCAACTAGGTTAAGACATAAAGTACTGATGGGGGACAAACAGTACTTTCAGCAAGTAAGGGTGATAAAGAGAATTTTGTTAAAAAAGAGAATTTTGTTAAAAAGGAGAATTTTGTTCAAAAAGAGAGTTTTGTTAAAAATCCAACACAAGTTTTGGAACAAAATAAAATAATTGATCATGTTTTCAAAAACAGTGGAGATTACATACTCAAAAAATTTGAGTATGTCACTCCATAAGGGGAACACAAGTCAGTAATGGCTTGGGTTCCTAAAAGAAACTAACTTTTTCATCTTTTGTACAGGACAACCCAGAAGAGGAGCTTAAAGATCATTTGATTGTTGATAGTGGTTGCTCTGGAAGCATGACAGGAGACAAGGAGATTCTGTCAGATTTTAAGATATATTTTGGAGGAAGATTTGCTTTTGGGAATGATCCTAATGGAGGTAGAATTACTGGGAAAGGAACCATCAAGGCAGGATGCATTGATTTTGAGAATGTTCGTTATGTGAAGGAGCTCAAGCTCAACCTTTTGTCAGTATCTCAGATTTGTGACAAGAAGCACCCTGTGTTATTCACTGACACAGAATGTCTTATTCTCTCCCCTGAGTTCAAGCTTGTTGATGATCACTTGGTAACACTGAGAGTACCAAGAACCAATGATGTGTACAGTCTAGATTTGAAGAATATTAACTCTACTAAAAGAGCAACATGTTTAGTAGCAAGGGCAACACTTGAAGAAGCATATCTATGGCATAGAAGATTAGGACATGTGAATTTCAAGAAATCAACAAGTTGGTTAAAGGCAATTTAGTTAGAGGTTTACCTTCTAAAACATACAAGAATGATCATTCATGTTTGGCTTGCAAGAAGGGTAAACAACACAAAGCTTCATGCAAGAAGATTGAGGAAAGAACAATTAGAGAACCTTTAGAGTTGTTGCACATGGATCTGTTTGGACCTGTTTCTGTTGCAAGCCTAAACAAGAAGAAATAATGCTTAGTTGTAAAGATGATGCAAAGATTTAGTTGGGTCTTTTTCTTGGGATTTAAAGATGAAACCTTTGATGCTATTCATGATCTTATAATAGCCCTTCATCAAGCTCCTAGAGCTTGGTATGAAAGAATCTCCACTTTTCTATTGCAACATGGTTACAGGAGAGGTGCAATTGATAAGACTTGTTTATCAAGAGACAAAAAGGATATAATGCTTGTTCAAGTATATGTGGATGATATTATCTTTGGAGCTACAAAACAGTCAATGGTGAAAGAATTTGAGCAGCTCATGCAACAAGAGTTTCAAATGAGTTCCATGGGTGAATTAACTTTCTTTTTGGGGCTTCAAGTTAAACAATCAATTACTGGAATCTTCATTAGTCAAGATAAGTATGTCAAGACATTCTAAAAAGTTTAACTTCAGTACTATAAGCCGGTTACCACCCCATTAAAGCTTTGATGTCAAACTTTACAGATCAATGATTGGTTGTCTTATGTACTTAACTGCATCTAGACCTGACATCATGTTTGCTGTATGTTTATGTGCAAGATATCAAGTCTCACCCAAGGTCTCTCATATGAATTCAGTCAAGAGGATTTTAGTTATTCAAAGCAACAATCTAAGTTAGGGTTGTGGTATCTTAAGGATTCACCTTTTCACTTGGAAGCTTTTTCAGACAGTGATTATGCAGGAGATAATTATGATAGAAGATCAACCATTGGAGGATGCCAATATCTTGGAAGAAGATTAGTTCAGGCAATGTAAGAAACAAACCATTTTTTACAGCAAAAATCATCCTGAAGCAGAATATGTTACTGGATGCAAGTTGTTGTGGACAAGTACTGTGGATGCAGAATCAACTCTTGGATTATGGATTCAATTTTAAGAATACTCCTATCAACATTGACAATGAGAGTACAATTTGCATTGTGAAGAATCCTTTTTACATTCCAAGAACCAAGCACATTCAGATTAGGCATCACTTTATTCATGATTGTATGTGAGCACAGGCTCATTAATGTTATCAAGGTCCCACGATGACAATGTAGCGGATCTACTACAAAGGATTTGATGTTTCAAGATTCAACCATTAGTGTGAGTATTGGTATGATTAATTATTAAGCTGCATTTAAGGGGAGGACTTAATTTAGTTTAGTTTAGTCCTATGCATTATTTGAGGGGAGGCAACACAATGCTCTTTGATGTTTTTGCTCTTGTGGAAAAGAGGATGGAAAGTACTTACAGTACGGCTTGGAATTCGCTGAAAGTACTGCTTACGTGGAAAGTATGCTGTTTGTCAATAGTTCCAACGGTCATAAATAAGGGGTAAAAGTCAACAAACTTTGCTACAGAGGGGGGTAAATGCCAATTCCAACGTTAACTTTATTAATTGGGCCTTGATTTTTTTAAATCTTACCCATAAATAACTACCTACGATTTTACTCTCATCTTTATACTTATCCATCCATTCATTCTTCCATCATCACTTTTTTCATCAAATCCACCTTATACCAACCCAACCAATGGCTAATCGTGCAACCTGTAGTAAGCACAACATGATCGCTAATTTGGACAAGACGCCATCGAACATCAATTTTCATGACATTATTGATTTCCTAACTGGGTCTTCAATCAATATGCTCTCTGGTCAATACTGACATTATTGGACCATGGATTCAACAATTTTGGGCTACTGCTAGATCTGATTTGCAAGATGATGAATCATTCATTCAAGCTAAAGTTGCTGGAAGGACAATTGATATCATGAGGCTACAATAAGGAAGCTTTATTGTTTCATGATGAAGAAGGTGTTGTTCGTTTTGAAAAGCAAGTACTTTGGATACACTCGAGATATAGGTATGAAGATCTCTCACTATAACTACTTTTAGAAGCCTTTATTTAGTACTCATTGGAAATATTTCATTTCATGTTTTACTTCATAGCTGATAGTGAGTCCCAAAATTCAGTGACTGGATTTGGTGCATAGCTCACGCTGGTTCCTGCAATGTCCTTTTTTGTTCCTGTTCCCTTTGTCTCTCGTTGTTTCTCCATGATTCGGATTTTGGCTTCATTTTGATGTATGGTACTCATCAAGTTCACATTTGATGTAACTAGATTGTTCAATTTCCTAAACAAACAGCTTGAGGATATCCTAAACCTCCAAGATTTTTACTTGCTGTAGTACTTCCGAGAAGGTGTACATTTATGGCTAAAAGAGTGATAAGTTTTCGGGAGAAATACACCTTTGACTGCTCATATATGGAAGTAGCCAGGCTCTTAGAGAGCAATGTGATTCAAGTAATGATACTGAGCCTTCAGATTCAAGGGAAGGAACTGTTTCTCAACATACTGCTCCATCACCAGATCATGAAGTTTCTCAACATACTGCTCCAAGAGAAAGTACTGCTTCTTTGCAAGGTACTGCAAATGATGATTAAGAGCAAGATATGCATCAACCACCATCTCCCAATGATTATACTTCCACAGATGGGTCTCAAACATATGAAGGAGATGAGGGAGTAATGGCTACCGAGGGAGTTCTGGATAATTCTGCTTTAACAAGGGAATTAAAAGCTCAAGCTGCACAGCTATTGAAGTTGAGAAATAAGTTCAAGAGATTGAAAAGATTTGTTTGGCCACTAGTTCACCATCACAGGATGTGGGTGAAATCACATAAGAGGAGTGGTCAAAAACCTAAGAAGGTTTCTAAGTCTAAGGGAAAGAAGCTTAAAAAGCAGTCTTCATTCACATTGGGGAGGAATTTGGAGAATGAGAATTTGAATGAAGATGTTGAACCTAATGAGAATTTGAATGAAGATCCAGATGCTGAAACTTATGAAGATCCAAATAAAGAAGGTGAGCAAATTAAGCAAGTTAATCTTGAAAGTACTGATGTTCAAGCTACTGATGCTCAAGGTACTGATGTTCAAGCTACTGATGCTCAAGGTACTAGTGTTCAAAGTAATGATGCTCAAAGTACTGGTGTTCAAGGTACTGCTCTTCAAGGTACTTTTAGGAAAAATCTCATTACACCAAGAACCTTGGATTTTGATGAAGAAGCTGGTCCTTCAACAATTATATATGAAGAAGCTGGTACTTCTAATCCGATTCAGCAAGAGGAACATACTGCTAGTGATGATGAGACCATTGCTCATATGTTGCTCAATATGTCAAGACCAAGAGGTATTAGTATTCCTGGAGTTGACCAACCTCAAGTCTTACAACCTTCTTCTTAACAGTTAGATCTAAAAGATAAAGGAAAAGGAATCTTGGTAGAATCCAAGAAAAAGAAGAAGAAGCTTACTTTAGCAGATTTAAAAGCTATTGAGGAAGCTAAAAATGAAGAAGCTGCTAGAAAGATACAGGCTAAATTAGATGCTGAAATTGAAATACCAAAGAAGCCAACTGTTCTACCAAGAAGACCACAAGGTATTGCTAAAGGAAGGAATGCCATGATGAGTTATCTGAAGGGTCAAGCATATAAAGGTTTACAGAAGTTAAGAGATCCAGAGATGAAAAGCTTATATGATGCTGTTAGAGAGTCTATTCAAAAGTAACTTGATGGTATTATTCCTTTTGATTCTGAAAAGCAAATTGTGGATGCAAGAAAAGTCAAGAGAAGTTCAAAGAGAAAGAGCACAACTAATGATGAACAACTATCAAAGAATTTTAAGTTGAGAACAGATACAGTTGATGAGCTGAGGAACTATCTAAGAGTTGTTGATTTTGAGCATCCAAAGTCAAAAGATGTTGCTGAGACAAAGTCTAAGATTTCTACATTTGAAGTTGTAGAATCATCAAAAGAAGGAGATTGTCTCATCTTTCATAGAGAAGATGAGAGTTTTAGAGTATTCAACTTGTTGTGGGACATATTGCATATGATAGATAGAGAAGATTTGCTTCATTTGTATCAACAAGTGAAAGCTTATTTTGAGCATATTCCACCAACAGGAGTGGGTTTAGTCTTGCTGGGTGATCTTACAACCATTTGGGAGACAGAAGAAACAAGTAATGATGCTCTCTGGAATAATCAAGAAGATTGGGAAATCATAAGTTGGAGATTGTTTGGATCGTCAGGAGTGCATGTATTGGAGTTAGAAGATGGTACCATGATTCATATGCTAGCAGAAAGGAGATATCCTCTTACAAGAGATCTTATGATCAGAATGCTAGATCATGGTATGGAAGTTGAACAAGAGAATGAAACAACACTCATGGTAATTGAGTTGTTCATCAAATGGACAACTTTAGCAGATGATGATGCATGATTACTGGTATGGTTTTTATTATATAAATCTTTTGAATAATAAGTACTTTATTCAAAGTACTGCTGGACAAACAGTACCTTATCAAAGTACTGCTTGCAGCACAAAACCAGTAAAGTCTTTTAATAATAATGAGAAATTTTTGTAAAGTGCAAAATACTTTTTGAAGCACAAGATAACGGCAACAAATTGTTTTGAGAATAACACATGGTGTTAGTACTTGTACTACACAACAAATGGTAATCAACTCATCATGTTTAATAAACAAGAAAGAGTTTGGCTCATCATGAGGGTACGACTCTGATGTGATTATCAAATCCGTTTTTAGTTGACAATTTACTAAAAATTGTATGGTTTTCAACTCACCATATCTGTAATAGTGAAGAGTTTTCTAGCCCACAAGATAATGGCTTGTGGTAAAGGCTGTGGAAAATCCATTTGTATGGTAATTAGTTCACCATGGTAGTGATTGTACTAAAAGAACTAACTAGTCCAAAAGCAAATGGCTCTTGGTAAAGACTTAACAAATCCGTTGATAATGATGATTTGCTAAAAAAATATGGTTATCAATGTACCATGGTTTTAACCTAAACATTGGCTACTCCAGAGTTAATGGCTTTGGTAAAGAGACATCAAAATCATTATTTTTCAATGATTCACCTCCATAGGAGTTTATACACCTGGAAGATGATGAGAATAGTATGAAACTTTGTGATCGATGTACATTTTGCCATATGTGCTGAGTAGCTGAAAAGATTAGTTGTGTGTGAAAATATCATCTGTTGATGATAAAGATTGCTGATAAAGATTACTTTGATGATGACAATACAAACACAGTGAGTACAAGACGAATCTGAAGTTAAAGATACAATCTTTCCTTGAAGACAAAGATGTTGAAGTTAAAGATACAAAGGAACTTGAAATCAAGCAAGTAGAATTCAAGTTAGGGGAGGATTGTTGGGGTATAAAGTCAAAGTACTGCTTATGAAGAAAGTCAAGGTACTGCTTATGAAGAAAGTCAAAGTATTGCTCGTCAAAGTACTGCTATGTTAAAGGACTGATTATGCAAATCGTTTAAGGATTGTTATGTAATTCTAGAATATTCTTAGATTAGAATTAGTTTACTTGTTGTACAAGAATTGTAAACCGACTAGGGTTTTCCTTATGCCTATAAAAGGACCCCTAGATTGGCATTAGAGACATACATGCATGTACAATATTAGAGTTATTTAGCGATTAGGGTTGTTAGTGAATTGTATATAAGCAGGTTCAAAGTTTGGTTTTAATATAATCGTTGAAGTTCAAAGTTATCCTTCTTAGCTTTGTTGAAGTAGATTCGCATACTAAAAGAGTTATATTAGTGTTTCATCATTAGTAGTTTTGGATTTATCCAGGATGCTAAACTTACAAGCTACATAGTTAGTTTGGTCAAATTATATCGATCCAACAATATGCATCATCTATGCAATTGTTTACTGACGTTGGTATAGATCCTTCTATGGCCTGAATTATTTTTGGTTTTGTTGACCCTTTTAGGACTATGAAGCTAAATTAATCATTACGAGTAAACGAACTATTTCGTAATTATATAGGGTAAAATACATCTGTTCGTTTTAACGTCTTCTACAGTTGTTTAGAGGCTCTTCTGCTTTGCCCTTTCCTTTTCTTTAGCAATTTCTTTAGCATTTACTTCCATATGTAATCTTTTAGCAATTTCTTCATCAAAAGCTATCTGCTCCTCTGTACTTTCAAACACCAAAGTTGGATCTGCAATCCCTTTACCCTTTCCAATATCAGTTTCTGTAACTACATCTTTCTGCACAGGTTCACCAATGTTTAGACGCTTAGCAATAGGTATAGGTGCAGGGATAGGGTGAGATTGCTTTTGGTTGACCGATTGTATGGCAATCTCATTGTCAGCCTCTTTTGGTTTTGGTGTTGGTGTTATTTCTGTGATTATAATTGTCGCAGTGGTTGCCTCTGCAGTGGAAATGTCTGAACTGGCAGTGGGTAGAATAATAGCAGCAGTGGTTACTGCAATACTAGCAGTGGATGCAGCAATACTGGCAGTGGTTGCCTGCGCCCCTTCATTCTCCTTTTCTTCAACTGCTGGTACTTTACCTTCCATGTGAGCCACGCTTAAAAAACATCTATTACTGGTACTTTACCTTCCATGTGAGCCACGCTTAAAAAACACACACAAACTGTAATAGAAACTAGTTCTGGATAGTAATCACATCTCCGTCATCTCCGTCGTCTTCGTCGTCTCCATAATCTATTTTCAAATTGAATCCGGCGTTGTTTATCTCCACCGTTGACTCTGGTATTGACTATATAATATCTTTTTTTTTTATTGAATCTGATTCAGTTTTTAACAACTTTTATCCGGCGTTGACTCCGGCGTAAACTATCTCATGTGAATATGTTAATTGAATTTTTCATATATTTTTTTCACATGTGAAGATGTGATAACATCAAATAGTCCTGAATATTAAGTGTCAATTTCCCCGTTAATGCTCGTTATTTATATCATTTATATGGATTTACGCTTTTTTCCATTGTTTTACACTTTCAGGTAAATTGCGAGCATTGGAGCTAAAGAGAGCGGAAATGGAAAGAAGTTACTAGGATTTATCACAGTATGCTTATTTTGAAGAGGTTACGGCGTAACTCGTCTCTCACATTACGCCGTAACTTTGCGTGACCACTGAAGTCCAAGTCATCAAGAGGTTACGGCATAACTCCTTCCAAAGATTACGACGTAACTCCATTAGGTCAAAAGAGGCTCCACGCCGCTGATACTTACGCCGTAACTACTGCATCACTTACGACGTAACCACGTTTATTGAAGACTACGGCGTAACCACTTATAAGGTTACGCCGTAACTAGCAGATCTAGTGCATTTACGGGGAAATAGAAGGTTACGGCGTAACTCATCTTTTGGTTACGTCGTAACCCGATCTGGCCTATAAATACCCCACGAATTCCAGCATTTCTAATCATCCCATTCTATACACAACACTCTGAGAACGTGGGAAAAAGCTCAAGGAAGGTCTAGGGAAGCATTCGGAGCTGTTTCCAAGGGAGAAGTCACACCATTACGATAAGCTTTAGCGTTTATTATTTCTTTTACTTTCAATTCATGTATTTTGTACCTTTGAATATTGAATTGATGTGCATGATTAATATGAGCGGCTAAGCACCCTTTGGTGCTAGCCTAGTTATGATTCCTTAATTGTTTTGTTTGCATTTACCTTTACTTCCGTACAATTATTTTTAAGTGTATGCATGCATAGTTCTTTGTTAGTCACCCCTGGTTCGGTAGTTTTGAATGGCGGTAGAGGCGAATTGCCTAGGAGATATGACCAACTGAACCTAGGTGAGCGGACTGGGACAGGAAGGGTAAGAGATGACTAACTGACGACCCTTTCTACTTGTGCGATTTGACCAACTGATCACCTATCGTTTGGATGAACTTAAGAATTGGGGGCCAGGAACAACAGGACTTATGACGGTGCGCCTGATTTCTCCTGTGGTGGCATCTTTGTGATAGGTTAGGGCGAATTGACCAAATGTGTGCCTCCGAATTTGACCCCACACTGAAGTAATTGGAAGTAGGTAGACGTAAACATTACGAGTTAGGAGGATTAACTAGGTTAGCACCACTATTCCTCTATTGATTTCCCTTCTACCATTTATTTGCTTTCATATTATGCATTAGTAGTTTAATTAATTAAAACCCTATCAAACCATTTATATTCCGTGACAATTAGACTTAGTAATTATCCAACACACATAGCTCTTGGGACGACCTCGGCTTTACCGTTTACTACACTACACATGCGGGTACCACTGCCGTTAGTGCATTAGGGTAGACCATAGGTATAGCGAGACACTATAAATATTATGACCTGGTCAGTAAAACCGTGATCAAGTTTTGGCGCCGCTGCCGGGGAGCTATATTAGGATTAATATTAAGTCTTTCATTTCATTTTAAACATTTCTCACGATCATATTTCAAGTTTTCAGGTACCATGGAAGTTGTTAACATCGATGACCTCACTCTTGAGGAATACTTGGCATTGACTAGAGCAGATCAAGGGCCGGGTCTCGTAAGACCGGCAATCGGAGCGGATGTTAGTTTCGAGATTAAAGACCAATTTATGAGGGAGCTTCGCGCTAACCCTTTTTCAGGAAACAGGGACGAAGAAGCATATGAGCACATTGAAAATGTCCTATACATCGCTAGCCTTTTCAACATTCGGGCGTGTCTCATGATGCTGTTATGCTCAAGTCTTCCTATGACTCAACTGGAGCAGCGAGAAGATGGATGGAAAGATTGCCCTCAGGGGGGCGTTAATACTTGGCGCTACTTAAGAAACACTTTATCCAAAGATATTGCCCACCATCAAAGATTTCTAATCAACTCTTGGAGAGCCACAATTTCAAACAAGAAACGACGAAACTTGTATCAAGCTTGAGGACAGATACTACGATCTTCTTTACAAGTGTCCTACCAATGATCTTAATAACCAGCAGAAGGTCAATATTTTCTACAAAGGAATAAATGTAACTACAAGACAAATGCTGGATTATCAAGGACCTATCCTGAATATGACTCCTACTACGGCAATTGAAGCCATTCAAAAATGGCGGACCATTCTCAAAAATGGCACGACGGTGGAAGTAAAAGAAACCAAGGTGGAAGTTTCGACGGAATTGCAGCAATCGCTAGTAAAATTGAAAGCCTCAGTCGAGATATGCTGAAAGTCAGAAAAACCGTTCATGCCATTCAAGTGGGGTGTGAAAGCTGTGGAGGAGGACATCTTACGAAAAATTGTCCTCATATGGACGAAGAGGATATTGAAGAAGCTAAGTATGGAGAAAATCGACCATTTTACGGTGACAATCGAAATGGGTATCTTGGTAATTACAACCGTGGGCCTTATGGAGAAAGATAGCCCAGTCTTGAAGAAACAATTAATAAATTTCTGGAAAATTCAGCTCAAAAACAAAAGGAGCAAGATGAATGGTTGAAGGAATTCCAGGAAAACACTGATAGAAACATTTCCAAACACGACTCAACTCTTAAAAACCTTGAATCCATGGTGATAAAGCTCAGGGAAAAAGTAAAAGTAAAAGGAATACGATAAACTGAAGGATCTAAACCAGCTATGGAATGTAAGGTAATTTTCTCGGATGATAACTCGAAGGTTAGGCCAATGATCGAGTTAGGGGACGATTTCGTCAGCAGATCTGAGTTTCGACGTAACATACCTAATGAGTTAGGGCGTAACCTCGTGTTTGACAGCGACAACGGAGTTGTGATGAATATTGAGGAATACGACTCTAAGAATACGCCGTAACCAAGATCTAGTTATGGCGTAACCGGGATACATGGGCAGAAAAATTCCTCGACTTGGACGGATTAGAAAAAACGAGGAACTCTCCTTGATGATGAAATAAAAGCCACTTATCACTCATGGTGTACTCCTATAGCCATTCTTGATAAAGAAACAACAAGGGCATGGCCTACATGCAGCCCCTTCCACGAGTATTGCAATGGAGGAGACAATGAAAGAATGGAAGAATGGACATGCCCTCATGAGCGTGAAAGACATGGGATAAAATTCGGTAATTTGGCCTTTAAAGATTGGTACGCAATTCAATTTGGGAATGCCAAGATCAATCCAAATCTTCTTATGAAGCTAAAAGTTGATTACGCGAAGCACATTCGAAAGGATGAGACTAATAAAGATATACTCTGCACGGAAGAGCATTTAAATGAAACTGACAACATAGAACTATGCAGTCACTGGTGCAAAAAAGTAAAATCCCCTAGGTAAATTTTCTGGGCATCATGCAACCCATATGACGATATGCGTGATGGTGGAAGCAACTCTGGAAGATTAGGAAAAGATGAATTCTTGTGGTTCTCAACCAATGACAAGGAGAGAACGAGTTTACCTTGGATAGACAACCTGGGGTTTGATAGTTGGGTAAAAATTAAGTATGGGCATGTGGACGCATTAACAAAAGATAAGATTTGGAAGGAATACATGGATCAAGAAAATTCTAACGACAAAATTATCGAAAAAAACGAGTAAAATAACAATTGACGTGGACATAGAGCGGGTGAGTAATGATAAAGAAGAATGCAAGCGCGATCTAGTGGAGAATTTGGCGATGAAGAATGGTTCAAGGGTGTACTGATTTGATGACGATGATATCGAAGGGATGCTAGATTACCTTGAGTTGCAAAGGGAAATGACGAGTTCAACTGATCCCGGATGACGAAGCTTACGAGCAAAGAAGGTGCAAGCTCCTGGGGATACCCTACAAAAGACCACCCCCTATTATAGTAGAAAAATACGAATTCACTCGCTACCACCTAGGACCAGAGGAGAAATTATGTAAAGTCCAAAAGATCGAAACCATTGAATACCTCTGAACTGCCTCTAATGTTGCATGGATGAGGCACAATTTGATGAAGGATATTGAAGAAGTGGGGCAACCTCAAAGGCCCCCATAGGAGCCCCGCGGCTCTGAGTCTAACTTAAAGACTCGTAAATAAAGAAAATGCTCTTCGAGGAAAACCCGAATTATCCCTTTCTTTTGTTTTATTTCTTATATTGGGTTTTGTGTTTTCTAACCATTTTTGCAGGAGACAATGAAGTAATTACTGCTGCAGTTGCTGATCTGAAAAGAGTTACGGCGTAACTCATCTTGGTGATACGCAGGTAACCAACATTTTAGCAGCAGAATTCTTGACGCTTACCAATTACGGCGTAATACCATCTCAGTGGTTACGCCGTAACTATTCGCTTCTCAGCTCATATCAGGTTTTGCAAGTTACGACGTAACTCTCTTATTGAAGTTACGATGTAACTCTCCTCTGCTTTAATTCTTTCATTTTAAAACACAGTAACCTTGTATTAGTTTTTAAATGAACTTTGTGGGTGTGTTCCCTGTAAACCCTCACGAGACTTCACTCGTCCACTTGGGACACCAAGTGGTTTAAAAGGCTTGTTGTATTTGCTAAATGCAACCGTGATTCCTACGAAAGTGAGTTAGGTTTATTTTTCTTTTTATTTTTATTTTTTTTAGAATTATGCTTGTCGGTATTGTGATTTCAGGGATTGAAGTTTGTTCATGACGCTTTAACCAAGGCACGATCCTTTCTCGTGGGCCTTCTTCTTTTTGGAGCAAATTTCAAGGAAGTTCTCGCTCTAATTCTACCTTTCTCTTCACCTTTATTTTAATGCTAGTACAAAAGGGACTTTGTACAATTCAAGTGGGGGGACGGGAGTAGAATTATCTCTTGAACTTTATTTCGCCCTCATTTTTCTAGTTTATTTTGAAAAATTATGCCATTTTTTATATTTTGACATGTTTTTCGAACCTAACTAGATTAGACCTTAGCAGAGCACATACAACCCTTGATATTACATGGTGAGATTAGCCTTATCCGTTTCCTATATTTTACCCCAAATCCACCAAATTATGAGTGTGCCGGTAGCTTGTAAACTTTAGAACTTGGCCTTTGCATCATTTTGAGACCATAGACGAGGTATGCTGAGTTAGTGATGCAGGTTTTACTGACCAGGTCTTAATATTTATAGTGTCTCGCTATACCTATGGTCTACCCTAATGCACTAACGGGCAGTGTACCCGGTCACGTGTAGTGTAGTAAATGGTAAAGCCGAGGTCGTCCCAAGTGCTACGTGGATTGGAAATTAACTTAAGTCTATGTCACGATATTAATGGCTTTTAAGATTGAAATAAAATTAACTAATAAAACAAGGAAATAAAAGAAAACAGATAAAGGAAAAGATGTGATCAATGAAGGAGAATGGTGCTAACCTAGTTACTCATCCTATCTAGTTATGTCTACGTCCACTTACTTCCAATTACTTCTGTGAGTCAAAGTCTAGAGGACAGCATTTGGTCAATTGCCCTAACCTATCAGCAAAGATGCCACCCAGGGGAGAAATCAGGGGGCACACCGTCATAAGTCCTGTTGTTTCTGGTCCCCTAAGCCGAGTCATTAAGTACCGCTACATGCTAGACTTATAATAGTGAGTGCGCATCCGGGTTAGGAACTTAGACACTCACCCCTAATTCTTAAGTTCATCCAAACGATAGGTGATCAGTTGGTCAAATCGCACAAGTAGAAAGGGTTGTCAGTTGGTCATATCTTACCCTTCCCGTCTCAGTCCGCTCACCTAGGGTCAGTTGGTCATATCTCCTAGGCAATTGGCCTCTACCGCCATTCAAAACTACCGAACCAAGGGTGACTACCAATAAACTATGCATGCATACACTTAGAAATAATTGTACGAAAATAAAGTAAACATAAACAAAACAATTAAGAAATCATAACAAGGCCAGCACCAGGGTGCTTAGCCAAACATATAGTAAATCATACCAACAATAATGAATAAATCATGAATTGAATTAAACATAATGTTTGATACAAATTAATTGATGTAGAGCTAATAATGATGATGATTGTGACTGAATTCTTCCTTCAAAACTGGCTTCGGACTGCTGGAAAATGCCCTGGAGTGGTGCCCTAATCGACCCCTGGGAGAGGGGTGAAGAGAGATACTCAAAAATACATATTTAGGGCTGTATTTATAGGCCCCGACATAGTTACGGCGTAATTAAATAAATTAATTACGTCTTAACTAAAGTTACGTCGTAATCAAATGTATTAGTTACATCGTAACTAAAGTTACACCGTAACTAATAGTAAATATACCAACTTCGTACTTTTCCCATCCTTTGATTTTCTTGAAACATTTTTGCACTAGATGTCACTTTTGACCCCTCATCGTTCTTATTCATTTATATTGTAGTCCTTGAAGTAAATAAACTTCATATAAGTTGTCACCTTTAGTCCCTGATCGCACTTGTTATTTTTACTTTTCATCCTCGGAGTAAATATTATCTTCATTTAGCCACGGGACTTCAACTCATTAGAGCCCAAGTAATAATTACGGCGTAATTAAATTACCGAATTACGCCGTAACACTTCAACCGTATATTTTTATCCGCTCCGTAATTATCTCTACGGCGTAACTAAATTGCCATGTTACGCCATAACCTTCATAAAATAATTACGACGTAACCATAAGAGATGGTTACGCCGTATCCTTCAAAGCTCATATTTATGCCGTAACATTATTAGCTAGTTACGGCGTATTCTTCACATAAAATCCAAAGGTCCTCGTAAATCAATCTTCAGAAATATACTTGGCCTTTTATCACTTTTTTTCCGCTCCAACGCCTCATTTATCCTGAAATGCAAATATGAACGAATAAGAAAGAATTAAGTACCATATTAATGCAAATGAGGCCATAAACACGGGAATTTGATATATAAAAGATCAGGCAATTTGATGTTATCGGTTAGCTCGATGTATTTGGACTTTTCAGTTTTAGGAAGCAGATTATAGGATTATCACCCAAAGCCTCTACATTGTGAGTCTATCGATTAGTCACCACGACTTTTCGACCCCTGTGGAACCCTTTTGTTGCACTCCCCTTTAGTGCAAGATACCCCTAGATACACCCTTATGAGCCATTCCTTTCATTTTGTCACCCCAATATATTGTTTCCTTACACCCTTACACCTTAGCCTACCCTGTAGTCTTTATTGGTAATTGGGAAGTCATCATTTGCCTAAGTTAAAGGTTCGAGTGGAAAGGTTTGGAAATCACGCTTTCATCGACAACAATTATGAAGATCATTGAAGAACCCCCGAATTCCCATTTTCATCTCAAGTGGGGGGATGTTATGTTATCATGTATGTTCAAAAAAAAAAAAAAAAAAAAAAAAAAAAAAGTTTTGCGTAGACTGTAAAGCGATGTGGTAAGCACTATAGTATGAGCTTTATTGTTTAGTATCGAGGAAGCCACCTCGGTCACATTTGAATATTGGAGTTGGAGTTATACCAACTGAAGAAGAAAAGGTAGTGTGCCCATCACGACGTCCTTTAATGACACATCTACCTTGCATTTCATGATCCGGTCTCTAGACTTCTAAGCTTGAACTTTGGGCGGACGGTAAGTGGTGATGACTTAGTTATAGATTTAGACTACCTGCTTGTTTATCATTTTACACCAATTATACATCCCATGTCTTATCCTACCCTTTAGTCATGAAGCATGTCTAGGTGATGCAGTGAGCAATCTTTGGTGTCTTGGCATGGATTTGGTCATGTATCATTGATTTTGTCCACTTCGCCGTGACATGTTAGTAATGACGAGTCACCACTTAACCTTTGTCGTGTCTACCCATATTGCATTCGAGAATTGTTTAGCCCTTAACTCCAAGGGTGGAGATTTGTGTAACTGCCAAGCTTATGATAGAATACATGCTATGAATGTGCGATTGAGTGATCACCCGAAATTGACACTTAGAATAGTTGAGAGATTTGAGTGTTTGTTCCCCTTTCGCGAGGTGTTCGGCTTTGTTTTATTCTAGCATTAGGGATTTGTAAACTCATATTTTCCAGGTTTTGGAAGATATCTTTTTAGGAATCTATCTAATAAGGTCTACTTGAGGGCAAGTAGAGTTCAAGTGTGGGGATATTGATAACATCAAATAGTCCTGAATATTAAGTGTCAATTTTCCCCGTTAATGCTCATTATTTATATCATTTATATGGATTTACGCTTGTTTTCCATTATTTTACACTTTCAGGTAAATTGCGAGCATTGGAGCTAAAGAGACGCGGAAATGGAAACGTTACTAAGGATTTATCACAATATGCTTATTTTGAAGAGGTTACGGTAATCGTCTCTCACGTCAGCCGAACTATGGCGTGACCCGAAGTCCAACTCATCAAGAGGTTACGGCATAACTCCTTCCAAAGATTACGACGTAACTCCATTAGGTCAAAAGAGGCTCCACGCCGCTGATACTTACGCCGTAACTACTGCATCACTACGCGTAAACACGTTTATTGAAGGACACGGCGTAACCACTTATAAGGTTACGTCGTAACTAGCAGATCTAGTGCATTTACGGAGAAATAGAAGGTTACAGCGTAACTCATCTTTTATTACGCCGTAAACCTAGACCTGGCTATAAATACCCACGAATTCTAGCATTTCTAATCATCCCATTCCACACACAACACTCTGAGAACGTGGGAAAAAGCTCAAGGCAGGTCTAGGGAAGCATGCAGAGCTGTTTCCAAGGGAGAAGTCACACCATTACGATAAGCTTTAGCGGTTATTATTTCTTTTACTTTCAATTCATGTATTTCGTACCTTTGAATATTGAATTTATTTGCATGATTAATATGGCTGGCTAAGCACCCTTTGGTGCTAGCCTGGTTATGATTCCTTAATTGTTTTGTTTGTGTTTACCTTTACTTCCGTACAATTATTTCTAAGTGTATGCATTCATAGTTCTTTGGTAGTCACCCCTGGTTCGGTAGTTTTGAATGGCGATAGAGACCAATTGCCTAGGAGATATGACCAACTGACCCTAGGTGAGCGGACTGAGACAGGAAGGGTAATAGATATGACCATGACGATCCTTTCTATTTGTGCGATTTGACCAGCTGATCACCTACCGTTTGGATGAACTTAAGAATTAGGGAGGTGTAGTGTCTAAGTTCCTAACGGCCGGACACTCACTATTTAGAATCTAGCATGTAGCGGTACTTAATGACTCGGCTTAGGGGACCAGAACAAGGGACTTATGGCGGTGCGCCTTGATTTCTCTTGTGGTGGCATCTTGCTGATAGGTTAGGGCGATTGACCAAATGCGTCCTCTCGAATTTGACCCACCTGAAGTAATGGAATAGGTAGGCGTAAACTTACTAGTTATGAGGATTAACTAGGTTAGCACCACTATTCCTTTATTGATTTCCCTTCTACCATTTATTTCCTTTCATATTCTGCATTAGTAGTTTAATTAATTAAAAACCTATCAAACCATTTTATATGTGACAATTAGACTTAGTAATTATCCGACACACATAGCTCTTGGGACGACCTCGGCTTTACCATTTACTACCACTACACACAAAGGGTACAACTGCCCGTTAGTGCATTAGGGTAGACCATAGGTATAGCGAGACACTATAAATATTAAGAGGGTCAGGAAAACCTGCATCAAGATGTTAATTGGATTTAGATAGTGTTTGTGTTACTTTTACTATCTCATTATATGTTTTTTTATTACATGTCTATTTTCCACATGTGAAGTTGTTTATTGATTTATTAGATATGTTTTTACTGTTTGTTTATTATGTGGACTATCTGATTTTTGGATGCATAAATCATAGTTTATCTTTGATTATTTGAGGTTTGGAAAATTTATGGTTTCTAGTGGAATAATATCAGTAACTAATTGAATTTGAGTTTATTATTGTAATTAAGTTTAGTTAGAGTATATTAGCATGTGAAGAAATCGAGATTAGCTATTATTTTGATTATTTATGTTTTCACAAATGATATCATAAAATCATAACATTAAATTTGATGCATTAATCTAGTACATTGTTAATTAAATAAATACTTATTACCTTACATACCAAATAAGTCCAAAATAGCACATTCTTAAACATATACAAAACACATTCATAATCCTAAAAATCGTCAGCATTAGCTGCAACTTCTTTGTTAGGATCCAATATTTATGTTGTTTGATGATTCGGGTGGTCTAGGATTGTGATTAAATAAGAAAGCCATTTTAGTGAGATGAAGAGAGTTAAGAGGAGGTTCCTTGAAAGAGAGTTTCTTAACAAATGAAAGGTTAGATTCAAAGAAGCCACACCCCTTCCATGGATGGAAGGGGAATTTATACTTACAAAATACCACGACCTCTAACGGCATGTGGATCAAGTATCAGTGGGTAAAGGACCCGTCCTTCCTCCACGGTGTTGCACTAAACTAAACAACACTACAAACTAACTAATAAACTACTAATAACGTAAATACGACTAGTCTACGAGCTAACTTATGCTAGATAATATTTGGGGTGACCGACTCTTCACTATGGAATTTCTAATTCCTAACAATCTCCCCCTAAGGGAGGTCACCCCATGTTTTACATTCGAATCTAGCATACTATTCTTGACTTGTTCTTGAGCTCGTAGACTTCAATTCTTCATTCAGCAATCTTTGTGCTTTAGTGATCTTTAAAGTCATATTTTGTACTTTCAGTGGAGGCCTTTAACTGATCCACATCTTTGATGATCTTTGAGCTTTCTTTGAGATCATCAGCCACAGTAAATCTCTGGATCACCCTTTATTGTGTGCCATCATGTGAAGTTGTGACTTTCGGACCGACATGCTCACACTTTTGAATCATGCCATCTTTCCATCAGAGTAGCGGAAGCCTACTGGTTCATGATATTGGCACAGCGAAGCAGAAGCATAGTATGAAATATCCGAGCCAGGTTATGTAGATATGCACCAGTCATGATTTCTTCAAATTAAGTGTGGATGCGGTGAGCATGCGGCTTTGGATTGACTCCTCAATTCTGATCAGCTGCAACCGTCCAAATGTACCTGCAAACAACAATTAGCAATAAAACATACGAAAGTGTCTTTGATCACTTTCATTGAATTGAGGTACACGGCCCACGGTTCCCCGTTGATCAGTACAATAGCCTGTGATCAGGTAGAATTCGAAGAATCTCTTGACAGGGGTTTTCGAGCTGTTCTAGCCGTTCTCAAAACGGAGCGTCTCAAAGAAGACAAAACGAAGTGAGTGAACCAGCGAATTGAGATCACGATTGATGAAAAATGATTTGAAAACAATCGCGTATTGCTTAGAAGAAAGAGTTTTGCAATATGACGAAGGTTTTATTAGAAAGATCAATTTCAATCAAAAATACTTTTTGTATCTGAAAAGAGCACACATCGACGTGCTAGAGAAAATAAGGTTTGTACACATCGAACGGTTTTTCCAAAAGCATTTTTCAATCAGAGATACTTTTTGTGTTTGAAAACATAAGTACACATTCGATGTGCTAGAGAAAAGAAGATTTACACATCGAACGGTTTTTCCAAAAGTATTCGTTCAATTCCATTCTGGACCAAGGTTGATTCAAGAATGAATCTCCCCATCGTTTCAATCCAGTTGTCACAAGCTTGATCTTTAGAAAATATCTCACATGTCACCCACCAAGAGCTTGTTTGATGTTGGCTCTAGAAGGATTTCCATCTTCATTGTGAATATTTTTACATATCACTCGGATGTTCTGGCAATACCACAAGGATAATGCGTAGGACTCTTAATATATACTTACTTTCCACATTGTGTGAAACAGTAAGTATTCAAGAATTTAGTGTCCTAATGAGATGTTTTGGATGATCTCTTGGCTCTAGACTCAATCGTGCACATATGGTTCCTATGCCAGAGACTAGGGAGAGGGTCTCCTTCTTCAATATCAACAATCTCTAAGAGAAAGTCGATAGATTATGTCGGTTCCCCGTGAGAATGAAACAAGCCCTTTTAAGAGGAACTTGAGTAGCTTGGGAAGGTTAGTGCAGTGCGTCACTGGGTCCATGACGTGTTATCTTCAATACCAGTGTTACCTTAGTAACCACCAGTAGCATATGTATTGAACTCGGTTTACGCCTAAGGTTGAATTATTGGAGGGCTATTTCTTTTCACCCTTTTCTCATTTCATTTATTTTTCATTCTTCCACCCCTTCAGTGCTTACCGAGACTTCATTACTAGTTCCTTGTTGGGTTTATTCCAGTACTAGCTCAGTCTCAGTCCGCACTCTTCCCATATCTCACTTTTCTCCTTTTTTCAATATACCTAAGGACTCTACACTATCTATTGGATTGTCCCTGGGTAGATCCCTCCGGTTCTGGAGGATCGTGGGAACTAATACCTAACCTCACCATCCTTATAACTCCATACATAAAGTAAAATGGTCGGTCTTTTGGTACAATTCATTCTTCCTTGAAACCAATTGAAAAATCATTTGGAAAAACAGTCAAGGTACTTGTGATACGAGATCAAAGCATTGTGTACCTTAATAGTTTTGATCATTTAGAAAACCTCCCCCTCAACATGTGCATGTGATTTAGAAATTGTTTATCACATGGAGGCAAAAGGACTTTGAAATATTTTCTTTGATCACTTTTTCATAGGAAAAAGCCATTTGATTTTCTTGGTAAATTCTCCCCTCAATATGTGCATAGGATAAGAGAAATCATTTTAACACATAGAGGCAAGAGTTCTTTTTAAGCACATCCACGAAACACACAAGCCATTAAGAAACCATTTAAAACTCAATCAAGGTACTTTATGTAAAAACATAAAAGCATTTGCACCTCGATAGTTTCTTTTCTTTTAAAATGCCCCCCTCAATATATGCTTCGAGATCGAAAGCGGTTAGCTTTATATGAGAGACCAGCCTGCACAATTAAATCAAAACGATCACCTTTTATCAAATTTCATTATTAAATCACAAATTCTCCCCGATCAAAAATATCAAACCCTTTAAGATTTTGGATCCCAAGTATTTTTAATTAGGTTAGAAAGCATGGGAGAAAATGTGGCCTTGTTTAAATACTCATCTGGTTTTTGGTTAAATCCTCCTCCTCAACATGTGCATTGTGTATTTGAAATCGTTTGGCACATGGAGGCAGGAATGCCTTTGAAGGACTAAAACCAATTCCATAAAAACAGATTTGAGATTTAAATCACGATCTCTCCCTTGATCAAAAATTTCAAACCATTTGAGATTTGTGATCCCATCTGATTTAAATTATTTAGAAAAGTTTTAGGGAAAGACGTGGCAAAGTTTAATTTTGAAAAATGATTAATAAGGAACAGCAGGTATGATTGTTTTTAAGAGATCTTTTGAATAAAACAAAACAATTTCACAATCAAACAAGAACAGAAAAAATTTCATTTTTGAAAGACCTCGATTCAAAAGAAAAATCATACCATGACATAACATTAAATCTTTAGATCACCACATAATTTTGTACAAACGGACTCTTTTGAAGATATATTGTTTGAAAATATTTTAAATTAAATCACTCCCCTCAATCGTGATGACGAAGTCGATAATTGAGTGACTTAAATTTTGATAAAAAGAAGTCCGGTGATTTTCAAAATTTAGTTCAATTTATTTTCAAAACAATATTTTCCATTTTCAAAAACAATTTAATCAAATTAATCAAAAATTGTTTAAAAATGGTATCCTGCACAAAGATACGTTAGGTGGTTGAGAAGCCTCTGTTGGTTACTGTAGGGTTGGAAGAAAAACCATCTGCTGATGCAGTGAGACTTCTTCTTACGTTGCATTTGAATGCCAACTGAGGTCAAATTAAGCTCAGTTTTTCAATCACTTAGAAGAAAACCATCTGCTGATGCAGTGACACCTCTTACGTTGCATTTATGCCATGATGAGTGCGTATTCACTCATCATTTTAGGTCAAATCTGAACTGCAAAACATCTAAAAACACTCCGAATTGCATCAAAATGCTGAAAATATCTCAAAATTGTGTTTTATATGTTTCAGATGCAAAATTATTGAAAAACGAACAAAGTTTGCACAATTGGCAGTTTCAGTCCCCCGTCTTTCAAAAATTGACAGAAATAGTCCCTGAGCACTTATTTTAAAAGAAAAGTCACCCAAGGTCCTTTTGAAATCATAAGTTGTCATAATTAGTCCTTTGGTGAAAATTTCAAAGTTGAGAAATTACAGTAGTGATCCATTGGATTTTAAATTTGTCAAGTTTAGTCCTCAGGTTTCACAAAATGACATATTTGGTCCCTTGGTTTATTTGAGAGTTACAAGATTGGACCTTGGATTACATTTTCAGAATTTACATGAGTGATCCGGAATTTCGGATGTTACACATTTGGTCCCTAAAGGTTAATGGGTTCATATCTAATCCAT
>OU343223.1:42020196-42200240 GCA_910596185.1 Chrysanthemum makinoi
CCTTTAGGGACCATAATGTGTAACATCCGAAATTCCGGATCCTCATGTAAATTCTGAAAATGTAATCCAAGGTCCAATCTTGTAACTCTCAATAAACCAGGGACCAACTCGTGTCATTTTGTGAACCCTGAGGACTAAACTTGACAAATTTACAAATCCAAGGCTCACTACTGTAATTTCTCAAACGTTGAATTTTCACCAAAGGACTAATTATGACCAACTAGATTTCAAAAGGACTTGGTGACTTTTCTTTTAAAATACTGCTCAGGGACTCATTTTCCTGCAATTTTTAAAAACGGGGACTGAAACTGCCAATTGTGAAACTTTGTTTCGTTTTTCAATAATTTTGCATCTGAAACAATAAACACAATTTTGAGATATTTTCACAGCATGGTGATGAATTCGGGTGTTTTTAGATGTTTTGCAGTTCAGATTTGACTAAAAATGATGAGTGAATACGCACTCATCATGGCATAAATGCAACGTAAGAGGTGTCACTGCATCAGCAGATGGTTTTCTTCTAAGTGATTGAAGAAACTGAGCTTAATTTGACCTCAGTTGGCATTCAAAATGCAACGTAAGAAGAGTCTCACTGACTCCAGATGGTTTTTCTTCCAACCCCCCTACAGTACCATAACAGAAGCTTCTCCCACCTAACGTATCTTCGTGCAGGATACCATTTTTAAACAATTTTGATTAATTTGATTAAATTGTTTTGAAAATGGAAAATATTGTTTTGAAAATAAATTGAACTAAATTTTGAAAATCACCGGACTTTCTTTATCAAAATTTAAGTCACTCAATTATCGACTTCGTCATCGATTGAGGGGAGAGTGATTAATTTAAATATTTTTTCAAACAATATATCTTCAAAAGAGTCCGTTTGTACAAAATTATGTGGTGATCTAAAGATTTAATGTTATGTCATGGTATGATTTTTCTTTTGAATCGAGGTCTTTCAAAAATGAAATTTTTTCTGTTCTTGTTTGATTGTGAAATTGTTTTGTTTTATTCAAAAGATCTCTTAAAAACAATCATACCTGCTGTTCCTTATTAATCATTTTTCAAAATTAAACTTTGCCACGTCTTTCCCTAAAACTTTTCTAAATAATTTAAATCAGATGGGATCACAAATCTCAAATGGTTTGAAATTTTTGATCAAGGGAGAGATCGTGATTTAAATCTCAAATCTGTTTTTATGGAATTGGTTTTAGTCCTTCAAAGGCACTCCTGCCTCCATGTGCCAACATTTCAAATACCACTGCACATGTTGAGGAGGAGGATTTAACCAAAAACCAGATGAGTATTAAACAAGGCCACTTTTCTCCCATGCTTTCTAACCTAATAAATCACTTGGGATCCAAAATCTCAAAGGGTTTGATATTTTTGATCGGGGGAAATTTGTGATTTAATTATGAAATTTGATAAAATTGATCGTTTTGATTTAATTGTGCAGGCTGGTCTCTCATATGTGCTAAACGCTTTCGAATCTCGAAGCATATATAGAGGGGGGGGGGGGCATTTTAAAAGAAAATAAACTATCGAGGTGCAAATGCTTTTATGTTTTTACATAAAGTACCTTGATTGAGTTTTAAATGGTTTCTTAATGGCTTGTGTTTTCGTGGATGTGCTTCCAAAGAACTCTTGCCTCTATGTGTTAAAATGATTTCTCTTATCCTATGCACATATTGAGGGGAGAATTTACCAAGAAAATCAAATGGCTTTTTCTATGAAAATAGTGATCAAAGAAAATATTTCAAAGTCCTCTTGCCTCCATGTGATAAACAATTTCTAAATCATATGCACATGTTGAGGGGGAGGTTTTCTAAATGATCAAAACTATTAAGGTACACAATGCTTTGATCTCGTATCACAAGTACCTTGACTGTTTTTCCAAATGATTTTTCAATTGGTTTCAAGGAAGAATGAATTGTACCAAAAGACCGACCATTTTACTTTATGTATGGAGTTATAAGGATGGTGAGGTTAGGTATTAGTTCCCACGATCCTCCAGAACCGGAGGGATCTACCCAGGGACAATCCAATAGATAGTGTAGAGTCCTTAGGTATATTGAAAAAAGGAGAAAAGTGAGATATGGGAAGAGTGCGGACTGAGACTGAGCTAGTACTGGAATAAACCCAACAAGGAACTAGTAATGAAGTCTCGGTAAGCACTGAAGGGGTGGAAGAATGAAAAATAAATGAAATGAGAAAAGGGTGAAAAGAAATAGCCCTCCAATAATTCAACCTTAGGGCAGAAACTGAGTTCAATACATATGCTACTGGTGGTTACTAAGGTAACACTGGTATTGAAGATAACACGTCATGGACCCAGTGACGCACTGCACTAACCTTCCCAAGCTACTCAAGTTCCTCTTAAAAGGGCTTGTTTCATTCTCACGGGAACCGACATAATCTATCGACTTTCTCTTAGAGATTGTTGATATTGAAGAAGGAGACCCTCTCCCTTGTCTTCGGCATAGGAACCATGTGCACGATTGAGTCTAGAGCAAGAGATCATCCACACATCTCATTAGGACACTAAATTCTTGAATACTTTACTGTTTCACACAATGTGAAAAGTAAGTATATATTAAGAGTCCTACGCATTATCCTTGTGGTATTGCCAGAACATCCGAGTGATATGTACAAATATTCACAATGAAGATGGAAATCCTTCTAGAGCCAACATCAAACAAGCTCTTGGTGGGTGACATGTGAGATATTTTCTAAAGATCAAGCTTGTGACAACTGGATTGAAACGATGGGGAGATTCATTCTTGAATCAACCTTGGTCCAGGAATGGAATTGACGAATACTTTTGGAAAAACCATTCGATGTGCAAACCTTCTTTTCTCTAGCACATCGAATGTGTACTTATGTTTTCAAACACAAAAAGTATCTCTGATTGAAAAAATGCTTTTGGAAAAACCGTTCGATGTGCAAACCTTATTTTCTCTAGCACGTCGAATGTGTGCTCTTTTCAGATACAAAAAGTATTTTTGATTGAAATTGATCTTTCTAATAAAACCTTCGTCATATTGCAAAACTCTTTCTTCTAAGCAATACGCTATTGTTTTCAAATCATTTTTCATCAATCAGTGAATCTCAATTCGCTGGTTCACTCACTTTCGTTTTGTCTTTTGAGACGTTCCGGTTTGAGAACTGCTAGAACAGCTGCGAAACCCCGTCAAGGAGATTCTTCGGAATTATACCTGATCACAGGCCATACTTGTACTGATCAACGGGGAACCGTGGGCCGTGTACCTCAATTCAATGAAAGTGATCAAAGACACTTTTGTATGTTTTATTGCTAACTGTTGTTTGCAGGTACATTTGGACGGTTGCAGCTGATCAGAATTGAGGTCAATCCAAAGCCGCATGCTCACACCATCCACACTTAATTTGAAGAAATCATGACTGGTGCATATCTACATAACCTGGCTCCGATATTTCATACTATGCTTCTGCTTCGCTGCTGCAAATATCATGAACCAGTAAGGCTTCCGCTACTCTGATGGAAAGATGGCATGATTCAAAAGTGTGAGCATGTCGGTCCAAAAGTCACAACTTCACATGATGGCAACACAATAAAGGGTGATCCAGAGATTTACTGTGGCTGATGATCTCAAAGAAAGCTCAAAGATCATCAAAGATGTGGATCAGTTAAAGGCCTCCACTGAAAGTACAAAACTATGCGGACTTTAAAGAATCACTAAAGCACAAAGATTGCTGAAATGAAGAATTGAAGTCTACGAGCTCAAGAACAAAGTCAAGAATAGTATGCTAGGATTCGAAATGTAAAACATGGGGTGACCTCCCTTAGGGGGAGACTGTTAAGAATTAGAAAATTCCATGTTGAAGTCGGTCACCCCAAATATTATCTAGCATAAGTTAGCTCGTAGACTAGTCGTTATTTACGTTATTAAGTAGTTTATTAGTTAGTTTGTAGCGTAGTTTAGTTTAGAGCAACACCGTGGAGGAAGGACGGGTCTTTACCCACTGTATACTTGATCCACAGGCCGTTAGGAGGTCGTGTATTTTGTAAGTATAAATACCCCTTCCATCCATGGAAGGGGTGTGGCTTCTTTGAATCTAACCTTTCATTTGTTAAGAAACTCTCTTTCAAGGAACCTCCTCTTAACTCTCTTCATCTCACTAAAATGGCTTTCTTATTTAATCACAATCCTAGACCACCCGAATCATCAAACAACATAAATATTGGATCCTAACAAAGAAGTTGCAGCTAATGCTGACGATTTTTAGGATTATGAATGTGTTTTGTATATGTTTAAGAATGTGCTATTTTGGACTTATTTGGTATGTAAGGTAATAAGTATTTATTTAATTAACAATGTACTAGATTAATGCATCAAATTTAATGTTATGATTTTATGATATCATTTGTGAAAACATAAATAATCAAAATAATAGCTAATCTCGATATTCTTCACATGCGAATATACTCTAACTAAACTTAATTACAATAATAAACTCAAAATTCCATTAGTTACTGATATTATTCCACTAGAAACATAAATTTTCCAACCCTCAAATAATCAAAGATAAACTATGATTTATGCAATCCAAAAATCCGATATCACATAATAAACAAACAGTAAAAACAGTATCTAAATAAATCAATAAACAACTTCACATGTGGAAAAATAGACATGTAATAAAAAAAACATATAATGAGATAGTAAAAAGTAACAAACAAACACTATCTAATAAATCAATTAACATCTTGATGCAGGTTTTACTGACCAGATCTTAATATTTATAGTGTCTCGCTATACCTATGGTCTACCCTAATGCACTAACGGGCAGTGTACCCGGTCGTGTGTAGTGTAGTAAATGGTAAAGCCGAGGTCGTCCCAAGAGCTATGTGTGTCGGATAATTACTATGTATAATTGTCACATAATAAATGTTTGATAGGGTGTTTTTAATTAATTAAACTACTAATGCAGAATATGAAAGGAAATAAATGGTAGAAGGAAATCAATAAATGAATAGTGGTGCTAACCTAGTTATCCTCATAACTAGTAATGTTTACGCCTACCTACTTCAAATTACTTCAGGTGGTCAAATTCGAGAGGACAACATTTGGTCAATTCGCCCTAACCTATCAGCAAAGATGCCACCAAGAGAAATCAGGCGCACCGTCATAAGTCCTGTTGTTACTGGTCCCCTAAGCCGAGTCATTAAGTACCGCTACATGCTAGATTCTAAATAGTGAGTGCCCGGCCGTTAGGAACTTGGACACTACACCTCCCAATTCTTAAGTTCATCCAAACGATAGGTGATTAGTTGGTCAAATCGCACAAATAGAAAGGATCGTCAGTTGGTCATATCTTACCCTTCCTGTCTCAGTCCGCTCACTTAGGGTCAGTTGGTCATATCTCCTAGGCAATTGGCCTCTTCCGCCATTCAAAACTACCGAACCAAGGGTGACTACCAAAGAACTATGAATGCATACACTTAGAAATAATTGTACGGAAGTAAAGGTAAACACAAACAAAACAATTAAGGAATCATAACCAGGCTAGCACCAAAGGGTGCTTAGCCTCTCATATTAATCATGCAAATCAATTCAATATTCAGGTACAAATACATGAATTGAAAGTAAAAGAAATAATAAACGCTAAAGCTTATCGTAATGGTGTGACTTCTCCCTTGGAAACAGTCTGTATGCTTCCCTAGACCTGCCTTGAGCTTTTTCCCACGCTCGTTCAGAGTGTTGTGGTGTGGATGGGATGATTAGAAATGCTAGAATTCGTGGGTATTTATAGCCAGGTCTAGGTTACTGCGTAACAAAGATGAGTTACGCGTAACCTTCTATTTCTCCGTAAATGCACTAGATCTGCTAGTTACGACGTAACCTTATAAGTGGTTACGCCGTAGTCTTCAATAAACGTGGTTACGTCGTAAGTGATGCAGTAGTTACGGCGTAAGTATCAGCGGCGTGGAGCCTCTTTTGACCTAATGGAGTTACGTCGTAATCTTTGGAAGGAGTTATGCCGTAACCTCTTGATGAGTTGGACTTCATGGTCACGCAATAGTTACGGCGTAATGTGAGAGACGAGTTATGCCGTAACCTCTTCAAAATAAGCATATTGTGATAAATCCTTAGTAACGCTTTCATTCATTTCCGCTCTCTTTAGCTCCAATGCTCGCAATTTACCTGAAAGTGTAAAATAATGGAAAACAAGCGTAAATGCATATAAATGATATATAGAGCATTAACGGGAAATTGACACTTAATATTCAGGACTATTTGATGTTATCAATATCCCCCCACTTGAACTCTACTTGCCCTCAAGTAGACCTTATTAAATAGATTCCTAAAAAGATATCTTCCAAAACCTGGAAAATATGAGTTTACAAATCCCTTATGCTAGAATAAAACAAAGCCGAACACCTCGCGAAAGGGGAACAAACACTCAAATCTCTCAACTATTCTAAGTGTCAATTTTGGAGTGATCACTCAATCGACATCATCATAGCATGTATTCTATCATAAGCTTGGCATTTACACAAATCTCCACCACTAGAGTTAAGGGCTAAACAATTCTCGAAGGCAATATTGGTAGACACACAAAGGTTAAGGGTGACTTGTCATTACTAACATGTCACAAAGCGATGGACAAAATCAATGATACATGGACAAATCCATGGCCAAGACACCAAAGATTGCTCGCTGCATCACCTAGACATGCTTCATGACTAAAGGGTAGGATAAGACATGGGATGTATAATTGGTGTAAAATGAAAAACAAGCAGGTAGTCTATATCTATAACTAAGTCATCACCACTTACCGTCCGCCCAAAGTTCAAGCTTAGAAGTCTAGAGACCGGATCATGAAATGCAAGGTAGATGTGTCATTAGAGGACGTCGTGATGGCACACTACCTTTTCTTCTTCTTCTTGGTATAACTCCAACTCCAATATTCAAATGTGACCGAGGTGGCTTCCTCGATACTAAACAATAAAGCTCATACTATAGTGCTTACAACATCGCACTTTACAAAATCATACTCAATCAACTTTTTTTTTTTTTTTTTTTTTTGAATCAAAACATGATAACATAACATCCCCCCACTTGAGATGAACAATGGGAATTCGGGGTTCTTCAATGATCTTCATAATTGTTGTCGATGAAAGCGTGATTTCCAAACCTTTCCACTCGAACCTTTAACTTAGGCAAATGATGACTTCCCAATTACCAATAAAGACTACAGGGTAGGCTAAGGTGTAAGGGTGTAACGAAACAATATATTGGGGGACAAAATGAAAGGAATGGCTCAGAAGGGTGTATCTAGGGGTATCTTGCACTAAAGGGGAGTGCAACAAAAGGGTTTCACATGGGGGTCGAAAAGTCGTGGTGACTAATCGATAGACTCACAATGGTAGGCTGTTTGGGTGATAATCCTATAATACTGCCTTCTAAAACTGAAAAGTCCAAATACATCGAGCTAACCGATAACATCAAATTGCCTGATCTTTTATATATCAAATTCCCGTGTTTATGGCCTCATTTGCATTAATATGGTACTTAATTCTTTCGTATTCGTTCATATTTGCATTTCAGGATAAATGAGACGTTGGAGCGGAAAAGAAGTGATAAAAGGCCAAGTATATGTTCTGAAGATTGATTTACGAGGACCTTTGGATTTTATGTGAAGAATACGCCGTAACTAGCTAATAATGTTACGGCATAAATATGAGCTTTGAAGGATACGGCGTAACCATCTCTTATGGTTACGTCGTAATTATTTTTATGAAGGTTATGGCGTAACATGGCAATTTAGTTACGCCGTAGAGATAATACGGAGCGATAAAATATACGGTTGAAGTGTTACGGCGTAATTCGGTAATTTAATTACGCCGTAATTATTACTTGGGCTCTAATGAGTTGAAGTCCCGTGGCTAAATGAAGATAATATTTACTCCGAGGATGAAAAGTAAAAATAACAAGTGCGATCAGGGACTAAAGGTGACAACTTATATGAAGTTTATTTACTTCAAGGACTACAATATAAATGAATAAGAACGATGAGGGGCCAAAAGTGACATCTAGTACAAAAATGTTTCAAGAAAATCAAAGGATGGGAAAGTACGAGTTGGTATATTTACTATTAGTTACGGTGTAACTTAGTTACGATGTAACTAATACATTTTTATTACGACGTAACTTTAGTTACGACGTAATTAATTTATTTAATTACGCCGTAACTATGTCTGGGCCTATAAATACGCCAAAATATGTATTTTGAGTATCTCTCTTCACCCTTCTCCTAGAGGTCGATTAGGGCACCACTCCAGGGCATTTTCCAGCATCCGAAGCCATTTTGAAATGAAGAATTCAGTCACAATCATCATCATTATTAGCTCTACATCAATTAATTTGTATCAAACATTATTTTTAATTCTATTCATGATTTATCATTATTGTTGGTATGATTTACTATATGTTTGGCTAAGCACCCTGGTGCTGGCCTTGTTATGATTTCTTAATTGTTTTGTTTATGTTTACTTTATTTTCGTACAATTATTTCTAAGTGTATGCATGCATAGTTTATTGGTAGCTACCCTTGGTTCGGTAGGTTTTGAATGGCTTAGAGGCCAATTGCCTAGGAGATATGACCAACTGACCCTAGGTGAGCGGACTGAGACTGGAAGGGTAAGATATGACCAACTGACAACCCTTTCTACTTGTGCGATTTGACCAACTGATCACCTATCGTTTGGATGAACTTAGAATTAGGGGGTGAGTGTCTAAGTTCCTAACGGCCTGGCACTCACTATTATAAATCTAGCATGTAGCGGTACTTAATGACTCGGCTTAGGGGACCAGGACAACAGACTTATGACGGTGCTCTGATTTCTCCCTGTGGTGGCATCTTTGCTGATAGGTTAGGGCGAATTGACCAAATGCTGTCCTCTAGACTTTGACCTCACAGAAGTAATGGAAGTAAGTAGACGTAGACATAACTAGATAGGATGAGTAACTAGGTTAGCACCATTCTCCTTCATTGATCACATCTTTTTCCTTTATCTGTTTTCTTTTATTTCCTTGTTTTATTAGTTAATTTTATCATTTCAATCTTAAAAGCCATTAATATCGTGACATAGACTTAAGTTAATTTCCAATCCACGTAGCACTTGGGACGACCTCGGCTTTACCATTTACTACACTACACGTGACCGGGTACACTGCCCGTTAGTGCATTAGGGTAGACCATAGGTATAGCGAGACCCTAAATATTAAGACTGGTCAGTAGAAACCTGCATCACTAACTCAGCATACCTCGTCTATGGTCTCAAAATGATGCAAAGGCCAAGTTCTAAAGTTTACAAGCTACCGGCACACTCATAATTTGGTGGATTTGGGGTAAATATAGAAAACGGATAAGGCTAATCTCACCATGTAATATCAAGGGTTGTATGTGCTCGCTAAGGTCTAATCTAGTTAGGTTCGGAAAAACATGTCAAAATATAAAAATGGCATAATTTTTCAAAATAAACTAGAAAAATGAGGGCGAAATAATGTTCTAGAGATAATTCTACTCCCGTCCCCCCACTTGATTTGTACAAAGTCCCTTTTGTACTAGGCATTAAAATAAAGGTGAAGAGAAAGGTAGAATTAGAGCGAGAACTTCCTTGAAATTTGCTCCAAAAAGAAGAAGGCCCACGAGAAAGGATCGTGCCTTGGTTAAAGCGTCATGAACAAACTTCAATCCCTGAAATCACAATACCGACAAGCATAATTCTAAAAAAAATAAAAATAAAAAGAAAAATAAACCTAACTCACTTTCGTAGGAATCACGGTTGCATTTAGCAAATACACAAGCCTTTAAAACCACTTGGTGTCCCAAGTGGACGAGTGAAGTCTCGTGAGGGTTTACAGGGAACACACCCATAAAGTTCATTTAAAACTACTACAAGTTACTGTGTTTTAAAATGAAAGAATTAAAGCAGAGGAGAGTTACATCGTAACTTCAATAAGAGAGTTACGTCGTAACTTGCAAAACCTGATATGAGCTGAGAAGCGAATAGTTACGGCGTAACCACTGAGATGGTATTACGCCGTAATTGGTAGCTCAAGAATTCTTCTGCTAAAATGTTGGTTAACAGGCGTAATCACCAAGATGAGTTACGCCGTAACTCTGTTCAGATCAGCAACTGCAGCAGTAATTACTTCATTGTCTCCTGCAAAATGGTTAGAAAACACAAAACCCAATAGAAAAGAAATAAAAACAAAAGAAAGGGATAATTCGGGTTTTCTCCCGAAAGAGCACTTTTCTTTATTAACGAGTCTTTAATTAGACTCAGTGCTGGCGGGGCTCCTATGGGGGGTCTTTGAGCTTGCCCCACTTCTTCAATATCCTTCATCAAATTGTGCCTCATCCATGCAACATTAGAGGCAGTTCGGAGATATTCAATGGTTTCGATCTTTGGACTTTACATAATTTCTCCTCTGGTCCTGTGTAGCGAGTGAATTCGATTTTTCTACTATATAGGGGGTGGTCTTTTTGTAGGGTATCCCCAGGAGCTTGCACCTTCTTTGCTCGTAAGCTTCGTCATCGGGATCAGTGAACTCGTCATTTCCTTGCAACTCAAGGTAATCTAGCATCCCTTCGATATCATCGTCATCAAAATCAGTACCCTTGAACCATTCTTCATCGAGCAAATTCTCCACTAGAACGCTCTTGCATTCTTCTTTATCATTACTCACCCGCTCTATGTCCACGTCAATTGTTATTTTACTCGTATTTTCGATAATTTTGTCGTTAGAATTTTCTTGATCCATGTATTCCTTCCAAATCTTATCTTTTGTTAATGCGTCCACATGCCCATACTTAATTTTTACCCAACTATCAAACCCCAGGTTGTCTATCCAAGGTAAACTCGTTCTCTCCTTGTCATTGGTTGAGAACCACAAGAATTCATCTTTTCCTAATCTTCCAGAGTTGCTTCCACCATCACGCATATCGTCATATGGGTTGCATGATGCCCAGAAAATTTACCTAGGGGATTTTACTTTTTTGCACCAGTGACTGCATAGTTCTATGTTGTCAGTTTCATTTAAATGCTCTTCCGTGCAGAGTATATCTTTATTAGTCTCATCCTTTCGAATGTGCTTCGCGTAATCAACTTTTAGCTTCATAAGAAGATTTGGATTGATCTTGGCATTCCCAAATTGAATTGCGTACCAATCTTTAAAGGCCAAATTACCGAATTTTATCCCATGTCTTTCACGCTCATGAGGGCATGTCCATTCTTCCATTCTTTCATTGTCTCCTCCATTGCAATACTCGTGGAAGGGGCTGCATGTAGGCCATGCCCTTGTTGTTTCTTTATCAGTAATGGCGATAGGAGTACACCAGTGAGTGATAAGTGGCTTTTATTCATCATCAAGGGAGAGTTCCTCGAGTTTTTCTAATCCGTCCAAGTCGAGGAATTTTTCTGCCCATGTATCCCGGTTACGCCTAACTGAGATCTTGGTTACGCGTATCCATTAGAGTCGTATTCTCAATATTCATCACAACTCCGTTGTCGCTGGCAAACACGCTTTATACGCCCTAACTCATTAGGTATGTTACGTCGAAAACTCAGATCTGTGACGAAATCGTCCCCTAAACTCGTATCATTGGCCTGAACCTTCGAGTTATCATCCGAGAAAATTACCTTACATTCCATAGTTGGTTTAGATCCTTCAGTTTATCGTATTCCTTCTTACTTTTTCGCTGAGCTTTATCACCATGGATTCAAGGTTTTTAAGAGTTGAGTCGTGTTTGGAAATGTTTCTATCAGTGTTTTCCTGGAATTCCTTCAACCTTTCATCTTGCTCCTTTGTTTTGAGCTGAATTTTCCGTAAATTTATTAATTGTTTCTTCAAGACTGGGCTATCTTTCTCCATAAGGCCCACGGTTGTAATTACCAAGATACCCATTTCGATTGTCACCGTAAAATGGTCGATTTTCTCCATACTTAGCTTCCTTGATATCCTCTTCGTCCCATAGGGACAATTTTTCGTAAGATGTCCTCCTCCACAGCTTTCACACCCCACTTGAATGGCATGAACGGTTTTTCTGACTTTCAGCATATCTCGACTGAGGCTTTCAATTTTACTAGCGATTGCTGCAATTCCGTCGAAACTTCCACCTTGGTTTCTTTTACTTCCACCGTCGTGCCATTTTTGAGAATGGTCCGCCATTTTTTGAATGGCTTCAATTGCCGTAGTAGGAGTCATATTCGGGATAGGTCCTTGATAATCCAGCATTTGTCTTGTATTTACATTTATTCCTTTGTAGAAAATATTGACCTTCTGCTGGTTATTAAGATCATTGGTAGGACACTTGTAAAGAAGATCGTTGTATCTGTCTCAAGCTTGATACAGAGTTTCGTCGTCTTCTTGTTTGAAATTGTGGATCTCCAAGAGTTGATTAGAAATCTTCGATGGTGGGCAATATCTTTGGATAAAGTGTTTCTAAGTAGCTCCAAGTATTAACTGCCCCTGAGGGCAATCTTTCCATCCATCTCTTCTGCTGCTCCAGTTAGAGTCATAGGGAAGACTTGAGCATAACAAGCATCATGAGACACCCGAATGTTGAAAAGGCTAGCGATGTATAGGACATTTTCAATGTGCTCATATGCTTCTTCGTCCTCGTTTCTGAAAAGGGTTAGCGCGAAGCTCCCTCATAAATTGTCTTTAATTCTCGAAACTAACATCCGCTCCCCGATTGCCGTCTTACGAGACCCGCCCTTGATCCGCTCTAGTCAATGCCAAGTATTCCTCAAGAGTGAGGTCATCGATGTTAACAACTTCCATGGTACCTAAAAACTTGAAATATGATCGTGAGAAATGTTTAAAAATGAAATGAAAGACTTAATATTAATCCTAATATAGCTCCCCGGCAACGGCGCCAAAAACTTGATGCAGGTTTTACTGACCATGTCTTAATATTTATAGTGTCTCGCTATACCTATGGTCTACCCTAACGCATTAACGGGCAGTGTACCCGGGTGTCATGTAGTGTAGTAAATGGTAAGCCGAGGTCGTCCCAAGAGCTATGTGTGTTGGATAATTACTAAGTCTAATTGTCACAGAATATAAATGGTTTGATAGGGTTTTAATTAATTAAACTACTAATGCAAAATATGAAAGCAAATAAATGGTAGAAGGGAAATCAATAGAGGAATAGTGGTGCTAACCTAGTTAATCCTCCTAACTCGTAATGTTTACGTCTACCTACTTCCAATTACTTCAGGTGGGGTCAAATTCGAGAGGACAGCATTTGGTCAATTCGCCCTACCTATCAGCAAAGATGCCACCACAGGAGAAATCAGGCGCACCGTCATAAGTCCTGTGTTCCTGGTCCCCTAAGCCGTCTTAAGTACTACTACATGCTAGATTCTAATAGTGAGTGCCCGGCCGTTAGGAACTTAGACACTACACCCCCCAATTCTTAAGTTCATCCAAACGATAGGTGATCAGTGGTCAAATCGCACAAGTAGAAAGGGTCGTCAGTTAGTCATCTCTTACCCTTCCTGTCCCAGTCCGCTCACCTAGGTTCAGTTGGTCATATCTCCTAGGCAATTCGCCTCTACCGCCATTCAAAACTACCGAACCAGGGGTGACTAACAAAGAACTATGCATGCATACACTTAAAAATAATTGTACGGAAGTAAAGGTAAATGCAAACAAAACAATTAAGGAATCATAACTAGGCTAGCACCAAAGGGTGCTTAGCCGCTCATATTAATCATGCACATCAATTCCATATTCAAAGGTACGAAATACATGAATTGAAAGTAAAAGAAATAATAAACGCTAAAGCTTATCGTAATGGTGTGACTTCTCCCTTGGAAACAACTCCGTATGCTTCCCTAGACCTTCCTTGAGCTTTTTTCCACGTTCTCAGAGTGTTGTGTATGGAATGGGATGATTAGAAATGCTGGAATTCGTGGGTATTTATAGGCCAGGTCTGGGTTACGACGTAACCAAAAGATGAGTTACGCCGTACCCTTCTATTTCTCCCGTAATGCACTAGATCTGCTAGTTACGGCGTAACCTTATAAGTGGTTACGCCGTAGTCTTCAATAAACCTTGTTACGTCGTAAGTGATGCAGTAGTTACGGCGTAAGTATCAGCGGCGTGGAGCCTCTTTTGACCTAATGGAGTTACGTCGTAATCTTTGGAAGGAGTTATGCCGTAACCTCTTGATGACTTGGACTTCGGGTCACGCATAGTTACGGCGTAATGAGAGACGAAGTTATGCCGTAACCTCTCTCAAAATAAGCATACTGTGATAAATCCTAGTAACGTTTCCATTTCCTCCTTTAGCTCCACTTTAGCCCATGCTCGAATTTACCTGAAAGTGTAAAATAATGGAAAAAAAGCGTAAATCCATATAAATGATATAAATAACGAGCATTAACGGGGGAAATTGACACTTAATATTTAGGACAATTTGATGTTATCACATCTTCACATGTGAAAAAAATAAATATGAAATTCAATTAACATATTCACATGAGATAGTTTACGCCGGAGTCAACGCCGGATAAAAGTTGTTAAAAACTGAATCAGATTCAATAAAAAAAAAAGATATTATATAGTCAATACCAGAGTCAACGGTGGAGATAAACAACGCCGGATTCAATTTGAAAATAGATTATGGAGACGACGAAGACGCGAGATGACGGATGTGATTACTATCCGAACTAGTTTCTATTACAGTTTGTGTTTGTTTTTTAAGCGTGCTCACATGGAAGGTAAAGTACCCAGTAAGATGTTTTTTAACGTGGCTCACATGGAAGGTAAAGTACCAAAGTGAGAAAAGGAGAATGAAGGGCGCAGGCAACCCACGCCAGTATTGCTGCATCCATGCTAGATTGCAAAGAACTAATCCCACTGCTGCTATTATTCTACCCACTGCCAGTTCAGACATTTCCACTGCAGAGGCAACCACTGCGACAATTATAATCACAGAAATAACACCAACACCAAAACCAAAAGAGGCTGACAATGAGATTGCCATACAATCGGTCAACCAAAAGCAATCTCACCCTATCCCTGCACCTATACCTATTGCTAAGCGTCTAAACATTGGTGAACCTGTGCAGAAAGATGTTAAAGATGTAGTTATAGACTTGGAAAGGGTAAAGGGATTGCAGATCCAACTTTGGTGTTTGAAAGTACAGAGGAGCAGATAGCTTTTGATGAAGAAATTGCTAAAAGATTACATATGGAAGTAAATGCTAAAGAAATTGCTAAAGAAAAGGAAATGGCAAAGCAGGAAGAAGCCTCTAAACAAGCTGTGTAGAAGAGCGTAAACGAACCATGTATTTTACCCTATATATAATTACGAAAAGTAGTTCGTTTTACTCGTAATGATTAATTTAGCTTCATAGTCCTAAAAAGGGTCAACAAAAACCAAAAATAATTCAGGCCATAGAAGGAATCTATACCAACGTCGTAAACAATTGCATAGATGATGCATATTGTTGGATCGATATAATTTGACCAAACTAACTATGTAGCTTGTAAGGGTTTAGCATCCTTGGATAAATCCAAAACTACTAATGATGAAACACTAATATAACTCTGTTAAGTATGCGGAATCTACTTCAACAAAGCTAAGAAGGATAACTTTGAACTTCAACGATTATATTAAAACCAAACTTTGAACCTGCTTATTATACAGATTCACTAACAACCCTAATCGCTAAATAACTCTAATATTGTACATGCATGTATGTCTCTAATGCCAATCTAGGGGTCCTTTTATAGGCATAAGGAAAACCCTAGTCGGTTTACAATTCTTGTACAACAAGTAAACTAATTCTAATCTAAGAATATTCTAGAATTACATAACAATCCTTAAACGATTTGCATAATCAGTCCTTTAACATAGCAGTACTTTGACGAGCAATACTTTGACTTTCTTCATAAGCAGTACCTTGACTTTCTTCATAAGCAGTACTTTGACTTTATACCCCAACAATCCTCCCCTAACTTGAATTCTACTTGCTTGATTTCAAGTTCCTTTGTATCTTTAACTTCAACATCTTTGTCTTCAAGGAAAGATTGTATCTTTAACTTCAGATTCGTCTTGTACTCACTGTGTTTGTATTGTCATCATCAAAGTAATCTTTATCAGCAAATCTTTATCACAACAGATGATATTTTCACAGAACTAATCTTTTCACTACTCAGCAACATATGGCAAAATGTACATCAGATCACAAAGTTTCATACTATTCTCATCACTTCCAGGTGTATAAACTCCTATGAGAGGTGAATCATTGAAAAATAATGATTTTGATGTCTCTTTACCAAAGCCATTAACTCTGGAGTAGCCAATGTTTAGGTTAAAAACCATGGTACATTGATAACCATATTATTTTTAGCAAATCATCAGCTATCAACGGATTTGTTAAGTCTTTACCAAGAGCCATTTGCTTTTGGACTAGTTAGTTCTTTTAGTACAATCACTACCATGGTGAACTAATTACCATACAAATGGATTTTCCACAGCCTTTACCACAAGCCATTATCTTGTGGGCTAGAAAACTCTTCACTATTACAGATATGGTGAGTTGAAAACCATACAATTTTTAGTAAATTGTCAACTAAAAACGGATTTGATAATCACATCAGAGTCGTACCCTCATGATGAGCCAAACTCTTTCTTGTTTATTAAACATGATGAGTTGATTACCATTTGTTGTGTAGTACAAGTACTAACACCATGTGTTATTCTCAAAACAATTTGTTGCCGTTATCTTGTGCTTCAAAAAGTATTTTGCACTTTACAAAAATTTCTCATTATTATTAAAAGACTTTACTCGGGTTTTGTGGGCAAGCAGTACTTTGATAAAGTACTGGTTGTCCAAAGACTTTAATAAAGTACTTATTATTCAAAAGATTTATATAATAAAAACCATACCAGTAATCATGCATCATCATCTGCTAAAGTTGTCCATTTGATGAACAACTCAATTACCATGAGTGTTGTTTCATTCTCTTGTTCAACTTCCATACCATGATCTAGCATTCTGATCATAAGATCTCTTGTAAGAGGATATCTCCTTTCTGCTAGCATATGAATCATGGTACCATCTTCTAACTCCAATACATGCACTCCTGACGATCCAAACAATCTCCAACTTATGATTTCCCAATCTTCTTGATTATTCCAGAGAGCATCATTACTTGTTTCTTCTGTCTCCCAGATGGTTGTAAGATCACCCACAAGACTAAACCCTCCTGTTGGTGGAATATGCTCAAAATAAGCTTTCTCTTGTTGATACAAATGAAGCAAATATTCTCTATCTATCATATGCAATATGTCCCAACAAGTTGAATACTCTAAAACTCTCATTCTTCTATGAAAGATGAGACAATCTCCTTCTTTTGATGATTCTACAACTTCAAATGTAGAAATCTTAGACTTTGTCTCAAAACATCTTTTGACTTGGATGCTCATGCTCAAAATCAACAACTAGTTGATAGTTCCTCACTCATCACCGTATCGTTTCTCAACTTAAAATTCTTTGATAGTTGTTCATCATTAGTTGTGCTCTTTCTCTTTGAACTTCTCTTGACTTTTCTTGCATCCACAATTTGCTTTTTCAGAATCAAAGGAATAATACCATCAAGTTACTTTTGAATAGACTTCTAACACATCATAAGCTTTTCATCTCGGGATCTCTTAACTTCTTAAACCTTATATGCTTGACCCTTCAGATAACTCATCATGGCATTCCTTCCTTTAGCAATACCTTGTGGTCTTCTTGGTAGAACAGTTGGCTTCTTTGGTATTTCAATTTCAACATCTAATTTAGCCTTATCTTTCTAGCACTTCTTTCATTTTTAGCTTCCTCAATAGCTTAAATATGCTAAAGTAAGCTCTAACTTCTTCTTCTTCTGGATTCTACCAAGATTCCTTCTTTATCTTTAGATCTCTTGATGTTATATAATGAAGTAAGGTTGTAAGACTTGAGGTGGTCAACTCCTGGAGGTGACCCTAATACCTCTTGGTTGATTTGACATATGGTCTCATAGAGCAATGGTCTCATCATCATCAGCACGATGTTCCTCTTGCTGAATCGGATTAGAAGACAAGCTCTTCTTCATATAATTGTCAAGGACCACTTCTTCTCAAAATCCAAGGTTCTTGGTGTAATGAGATTTTTCCTAAAAGTACCTTGAAGAGCAGTACCTTGAACACCAGTACTTTGAGCATCATTACTTTGAACACTAGTACCTTGAGCATCAGTAGCTTGAACATCATCCTTTCATCAGTGAGGAACATCAGTACTTTCAAGATTAACTTGCTTAATTTGCTCACCTTCTTTATTTGGATCTTCATACAGATTCTCATGAGGTTCAGCATCTTCATTCAAATTCTCATGAGGTTCAGCATCTTCATTCAAATTCTCATTCTCCAAATTCCTCCCCATGTGAATGAAGACGCTTTTAGCTTCTTTCCCTTAGACTTAGAAACCTTCTTAGGTTTTTGACCACTCCTCTTATGTGATTTCACCCACATCCTGTGATGGTGAACTAGTGGCCAAACAAATCTTTTCAATCTCTTGAACTTATTTCTCAACTTCAATAGCGTGGCAGCTTGAGCTTTTAATTCCCTTGTTAAAGCAGAATTATCCAAACTCCCCGGTAGCCATTACTCCCTCATCTCCTTCATATGTTTGAGACCCATCTGTGGAAGTATAATCATTGGGAGATGGTGGTTGATGCATATCTTCTCTAATCATCATTTGCATACCTTGCAAAGAAGCAGTACTTTCTCTTGGAGCAGTATGTTGAGAAACTTCATGATCTGGTGATGGAGCAAATGTTGAGAAACGTTCCTTCCCTTGAATCTGAAGGCTCAGTATCATTACTTGAATCAGTTGCATCTCTAAGAGCCTGTGCTACTTCCAATATATGAGCAGTCAAAGGTGTATTTCTCCCGGAACTTATCACTCTTTTAGCCATAAATGTAAACACCTTCTCGTGAAGTACTACAGCAAGTAAAAAGCTTGGAGGTTTAGGAATATCCTCAAGCTGTTTGTTTAGGAATAATTGAACAAATCTAGGTTACATCAAGAATGGTGAACCATTAGTGATATGAGAAAGCATACCATCCAGAATCATTCATGAAAAAAAAAGGTTGATTGGTAGCTAATCCCACTAATGCAGAAGCTATGCTTGCACCAAACTGTTCCCATGAAGTACTTTTGGGACTCAAGCAGTGAAGTAAAACATGAATGAGATATTTCCAATGAGTACTAAATAAAGGCTTCTAAAAAGTAGTTATAGTGAGAGAATCTTCATACCCTATATCTCTGAGTGTATCCTAAAGTACTTGCTTTTCAAAACGAACAACACCTTCTTCATCATGAAACAATAAAGCTTCCCTTATTGTAGCCTCAGTGATTCGAATTGTCCTTCCAAAGAACTTTAGCTTGAATGAATGATTCATCATCTTGCAAATCAGATCTAGCAGTAGCCCAAAATTGTTGAATCCATGGTCCAATAATGTCAGTATTGACCAGGAGAGCATAATTGATTGAAGACCCAGTTAGGAAATCAATAATGTCATGAAAATTGATGTTCGATGGCGTCTTGTCCAAATTAGCGATCATGTTGTGCTTACTACAGGTTGCACGATTAGCCATTGGTTGTTGGTAGAAGGTGGATTTGATGAGAAAAGTGATGATGGAAGAATGAATGGATGGATAAGTATAAAGATGAGAGTAAAAATCGGTAGGGTAGTTATTTATGGGTAAGATTTAAAAAAATCAAGGCCCAATTAATAAAGTTAACGTTGGAATTGGCATTTACCCCCCTCTGTAGCAAAGTTTGTTGACTTTTACCCCTTATTTATGACCGTTGGAACAGTATTTGACAAAACAGCAGTACTTTCCACGTAAGCAGTACTTTCCAGCGAATTCCAAGCAGTACTTTCCATCCTCTTTTCCACAAGAGCAAAAACATCAAAGAGCATTGTGTTGCCTCCCCTCAAACAATGCATAGGACTAAACTAAACTAAATTAAGTCCTCCCCTTAAATGCAGCTAATAATAATCATACCAATACTCACCACTAAATGGTTGAATCTTGAAACATCAAATCCCTTTGTGAGTAGATCCGCTACATTGTCATCCGTGTGACCTTGATAACATTAATGAGCCTGTGCTCATAACAATCATGAATAAAGTGATGCCTAATCTGAATGTGCTTGGTCTTTGAATGATAAAAGGATTCTTCACAATAAAAATTGTACTCTCATTGTCAATGTAGATAGGAGTATTCTTAAAATTGAATCCATAATCCAAGAGTTGATTCTGCATCCATAATACTTGTCCACAACAACGTGCTGCAGCAGTAACATATTCTGCTTCAGTAGATGATGTTGCTGCCATGGTTTGTTTCGTTTCTTTCTACATTGCCATGAGACTATCTTCTTCCAAGATATTGGCATCCTCCAGTGGTTGATCTTCTATCATAATTATCTCCTGCATAATCACTGTCTGAAAAAGCTTCCAAGTGAAAAGGTGAATCCTTAAGATACCACAACCCTAACTTAGATTGTTGCTTGAGATAACTAAAAATCCTCTTGACTGCATTCATATGAGAGACCTTGGGTGAGACTTGATATCTTGCACATAAACATACAGCAAACATGATGTCAGGTCTAGATGCAGTTAAGTACATAAGACAACCAATCATTGATCTGTAAAGTTTGACATCAAAGCTTTAATGGGTGTGGTAACCGGCTTGATAGTACTGAAGTTAAACTTTTTAAGAATGTCAGTGACATACTTATCTTGACTAATGAAGATTCCAGCATTTGATTGTTTAACTTGAAGCCCCAAAAAGAAAGTTAATTCACCCATGGAACTCATTTGAAACTCTTGTTGCATGAGCTGCTCAAATTCTTTCACCATTGACTGTTTTGTAGCTCCAAAGATAATATCATCCACATATACTTGAACAAGCATTATATCCTTTTTGTCTCTCTTGATAAACAAAGTCTTATCAATTGCACCTCTCCTGTAACCATGTTGCAATAGAAAAGTGGAGATTCTTTCATACCAAGCTCTAGGAGCTTGATGAAGGGCTATTATAAGATCATGAATAGCATCAAAGGTTTCATCTTTAAATCCCAAGAAAAAGACCCAACTAAATCTATTGCAATCATCTGTTACAACTAAGCATTATTTCTTCTTGTTTAGGCTTGCAACAGAAACAGGTCCAAACAGATCCATGTGCAACAACTCTAAAGGTTCTCTAATTGTTCTTTCCTCAATCTTCTTGCATGAAGCTTTGTGTTGTTTACCCTTCTTGCAAGCCAAACATGAATGATCATTCTTGTATGTTTTAGAAGGTAAACCTCTAACTAAATTGCCTTTAACCAACTTGTTGATTTCTTGAAATTCACATGTCCTAATCTTCTATGCCATAGATATGCTTCTTCAAGTGTTGCCCTTGCTACTAAACATGTTGCTCTTTCAGTAGAGTTAAGATTCTTCAAATCTAGACTGCACACATCATTGGTTCTTGGTACTCTCAGTGTTACCAAGTGATCATCAACAAGCTTGAACTCAGGGGAGAGAATAAGATTCTGTCGCGTCAGTGAATGACACAGGGTGCTTCTTGTCACAAATCTGAGATACTGACAAAAGGTTGAGCTTGAGCTCCTTCACATAACGAACATTCTCAAAATCAATGCATCCTGCCTTGATGGTTCCTTTCCCAGTAATTCTACCTCCATTAGGATCATTCCCAAAAGCAAATCTTCCTCCAAAATATATCTTAAAATCTGACAGAAATCTCCATTGTCTCCTGTCATGCTTCCAGAGCAACCACTATCCACAATTAAATGATTATTAAGCTCCTCTTCTGGTTGTCCTGCAGCAAAAGATGAAAAAGTTAGTTTCTTTTAGGAACCCAAGCCATTACTGACTTGTGTTCCCCTTATGGAGTGACATACTCAAATTTTTTGAGTATGTAATCTCCACTGTTTTTGAAAACATGATCAATTATTTTATTTTGTTCCAAAACTTGTGTTGGATTTTTAACAAAACTCTCTTTTTGAACAAAATTCTCCTTTTTAACAAAATTCTCTTTTTTAACAAAATTCTCTTTATCACCCTTACTTGCTGAAAGTACTGTTTGTCCCCCATCAGTACTTTATGTCTTAACCTAGTTGGTTTTAACACTTTGTGTTGATTTCTTTGATCTAGGTACTCTATTTGAGGTGTAATGACTTCTAGGTTGATGGTAATTGGATCTCCTTGGTCTTCCATTCGAAAAATTGCTAGCAGTACATTGATTGGGTGAAAACCTAGCGATTACTTTGAGAAGGTACTGCTTGAGAAACTTTTGACTTACCAGTACCTTAAAAAGTGTTGCTTGAGGGTACGTGGTTTGGAAAAAAGGTCTTTTCTCGTGAGGGTACCTATAGTCTTTTGAGAAATTACTATGGTTAACCCTATGTGAATGATTCCAAACTGGTTTATTCTCCTACTTATTTTGCTTATGGTTGGTAGATGTAGTCTTTGGGAATTGGCTTAAATATTCTGAGTGAAAGTCACAGTCCTTAATCAAATGATCAGGACTATAACAAACATAACATAATTTTTGACTCATAATCCCAAATTCTCTTCCTTTAGTTCTATGATCAAAATTATCTTGACTTTTTGGTGAATGATTAAAAGATTTTCTAAAGTTAGCAGTATTTTGAAAAGTTTTTCTTGAAGGTACTGCTGAATGTGTAGCAGTACTTTGAGAAGATTTTGAAGGTACTGCATGTTTTGAAAAAGCTTTAGGAAAACTGTTAACACACCCTGAACTCTTAACATTATCATCCTTAGGTTTCTCAACTGTTTCTTTTAAGGATTCAGAACTAGATGGACTTGAATTAGATTGACGAGTAAGCTTTTTCCTAAACTCTAAATTGTCTACTCCAAAACAAGAAACATCTGTCCTAAGTGGTTGAAAACTACTAGCTGGTGGAGGAACTGCATTATAACCCTTGTCTTTCTTAAATTCAGGAGGTGTTTGACTAATTGATTCCTCATTACTAGATGTGTTTTCTTCTGAGCTAATGAGTTCATCATCACTAGTTGTTATCTCCTCTGAATCAATTTGTTCTTTATCACTAGTTGGGTTCTCTTCTATACTGCTATACTCAACACCAAAACCTACGCCAGTTTTAAAGTGTGCTCTTTTTTGTTTTTCAACAAAACTAACATGTGAAAGACCAGATTCTTTCCAACCAGAAAATTTTTCTAACAATTCATCCCTTTGTTTAGTGATCTTTTCAAGTTCAGAAACCTTACATCCTAACTTCCATTCACTCAATTTTAATTGATAATCTTGTTGCTCATACTTTTCTGCCCAAGCCATTTCATTATTTTCATAAGTGATTATTTTGGCTTCCATTGACTCTAAAGTCAATTGATAACCAGCTACCTCAGACCTAGCCTTTATACAATTATCTCTTTCAATCACATAATCTTTAAGAAATTTTTGATAAAAATCATTACATTTAGAGCATACCTCAAAGATAGTGGGTGAACTTGGTGAAGTAGCTACCATAGCAAGCAGAACAGGTTCTTCTTCACTTTTCATGCTCCAATCAAAGCTTCCAAGGCCATCTCTTGATTCCAAAGCAGCAGATCCTGGTTCCTCATCAAAATTTGTGCTCCAATCAAACTCTTCCACTGCAACCATAGAGTAGGTTACTGGTTCATCATCAAATTCAGCACTCCAGTCAACCTCTGATAGATTTTCTTGAGCAACCAAAGCTTTTGGTTTTGGTTCAGTAATAGGAACTTCCTTTATTTCAACCTTGGGTTTCTCAATCATTCTATTTGCCTGATATTTAGCAAACTTGCATTCTCTTGCAAAGTGTCCAGGCCTTTGACAATTAAAGCATTCAATCTTAGATTTGTCAAATGTTATACTCTGTTTGGCTTTGAAGTCAATACCTCTTCCCGTTTTCTTCATGAACTTCTTGATCCTTGCAGTGATCATGGCAACTTGCCATCTTATGTCAATTTCTTGTAGATCATCCTTTTCAATTTGCAACAAATCTTCTTTATAAGTAATAGGTAAAGTGGCTTGTTGAGCAAAGAAGGAACATACAACATCATCAGAGTTGATGATGTTTGATGGTGATGAGGTGGTAGTAGTCATGGTTGTGTAAATATGCTGTTTATCACCAACTTTAGCTTTGTTAAAGGATAAGCAGTAATTTTAGTGGAAGTAACTGGCCTCTGTTTTCAGAAGACACAAAAGCAATGTTGTGAGATTTTGAATTTATTTGACCATTCATCTCATGCTCATACACCTTTAAATTGTTGTAGAGATCATCAAAGTCCATAGAATCCAAACCAGGTTATCCTCTAATCATAGTAGCAACCACATGCCATACGGATGGCAAACTTCTTAAGAACTTCAAGTTTGAATCTTCAACAGATACCTCTGCATCATATAACTCTAGCGTACTGAGAAGATTTTGGAATCTGTCATAGGCAGCATCAAGACCTTCTCTTTCACCAACAGTGAATGTTTCAAACTGTTGCTTCAATAGATTTGTATGCATCTTCTTGGAAGCATCATTACCTCCAAATCTTTTCTTGATAGCAGCCCATAATTGTTTTGCATCCTTAGAATCATGAAACTTTAGTAGGTGACCATCAGGAATAGCAGACATAACATGTTGAGAGCCTTATCTTGATTTCTTTGTAGTCAGCTGGCAAGGTAGCCCGTGGGGTGGTTTAGGTTGTCCAGGAACTGCTACAGGTTCTTCAAGAACGACATTACCATTGACAATCACATCCCATAGTGCATGGTCGGTAATCGCAATGTACTGCCTCATCTTCATGCTCCGAGATCGTGATTCGCCTTCTTGATGATAGGAATTATGAGTGAGGTGATGGATGGGAGTGGTGCAGCTTCAATCGACATCTTTTAGGGTTTGTAGTTAAATCGGTTTTAAGGTTTTTCTTAATCGTAGTTTCCACACAAGCTTCTCATACCACTTTTGATCGATATACTTGGACCAAACTAACTATGTAGCTTGTAAGGGTTTAGCAACCTTGGATAAATCCAAAAATACTAATGATGAAACACTGATATAACTCTGTTAAGTATGCGGAATCTACTTCAACAAAGCTAAGAAGAATAACTTTGAACTTCAACGATTATATTAAAACCAAAATTTGAACCTGCTTATTATACAGATTCACTAACAACCCTAATCGCTAAATAACTCTAATATCGTACTTGCATGTATGTCTCTAATGCCAATCTAGGGTTCCTTTTATAGGCACAAGGAAAACCCTAGTCGGTTTACAATTCTTGTACGACAAGTAAACTAATTCTAATCTAAGAATATTCTAGAATTACATAACAATTCTTAAATGATTTGCATAATCAGTCCTTTAACATAGCAAAGACTTTGACGAGCAGTACTTTGACTTTCTTCATAAGCAGTACTTTGACTTTATACCCCAACACATATAAACCACTCTTTATTAGTCTACAAACTGCCACTAAATTTTTTAATAAACCAAGTAATGTTACATACTTAACTAACGACATCTAAGGTATCATACCCTACATAATTACGAATCAGAAACACATAAAAAAGAGCAATGGATTATAAAATGGAATTAACACCTATCTAACATAGGTATTAATCGAATAACAACAACGATTTATTATAACATAGAACCAATTGGAAATAATCATATGTAATAAACAACGAGAAGAATATTTACGCACCATATTTGGGAACATTTTTTTAAAAACTTGATCAATCGGATGTGTTTTGCAATCAATACTGTAGCTTTAGAGATGGTGACATAACTGACGTTACAAAGAAGAGAGGGGGCTGACGAAGAAGATGGTTTGATTTGTGAAAATAGTAAGTAAGAATGCTTTTGTGCGAGAAGCAAAAACAGAGAAAAACGGTAACTATGGATGTTTTTTTGGTCAGTGACTATTGGATTTTGAATATAAATCCACTGTAATTTTACTATTCAAATGTGTACTTTTTTGTCTAATGTAAAATGACGATAAAACCCTTTTTAAAAATATACGGTTGCCCAGCGCTTTTTAGTTGCCCAAAAAACAATATCTTACACATACGGGACACTTGTCACAATGTCGATGAGTTGCCCAATGACAGAGGTTTCTGTTAGGAATTAGAAATTCCCAGTATTAAAGAGTCGGTCACCTCAAGTATATGTAATCGTTAGAAAGCTCGTAGTCATAGTAATATTTAGTTAAGTAGTATTTAGTTAAGTAACACCGTGGAGGACGGACGGGTCTTTACCCATTATATGCCTGATCCACGTACCATGTGTGGCGCTTTATGTAAGACTATAAATACTCTCTACCTCCCAAGGTAGAGAGTTGGAGCTCATAATAATATCTTTCACTTTCTCTCACTAAGTTCCCTAAACCTCTAACTTTCTCTCTCTAGAATTCCATCTATATGCTACCTTGTGTTAATGTTATGATGTGTATGTGAAAAGTTATATCTTACAATTGGTATCAAGAGCCATGGTTAGATCATATCTTGCACATCTTTGGATTTCTAGTGGTTTTAGGTGGTTTTTGAGTTTGAAAAAGTTTAGTGGTTTTTGCATCATTTGGATGATTTCTTGTGTTAAAGTTTGAATTTTGTTGGTACTTTTATGTTTAGAATCATCAAAAGTGTTTAGGTTTTCATTTGGTAAGCTTGAATCATCTTGGTTGGGTTGTTTTTGGATTGAAAAGTGAGATTTTTATGGTTTTTTCAAGCTAGCGACTTAGCTCACGGAATATTTTTCTTGGTAGCGACTTGCTTCACATTTTTGTAGCGACTTACGGTGTTGGAGCTAGCGAGTTAGATCTAGCGAGTTAAAGTACAAGTAGTGGATTCTCCACTACCGGTAGCGACTTGTGGTAGCGACTTGGTCAGTAGCGAGTTGCTCTTTAGCGACTTGTGTCTCTAGCGACTTGTGTAGCTAATTGCTCCAAAATTTGGTTAGCGACTTGGTGTCGAGCAGTTACTACTTAGCGACTTGCTTTTCATGTTAGCGACTTGGGACTCTAGCGACTTAGGGTGTAGCGGATAATTAAGGGTTAGCGACTTAGTGCATTAATTTCTAGCGACTTAGTGCATTATCTTCTAGCGATTTAGTATTTTATCTTCTAGAGTCTTGAGTGATTGTTTACGGTTTTCTCTTGATTCAGTAAAATTCCGTGAAAGAATCTATTTTCCGGTTTAATCATAGAGTTATAAAATCCCGTTTAATCTGTTAACATGTCTACCAACGTTCCCCTTGTCATCTCCACGCCGAGGATGTTCAAGCAGCTGGCTCAGATACTCGTCCACCCATGCTTGACAGAACCGACTACGACTCTTGGGCTCAACGAATTAGTCTGTATTGCCTTGGAAAGGAAAATGGTGTCAACATTCTCAAATCCATTGATGAAGGACCATATCGAGTTGAGACGACTAGAGACATACTTGATACTAATGTAGATGGTACTCCTGTTTACGGAATGGACAGACCTAAGATGTATGATGAGCTTGATGATAAGGATAAAAAGAGATTTGATGCAGATATAGGGCTTCAAACATTGTTCTTCAAGGTCTTCCTAAAGACATCTACAAGCCGATCAATCATAACACAGATGCTAAGGCAGTTTGGGACAATGTTAAGATGCTTCTCTCAGGTTCTGAATTAACTATGGAAGACAGAGTATCCCAACTCTATGAACTCTAATTTGAGCATTTCAAGATGAAACCAGATGAGAGTGTCTATGAGTACTATGTGAGATTTCATAAGTTAGTTAATGACATGAGGAACATCCGAATGACTATGCCTAACATTCAGTTGAACTCAAAATTTGTGAACAACATGAATCCCGAATGGCACAAGTTTGTTACCGCTGTGAAGCTCACTAAAGGATTGAAGAATACAAACTATGAGCAACTCTATGCCTTCCTCCTTCAGAATGAGAGACATGCTATGTTTGAAAAATTAATTCTCAATCAGTTCAAAACCAACCAGAGAGAGACAAGCTCGTCTAATGACTCTACAGCTTTCTACTCAAACATCCGAATCACAACCAAAGCATCACAAGTCATACCCTTGGGTAATGGTAATCACAAACTCATTCCTGATCATATGTACAAACAAGCGATGCGATACTCACGGGGTAGCTTCATTAATCAACTAGCTCTTCTCATCGGTCAAAACATGAATACTCTCCCACAAACCAACAACAACCTCAGAACTGCATCTAACCCACACAATCAAGCCACTATTAAAGATGGAAGGGTCGTGGTGCAACCAGTCAGAAAGACAGATATGATCGGGAAGAGGTGGAGCGGGAGGTTATGTTGGAAACCAGAATCGAGGAAGGAATGGTAACCAAGGTCAAACTAAGCTCATCAAATGTTATAACTGTGGTGGAGAGGGACACATTGCAAGGAACTGTACATCTCCAAAGCGTCCACAGAATCGCCGATTACTTCGTCAGAGATAAGATGTGCTGGCTCAAGCTCAGGACAATGGTGCTACTTTGAATGAAGAGGAATTGTTGTTTCTTGCTGAGGGCAATGCCAAGACCTATGATGCAGATGTGGATGAGCAACCTATTCAGGAGATAGGTCACAATCATCAGAATGCCTTTCAAGTCGCTGATTGTGATGCATACGACTCTGATGTGGATGATGGACCTGCGGCACACACAATTTTTATGGCTAGCATTTCTCCAATGGTTTCTCCCAAGGTCTCTTCTTCATCACTAGCTGGGCCATCCCATGACAAGCTCATCTCAGAGGTATTTAAACTATACGATGATGTCTGATGTGCAGCAGATGCATGACAAAGTACAATCAGCTGAAACTATTGAATCAAATATTGAAAATATGGGTAATATCAATATTGTCCCATATGATCAATACGTGAAACAAAGTGAAAGTGAAGTTGTACCAAGTGATGCATCTTCTGCAGTCAACAATGACTATGTTTTTGATGAATACACTGCATGTGCCCTTGATGATTCCATTATTTCTGAACTAAATGCCTATAAAGAACGTGTTGCTATTTATGAACAACGTGCTAAGTTTGAGTTGACCACTCGTGATCAGGAAATGGATAACCAAGTAAGTACAGTAATTAGAAAAAGTAAGTTTAGAAGAAGTATTGAAACAAGAATTAAATTCCTTGCAAGAAAAACTTTCTAAAACATCTAAACAAAAACAAGAACTTCAAGAAAATGTGAAAATGCTTAAGCAAGAATTTAATGCAAAGGAATCAAAACTCTTGAGAGATTTTTCTAATCTGAAAACTTTGAAAACAAACTTGAGAACAAGTTGTACATACAAGGAAACACCATTCAGACTGCTCACATGGTCACTAAACATCGAGTCTTAAGCGATAAGCATAGCATTCCCCTTGTTGAGGAACCAAATCCAGAGGTAATTAAAAAGGCTAGAAATGCTCATAAGGTGCTTTATGATGGTAATGAAATTCTTAAGCCTAGGCAGAAAACTAGTTGCGTTGAGTGCACTGAGGAAGATAAGAAATCAGATGAAGTCACTAGAAAGGATGAACAAAAACTAGATGACCCGAAATGCAAAGAGAAAAAGATTATTATCACTCCCATGACTACAAGAAGGAAAACTGGATTTCCTTGAACATGTTTAAGCCTCAAACATTGACTCCGAACAAGTTTTCTGGAAAAAGGATTTAGAAAATTTGCGAAAGCTGAAAATATTGTTGAAACAAACCCCCCTTTATGGAAAATGCCTAAGCGAGCGTGAGTATCCTCCTAATACACCAATGCATCTAGTTCCTAGAAAAATTGCCACTAAAAGCAAGACCTTAATTAGTCAATATGTTATATTTCAACTATTTGTTGATTTTGAGAAAACTTGCAAGAAAAAGGATCACACCCTGGTATAAATGCGAAGGAGAAAGGGTTTTGAGCAAATGAAAGAATGTTATTTAACTGAGGTCATGCCTTTCTTTAAACTTCTGAAAGATCACTTTGAGAGTCTTAAAAAGTGAGTAGAAACTAATATCAAGGGAATGGAAAAGGAATTTGATGCAATGGTAGTTGAAGTTAGTGAGTATGAGCGTGCACTAAAATATAATGAGATTGAGAGGAAGAACTTGCATACATTAAATGAGACTCTTATTACTGAATGTGTTGCTCAAGATATCTTTTTCACCGCTTCAAATTACTCTATTAATGCTTCCAAATTTCATGAACTATCTGTGGCCCTGAAAGTCTCCCATGATCGTGTCATTGAGCTTGAAAATACTAATTCTAAACTAACGAGAAAATTGAACTGGATGATCACGACAATTTGGTTAAACATTTTTCTAAACTGGAAGTTGAGCATTTTAATTTACAACTAAAATATCAACATCTTAAAGAAAATGTTAAAACTTCAAATATCAAGACATCGTCAGGTGCTCCAGAGTTTGATCAGGTTTTTTCAAATTAACAAACGTGATGAACAGATTCAAGCTCAGTGCAACACGATCAGAAAGTTGAAAGCCCAAATCTCTCAATTAAAGGGTCAAACGAACAATAAGACAGGCTCCCAAATCCCTCCTCCTTTAGATTCTCAGAATTCTCAAACTTTTCATCTTCAAAACTTAGTTGATGCCTTACAAAAGGAAAACGAGAGTTTTCTAGAAGAAAATGAAAAAGTTAAACGACATTTTAAAGAGTTATATGATTCAATGAAAGTCACCCGTGACCAAAACAACGAAAAAATAACGTCTTTACAAAAGGAAATTGAGAATCTGAGAAGTCAGGGAAATGGGAAACCGCCACTTGTTTTCAATAAGAATGTTGTCTCAAAGTCACCCTTAGACTGCAAATACACTGTGGCAGTTAAATATATTCCTCCTCATCTTAGGAATAATGAACATGCTTTTCATGAATATCTGTGCTCACCTTAAGGATAGTCTAGAATGTCTCCGTGAGATTGTCGAAGAGGATTTCATTAACAAACCTCTTGATAGTGAAATTAGGTTTGCTTGCCTCCAGCCAAACGATCTCAAGAGTTGCTAGAATGTGTAATTGCCACATGTCCCAAATCCTTAACCTTAGGTGCAAAAGGCAAAGCTGTGATGCCCTGTTCTATGCCTAGTGCCAAGCAAGAAATCCGTTCTATGCCCAGTCTTAAAAAAGGAAACACTAATGTGCCTTCAAGTAGTTCAGATTCCGGATATGTTAGTGCTAAGAAAGTGAACTTTAGTGTCCCTGCAAAAAGCTCAAATCACAGTCTTAAAGTATACACTAATGTGCCTTCTAGTACTTCAGATCCTTGCACATCAAGTTCAGGAATGCCAAAATTAGATCAACCAACTAATGTTCCCATTCCCTCTACAGGAGTAATCAGTGACTTTTAAGCGAGCAGGTCAAAGTCTCAAGACAATACAAGGAATGATAGGACCTTGCAAGCTAAGAATGTGCATTGGAAGAGAGTAGAAGACCAATCTAGGAACTTTAGGCTTGAGTTGAATAAATCGAATCGTGTTGATTCTAGTATTAGCCTTAGGCGTCATAATTAATTCAATTCGATACTATCTGCAAACCTTGTAATGTCAGATGCTTGAATTCTGTTGCTAATCATGAATGTGGTGTGAATGCTTTGTCTAATGCTGTCAAATGCCCAGTTAAAATTGCTAATGCTAATAATCGTGCAAATAAGGCAAAAGGCAAAAACGAAAGACTGTTAGAAAACAGTGGAAACCCACAGGAAGAACTTTATAAAGATAGGTTATTATTGGATACCTTTTGGCCATAAGAATAATCAGTTTTGTTCTCACACTGCTAAGATTATGCCCACTAGAAAATGGATGCCTACCGGTAGAACTATTCCCTTAAGAAGTAAACATACTTTGAATAGGTCAAATACAGACACAAGCATTGCATCTATTCCCAATGATTCCATTGCTTCTACTTTTGATATGGATTCTGATTCTGGTGGGTGTTCCACTATCTGTTACTAACCAAGTGGAACCCATTCTTGCATGGGGATCCCAATTATCCAGATATCCATTTTTGTCTGTGTTCAACTGCAGATCGTTCAAATCGTTCTGTGGTACCTGGACTCATTTTGTTCCAAGCATATGACGGAGACCGGTCGCGGCTCATGAACTTCGTGAGCAAGTTCATCTGATTAGATTTGGTAATGATCATTTCGGTGCTATTATGGGTTATGGAGATTATGTTGTTGGTGATAGTGTCATCTCGAGAGTCTACTATGTTGAAGGGTTGGGTCATAATCTGCTCTCTGTTGGTCAATTCTGTGACTCTGATCTAGAAGTTGCCTTCAGAAAACATACCCGCTTTGTTAGAGATCTTAATGGTAAGGAACTGTTAAAAGGAACTCGTGGGTCAAACCTTTACACCATCTCTATCGATGACATGATGAGGGCTTCTCCAATCTGCTTGTTGTCAAAGGCTTCAAAACAAAGTCATGGTTATGGCATCGTCGTCTCAATCACTTGAACTTCGGCACCATCAACGATCTTTCCAGAAAGGAACTAGTTGTAGGTTTACCTAGACTAAAGTATGAAAAGGATCATCTTTGTTCAGCATGTCAATTGGGAAAAAGCAAGAAATATGCCCATAAACCAAAACCTACTAACTCTCGTCACGAAGTTCTTCATATGATTCATATGGATTTATGTGGACCAATGAGGGTACAGAATATCTTTGGGAAGAAATATGTGTTAGTTGTGGTTGATGATTACTCTAGATTCACCTGGGTCAAGTTCTTAAGGACAAAGGATGAAACTCCCGATATCATCATCAAACTCATCAAACAGCTGCAGGTTCGATTTAACAAAACCGTCAGTAATTGTCGAAGCACAATGGAACTGAGTTTGTCAACAAACAACTTAATGAATTCTATGAAAGCGTTGGAATCAGTCATCAAAGAAGTGTTTCACGAACTCCTCAACAGAACGGTGTAGTTGAAAGACGAAATCCGACTCTGGTTGAAGCCGCTAGAACAATGTTGATTTACTCAAAGGTTCCAATGTTTCTCGGGTGAGCAATCGCCACTGCATGCTATACACAAAATCGTTCCCTAATCCACACCTTGCACATGGAAAAACTCCATATGAACTTGTCCACAACAGAAAACCTAATCTCTCTTTCCTTCGTGTGTTTGGTGCATTGTGCTATCCAACTAATGAGGGTCAAGACTTAGGGAAACTTAGGGCTAAAGTGACATTGGAGTATTTGTAGGATACGCACCAAACAAAAAGGGATACCGAATCTATAACAAAAGAACCCGAAATATCATGGAAACCATTCACGTTACGTTTGATGAGCTGACCGGTCAAATGGCTCCTGGACAATCCAGCTCAGGCCCCGCACTTCAAGACAGTCCCATTGGTTCATCTCTTGTTCCAAACTCTACTCAAGAAACTCCATATGTACCTCCATCTGAAGATGATGTAAAGAAATTGTTTGATCCTATGTTTGATGAACTGTATGATTCAAACACTAATGAGGTGATGATTCCTGCAACAGAGGATGCTCATATTCCTGTGAATGAAGTCAATCCTTCAGTCTCAATATCTTTAAGGCAAGAAGCACCTGCTTCTTGATCCTTCAGATCTCATCAACAAATCATCATTCTTCAAATGTACATCATGGAAATGTTTCTCGCATCAATGATGAAGTTAATCCCTTTGCTACTCCTGAGGATGCTCCATTTGAAAACATATTTGCTACTCCTGAATCATCATCCGAACCATCTTCTTCGTGAGACATCGACTCGGCTACCTCAGTTCCTCAACAACTGCCACATGAACACCTTAGAAAATGGACTCACGATCATCCATTAGACAACATCATTGGAAATCCCTCTCTTCCTGTATCAACCCGGAAACAACTTGCAACCGATGCCTTATGGTGTTTCTTCAACTCCGTATTTTCTAAGATCGAACCAAAAGATGTTAAAACCGCCATGAATGAAGACAGCTGGTTCAATGCCATGCAAGATGAAATTCATGAGTTTGATCGACTTGATGTATGGGAGTTAGTACCTGCTCCAAACTGTGCTATGATTATAGCTCTCAAATGGATCTTCAAAGTAAAACTTGATGAGCATGGTGATGTGTTGAAAAACAAGGCTCGTTTAGTTGCTAAAGGATATCGTCAAGAGGAGGGTATAGACTTTAAAGAATCTTTTGCTCGCTGTGCTCGAATCGAGGCAATCAGAATCTTTCGGCTAATTTGCTAGTAAGAACATGGTAGTGTATCAGATGGATGTGAAGACGGCATTTCTGAACGGAGATCTTAAAGAAGTCGTCTACGTCAGCCAACCTGAAGGATTTGTGAATCAAGAGCATCCTACTCACGTTTATCGTCTGAAGAAGGCTCTCTACGGTTTAAAGCAAGCTCCAAGGGCATGGTATGATACACTGTCAAAGTTTCTACTATCAACCGGATTCAAGATAAAGGAGCATTGATCCTACATTGTTCACCAAGAAGTCAGGCAAACATTTAACTCATGTTCAAATTTATGTTGATGATATTATTTTTGCCTCGACTGACCCAATGGAATGTGATCGTTTTCTAATGAAATGAGTTCTAAGTTTCAAATGTCAATGATGGGACAAATGTCGTTTTTCTTGGGATTACAAATTTCACAAAGTCCAGGAGGCATTTTCATAAATCAATCTAAATATGCAACAGAGATTTTAAAGAAATTTGGATTTGATTCATGTGACCCCGTTGACACCCCCATGATTGATCGAACCAAACTAGATGAGGACCACTCAGGGGTCATGATTGACCAAACGAAATATCGTAGTATGATTGGATCCCGATGTACCTCACGCTAGTAGACCGGACATCTTGTTCGTTTGCATGTGTGCTAGATACCGAGCTAAGCCTACTAAAAGCACCTTGAAGCGGTTTAACGGGTCTTTCGGTATCTCCAAGGAACCATCAATATGGGACTATGGTACCCGAAGGACACTGGTATGTCACTAACGGCCTATGCAATCTGATCATGCGGTTGTCAAGATACACGTCGAAGTACATCCGGAGGTGCTCAGTTTTAGGTGATAAGCTTGTGAGCTGGTCTTCAAAGAAGCAAATGAGTACTTCTATTTCCTCTACAGAGGCTGAATACATAGCCATGTCATCTTGTTGTGCTCAAATCTTATGGATGAGATCTCAATTATCTGACTATGGCTTTGAATTCAACAAAATCCATCTGTACTGTGATAATAAAAGTGCTATTGCTCTCTCATGCAACAACGTTCAACACTCAAGAGCAAAGCATATCGACATTCGACATCATTTCATCAGGGAACAAGTGGAAAAGGTGTGGTGGAACTATATTTTGTGAGGTCTGAATATCCGTTAGCGGACATCTTCACCAAAGCTCTTCCAAGAGAACGTTTTGAGTTTATTCTTCCACGTCTTGGCTTGAAAAGCCTTCAACCAGATACACTCAAACGTCTTCAGGAGGAAGACGAGGAGTAAAGGTCTATCTTCATCTATCTCTTGTAAATATTTATTCGAAAAACAAAATACAAAATTATAAAACCCTATAAAACCAAATAGAAAAATATAAAACTTTCAAAAATCCATAAAAAAATCTGAAAAATTAAGAAAAATCTTCAAAAATATTGTCATCATGTGTTTTTTTTTCTCGGTTCGAAAATATCTACGGTCTTTGTGCTGTCACTCAAAGAATGACACGGGACTTTAGATGTTGTTCGAATGTTAAAAAAAAAAAAAAATTTTTTGGGAGAAAGAGAAACGATGGTTTATTGTCATTTTCAGGCAATAACCCGGTTTTAAAAGAAAGAACAGAGCCATGTTTTACCATGTTTTCAAATTCCATGCTCTGATTCTATAACATTTATCCGCTGAAAACTAAATGCTTTGAAAAATAACTCGGTCTCTATTTTTGATAATCATCCGGACTTATTTGTCAAAATCTCTATCTCTCAATCAACAACCTATGTCATTGATTGAGGGGGAGAATGATTTCAATTAAATTGAAAAAAGTTATTTGGCATTAAATTGTTTTCAAAAGATGTACATGCATGTTTAACCAATGGAGTTTAAAATCTCAACATCCGATCCTTATCGGTTAAAACGCTTTCATAATCAAGTCACAATTCTCCTTAAAAGCTTTCAAAATCAATTTAAATCTACAGAGATCACAAATCTCAAATGTTTAAATAATTGTGATCGGGGAGAAGTTGTGATTTAAATAGGATTTAAACTGATAATTCGATAAATGGTTTCTTAAGTGATTAGCATGTTTGCCTCCCCGTAAATGACAAACGATCTCAAATTTTCCATGCACAATTGAGGGGAGCATCTATAATTTGAAACGTGATCATTTATCTCCATGTGCAGGTTCCCTCTAGTATGTGTAAAACTCCTTTCAAACCTAGAAGCACATATTGAGGGGAGCAAAATCATGAAAATCTCATCCTTCCCCAAAATGCTTTATCTACTTGATTCGATTTGGGAAGTGATGTTGATATCTTTTAGAAAATGGTAATCAAAGAAGTTAATTCTTTCTCTTGCCTCCGCGTGCAAAACATTTTCAAATACTTGATGCACATGTTGAGGGGGAGTTCTCGTTCTAAAAATATCAAAACAATTCAGGTACAAAATGCTTTGATAATATATCACAAGTATCTGAATTGATTTTCAAATGGTTTTCAATTGGTTCCAACGGCGGATGAACAATACCAAATAGACCGACCAACTTTACTTTATGTACGGTGATATAAGGATGATAAGGTTAGGTTTGTGTTCCCAAGATCCGCCAGAACCGGAGGGATCTACCCAGGAACTATCCACTAGTTAGTGTAGAGTTCTTAGGTATGATAATAAAAGGAGAAAAATGAGGAATGGGAAGAGTGCAGATTGAGACTGAGCTAGTCTTTGGAATAAACCCAACAAGGTTCTAGCTATGAAGTCTCGGTTAGCACTGAAGGGGTTGAAGAATTAAAAAGAATTGAATGAGAAAAGGGTGAAAACAAATAGCCCTCCATTTATTCAACCTTAGGGCGGAAAACGGGTTCAATTCATATGCTACTGATGGTAACATCGGTATTGAAGACAAGACGCGTCATGGACCCAAAGTGACGCCTGCACTTCAACTTCCCAAACCACTCAAGTTCCTCTTAAAAGGACTTGTTTCATTCTCACGGGAACCGACATTATCTATCGACTTTCTCTTAGAGATTGTTGATATTGAAGAAGGAGACCCTCTCCCTAGTCTCCCGCACAGGATCCAAATATGCACAAATTGAGTCTAGAGCCACGAGATCATCAATAAATCTCATTAGGACACTTTTCAATGAAGACTCTCTGTTTCACACAATGTGGAAAGAGATTATATCTTGAGTCCTACGCATTATCCTTGTGGTATTGCCGAGAACATCCAGTGATATGCAAACATACTCACAATGAAGATGGAAAGCCTTGGAGCCAACATCTAACAAGCTCCTGGTAGGTGGCATGTGAGATCTATTATACGATCAACCATGTGACAACTGAACAGAAACAATGGGGCGATTCAATCTTTTGAATCAATCCGGTTCAAAGTTATGGATTGACGGATACCTTTGAAAAACCGGTCTTTGTGCTTTAAAACTCTTTTCATTAGCACGTCGACGTGTACTAATTTTTCAAATCAAAAGGTGTTTTATGATTGATAATTGATTTTCATTAAAACCTTCGTTATATTGCAAAAACAATTTCTATTGAGCAATACACGATTGTTTTTCAATTATCTTTTCATCAATCGATGGGCGTAAATTCGCGGGTTCACTCACTCCGTGTTGTCTTCTTTGAGATGTTCCGGTTTGAGAACAGCTAGAGCAGCTGCGAAACCCTCTCAAGGAAATTCTTCGGAATTTATACGATCACGGAGGCATTACTGTACTGATCACGGGAACCGTGGGCCGTGTACCTCAATTCGAAAGTGATCAAAGACACTTCGTGCGATTTATTGCTAATCTGTTGTATGCGAGTACGCCCGACGTTTGCAGCTGATGAGAATGAAGCGGTCAATCCATAGCCGCATGCTCACTTAACACATTCATCTCAAAAGAAATCATGATTAGTGCATCAATGACTCTGATATTCTCACTCCATGCTTTGCTACGCTGCGCCAATATCATGATTCAACAAATGCTTCCGCTACTCTGATGAGAAGATATCATGATCCCGAATGTGAGCATGTCGGTCCGAATGTCACAACATCACATAATACCAACACCACAATGGATGTATCAGAGATTTTCTACTAGCTGATGATCTCAAAAGCTGGCTCAACATTATTATCACGTGGATCAGTTAAAGACCTCCACTTGGATTAACCAAACATGCAATGAGTGGAATCAATGACTACGAGCTTTTGAGCAAAGTACTACATCAAGAATGCAAGATCAATTGTTAATGTAATATCTGATTGTATTCAATGTCATTTTAGTATATGTTTGAGGTGACCTCCTTAGGGGGAGATTGTTAGGAATTAGAAATTCCCGGTATTAAAGAGTCGGTCACCTCAAGTATATGTAATCGTTAGAAAGCTCGTAGTCATAGTAATATTTAGTTAAGTAGTATTTAGTTAAGTAACACCGTGGAGGACGGACGGGTCTTTACCCACTGTATGCCTGATCCACAGCCCGATGTGTGCGATTTATGTAAGACTATAAATACTCTCTACCTCCCAAGGTAGAGAGTTGGAGCTCATAATAATATCTTTCACTTTCTCTCACTAAGTTCCCTAAACCTCTAACTTTCTCTCTCTAGAATTCCATCTATATGCTACCTTGTGTTAATGTTATGATGTGTATGTGAAAAGTTATATCTTACAGTTTCCCTCGGTCTATTTTCAAATAAAAAATAAAAGTGGTCCGGAAAGTGACTAGCCTCAGGGCGCGCGGTCTATTTGCATAATTTTCCCTTTTGTAAAACTGTTGATAATACATGAATTTATTATCCAAATTTGATTGATTTGAAGATTGCTAGTATGATTAAATTTTGATCTTATCTATAAGGAAAGAATCATATTTGAAAGTTGATTTTCAAAAATTTATATATTATTGATACACATCTTTATGTGCACTAGAAGTTATATCATATTAATTATTAGTAAGCCCAAGCCCGAGCTTACGGTTCATTAAGGTTTTTAGTCATTTACATTATAAATAGTCGATCAATAAAACATAATATCTACGGGTAATCTAACGTGGTATCGGATTAGGACTGATCCTCAGTCCTATATGGCTAAAGGATAAATGGTGGTGACAAGGGTTTGGCGGGTTTAGGGGAGGAGACTAAACGTAGGCACCTAGGTCTGAGGATCAGACCCGCTCGGATACCATATTAGATAATGCAAGCCCCGTATGTATTATGTTTTATTGATCGACTATTTATATTGTAAATAACCTAAAACCCATGAACCCTGGACCCATAAACCAGGCTTGGGCTTACTGATATATCCTCCAATAATTTTCATGCTATTTATCTATTGATACCTGCATATCAAAAATCGTGATTCCTCCTGTCTCTTTAATATACAATCTGATGAAAGATGATTCTTTTTAATGAAAACCCTTAATTTTACATTAACTTATGGAAAACATATTCTTTCGTAGGGTTTTAAAAAGTGTGTCATGGCAGCGCCAAGGCGCAAGGCGTGACCTCTGATAACATCAAATAACTGAATATTTCTAAATCAAATTTTGATGTTTATTGCCTCAATTATATTGCTTTTGTATTAATCTGGACTTAATTCGTTTATATTTATATTGCAGGTTAATCGAGACGTTGGAATGAAAAGGATACAAGAAAAGGCCAAAATGAACAAAATACATAATCAGTAGATAGTTACGGCATAAGTAGCACGATAGACTTACGCCGTAACATATCTGAGCCAAAAGAATTAAATAAGGTTCAAAGATTTATCAAGGTTACGGCGCAACTTTGAAAGAAAATGTTAACGAGAGTTTTACGATGTAACTTGTCCATTTGGTTACACCATAATATTGGTACATATGTTTGAGAAATCTAAGCTTATGAAGACTTACGGCGTAAGTGGCTTGATAGACTTACGCCGTAAGTAATAAACTTGGGTGAAGTGTTGAAAGTTGAGGGACCAGTATCGTACTTTGTCGAAATAAGAAGGTTTAAAGGCATAGTAATCGATAGTTTATTATTATATATATTTATGTAATTAGAATGAAAAAGGATATTTGTTAGTACAAAAAGAGTGACGGGTTATAATAAGTGTTTGTGGTGCTTGTTGGATTGGGCCAACAAGCTGTTGGTGGGCAAATCTTGTACAAATCCAAGTGATCGATTGAATCCCTACACAAGTGAGAGTAAACCGTTAGCCTTACTGTGGGGACGGACCCCACGATTAAGCTCTGGCGTGAGAGTAAGTACACATTCTTGTCAGAGATAATAAGAGTGTGTATGTGTGTGTTATTATGAGAGAGAAAGTTGTATCTTGTGAGGGGGTTAGAACCCCTTTTATAGGCGAGGCTTACCGTTAGGGTTTCCTAACAATTCGCATGTAAAAGTTAGTGGCTGGAGTAAGACTCTTGTCGGGCAAGGTTCCGCAATAATCGCGAATGCGGACACATAATGCTTTCTACAGCCAGAGGTTTGGTCCGCTAGTCATTATGCGTGCGTCTTTGAGTCTGGACCGCAGCCAATTTTGTTATTGGGCTTATTGTTGATCCAGTACTTGTGGTTCTTTCGTTTGTTGGGCCTGGGCCCAGTGTGTGTATAGCACTAGCTAAGCCCAATAGGCCTACTGTACGTGCTATACGTCATCATGTCCCCCCAGTCTAGTGTATTCACTGTGTATGATATTTGTCCTATCGTCCATATTACCTCTCCGTTGAATCCAATAAGGGGTGTTGCAGCAGGTATCATTTGTCTTCTTATTTCGGGCCAGAGCCTTTCGAAACAATGCTCATATAGGATTTAAAGTGAGAACCTCCGTCAATGTACATACGGTGTATGAAGTGCCCCCGAATTCTGCTTCGATTATCATTGGCCCCTTATTTCCTTCTTATTCTGTTAGTGGTGGGAATGAGATGTTGGGGTTGGGAGAAAAGGTTTGTGTAATTCTTTGTCGTGTTACTCACTGCAGGGTTTGTACCATTAGGATTGCGCGGGGTTTATCCTTTCCGGATGTCTCTCCTTTTTTAGGTGCCTTGGGCTAGTCCTTTCCACTGTTATGATTCAGTTCTTTTATTACATTTGACAACTTCCCATTCTTGAGTAACTCTTCTATTTGTCTTTTCAGGTGCATGCATTTGTCTATGTTATGCCATACTTCGCAATAAAATTCACAGTACTTGTTGGCGTTTCTCTTTTCGGTCGGTGTGATCATTGGAGGAGGAGTTTTTAATTTCGCTTTTTCTTGTGCCAAGATTTCTTTCGGTGTTTTGGAGAGGAGAGTGAACCTATCTTGCTTCCTTTCTGTTCTGAGTTGATTTTTAAACCCTCCTTTCTTGAAACCTTGTTATTCCTTAGTAGTCGAATGGCCTATGATCATTAGGCGTTCCCTAGTTTGAAGACCTAGTTAGGAATGTGAACCATCGCTTTATCTATTTATCATTTATATGAATATCATGTTAGCCTATTGTTGGGATTCTTGATTTGATGAGACAAAGTGGATATAAGAATGAAATAAAGGGACTTAAAGTGACAAGAATGAAACTTACAAAATGATGGAAGGACTTGATTGAAAAAGAAGATTTATTGTTTAGTCCTTCGTAGAGAATTATAAACCCTAATCCTCTAGTATATAAAGAGGACATGGGGTGTAGGTTTTAATGTACAAGTCTTCCATAATGTAGTCTAAAGGTGTGTGTAATCTAGATGTAGGGAAAAACGTCTAGGGTTTGTTAGTCTTTCAAGATCAATTTATTGATCCTTGTTATTGTAGGTAACACGTTATATAATTGAAAGGCTTAGTTGGGAAAAACCTTGTGTCAATAACATATGATGTTCTTATTATTCCGCTGCATATTGTCTATGTTATTGTTAACCCTAGATGCTCTAAATGGTCCAAGGAGTCTAACAAACTCCACAATTGGTATCAGAGCTCGGGGAGCTCATGTTATTGTTAACCCTAGATGCTCTAAACGGCCCAAGGAGTCTAATAAACTCCACAATTGGTATCAGAGCTCGGGGAGCTCATTACCTAGAGATTCACAAGGTTTTATTGGTCGAAGAATGGCGAAAAGATGAAAAACTTCGATTCTGGAAATTTTCAAAAAGATTCTGCAGGACAGTTTTCAAATGACGATATCTTTGTCGTGAACCGTTGGATCGAGCTAAAATTTTTTTTGAAGCGTCTCAGTATTTTAATCTAACGTCTCACAGAAGGGATTGTTGAGCTTCTGAAAGAAAGTTATATGCATTCGAAAACTGCTGCAGACACACTTTGGTAAATCGATTTTTAGGGTTTTTTGTGTTATTTAACTTTCTAAAATCGTATTTTCCTTTTGTAATTCGTCATGGAAGTTTATCATTGGTTAATTTATCATGAATTAGAAGCAGCTTTGAGTTATTTAAAGATTGGTAATACTAGGGTTTTGAGCAAACCCTAAATTCATAAAAGAAGATCGATTGGTTGTCTACAAGCATTCACAGAAGAACAAGATCAAGATGGTTTTTTTTTAAAGCTTCAAGTTGTAAATTTCTATCATCCATATCAGTTAATACTATTGTCTACATCAAGTTAGCCCTGTCATGTGACAATTTCTACTACTGGATGAGTGTTTCTATTTCTGCTGATGTTGCGATTGGTTTTGTTCATGATATGGATGAAAAGTTAAATTCGTTGTTACATGATCTTCACCGTCCCCTTCTTACTCGCCATTTCCTTGAGGATTTATTTGATCGCGCCGTGACAAAAGCAGTTTATGTAGTCCTAGAAACTTTGTGGTTGCTTTATTCGCTCGATTTAATACTATTATGGTCCCAACTTTGTGATGTTTATTTATTGGCCAATGGGACGATGGAGGTTATAAGGATTGGTCGGTGACATTGCATCTCGACTATTGGATAAAAGGCCTGAATATGGTGAACGAGGATATGGTGAAAGTGACTTATTTGATATTGTTACTATATATATGTTGCTAGTCATTCGTATCTACTGCTAGTTGATTTGTAACTACTGCTAGCTTGTCCGTTATTGTTCCAATTTACTACTGCCAAGGCAAGGAAATGACTGCTCGTACATTAGGAGTTTGTACTGCTCGGGTTAATTTTTGTACTGCCAAGAGAATAGTTTGTACTGATTATATTATCCGATATATCTTGTTTCTACTGCTAGTATTACTCGATATCTGATAGTACAGAGTTTTGGTTCTCGGATAAGCTTGGAGTTTGGGTGGTTTACACACACAGAAGGGTTGTTCCTCATTTCTAAACCAAAACAGAAACAAAACTTATGAAGCTGCTCAACGACACAGATATGGTTGTTTTATTGTTGAAGGATTTATGTTTATGTTTTTGTTTTATTGTTGAAAAAAAAAGAGATGAAGTTATAGTTGTTTTATTGTTTGTTTGCCCGTCTGTGAGCTTAGAGTACATTAGGATTTAGGGTTTCATGTTTTTGATGTAAATATAAATATTGCTTGAATAATAAAAGGTATGACACGGGGTTTGAACTTCTTAACACCCATCACCACCCTCACAATGCCGCCACCACCCTTCGTCACCGCAACCACGTCTAAACAAACTATTAAAATTTCCCTCCGCTCTAATTTCAATTCCCGCTCCAACTTACTCATAACCCTAAATATTTTAATCCTCTTGATTATGAGTAAATTAAGAGGATCAAAAAGTTTAGTGTTAAGGGTAACTCTAGGGGGCGGGAATTGAAATTAGAATGGAGGGAAATTCTAGTAGTTTGTTTGGTGGTGGTGGCGGCGGTTACGAAGGGTGGTGGGGGTGGTGATGTAGAAGAAAGGGGTGTTTGGGTACCGAGGTGGTGTGATGTTAAATGGGTATTAAAGGGGTGTTTGGACATTAAATACTGAAGCAACCAAACTGACCTTGCACTTGATGAGCCATTCAACGAGCCGTTAGAAAGTAGGAGTACTCCCATCAAAGCAAATCCTAAGAAGTCTGGGATAATAGTGTAATTTCCTTGTTTTTGGGACTAAATCTGTTCCTGCCCTAAAGGCCAGAGACTATCAGTGTAATTTATCTTCTAAGATATGAGTGATTGCCTCTTCATCTTAGGTTCGCCAGGGCAAGGGGCCTTAGATAAAAATTGAAGATAAGATGTATAACGCTAAGGACTTTCAATATATTTGTTGCAGATGGAAATTTACAAGTGAAGTGACTAAATTTGGAGTTCGTTTCATACGTGATGAAGACATACTGCAGTTGACAAAATATGAAGATGATACAAATAAGGTGGTGGTGTTTCAGTTTCAAGCTACTATATCTCTTGCCACTTATTTTTATTTGCACAGGGAACCATAGCCGATTCTATATTTTTTGGGGACACTATCCACCCCAAAAGGATAATGAGATTCATTCTTAATTATGGAAAAGATCATGGTTCATTGCAAAATATCCACCAAATCATTAACTGTCTTCTCAAAATCAACCAAGAGGTTTTTAAGCAATGGAAGAAAAAGTGGAGTAATTTTGATTTTGTTTATGATTACTCTCAAATCAGCCATGGAACATCCGAACTTTACACCGATTTCACAAGGTTGCTGAAAGACATATCATGTAGCTGGAGGAGCGTAAAGTTGGCACTCAATCAAATTTTGGTGAAAAGCACAGCAGACAATTACAGTAATGAAGAGATGCTGCAGCAACTCAGTGATCTTGAAGCTGCTAAAAGTGTAATGTTTTCTGATATGTTTGTCACATCATTGGGAAATATCTGTAAGGAAACAGTTTTATTTTCAAGATGCATAAAAGAAGATAACCGACAAAACGTACTCTCCACGTCAATAATGCTAATGGCGAAATTATCAAGAATGACGATTGCAGGAATTTTGTGTTTAATTGCTCGATATAATGTATTTGGGAGTCAAGATCTAGATGATAGTTGGTATCGTGTGATCGGAGGTTTTTTGGATGATGATGATGAATGGCATGGCAGGATCAGTAAACTGTATTTTAGATTTGATTATGGTAGAGAGTTGTAGATTCGGGATTTCCATACTAATGCAGATCTTTTGCTTGAACTAAACAAGAAGATGGAGAAGCCACACGAGTCCAGATGTGTTACTGAAAGAAACAAGGAAGAGATAAAGAAAGTAATAAATAAGCTTGAGAAGAATATCAATGACTTCAGAGAGACCATTGAAGATATGAGTAACCAAGATTTTGAAATTATGCTGTTATATTGGATGCAGGAATAATCTTAAATCAGTATATTGAAGATAATGATACATAGGTGACTAGTCTCAACGTTTTATAACTGCCATATGGCCATTCTTTGAAACGTATATAGTTCTTTACTATTTGGTGTATGTTAAAAACGATTTTCAGATTTTGGTGGGCTACTGATTACCATTTATATTTAATCATTTATTTGTTCACTACATTTGTTTCATGTATTTGTAGATTTCTTTTTGTAAAAATTGTGTGGACGTAGCATTTCTTAATCTTTAATACCTCATGCAATTGACGCACTACATTTGACACGTGTACATGTGAATTTTTTTTGTAAAATTTGTGTAGGTATAGCATTTCTTAATCTTTGTTTCCCTTAAAATCATTTATTTAGAATGGAAGTATAATTTACCCATCATCTATCCAATAAAATTTAACCTAAAGTAAAATATTTTTTTATCATAGTTTTGTGTCTTAATGATGTTTATTTCCACAACATTTTCCCTTGGGGTTAGGAAATGGGGTGATGGACACGGGTGTAGAGGCCATGGTTATCAAGGCCGAGTATATGAATGTAGTGATAGTTGAATTCTGAGAGAAAATGAGGTCCTAAAATTATGATGTTGATAAAGAATTAAAAATAAGCTAAAAATTGATGATATGGATATTAGAGCATTTGCTATCATAACACAAGTTAAACTTTAACTCAGTGTCACGTCAACGTAACATCAGATTTAACATTTCATCTTAGCTCACCCAAAAAACACACCCACTATCATAACATCTCAAGGTTAAATATTAACTCACCAACAATTTACAAAAACAACCCCTCATTTATGGGGCAGAAATGAAAAAAAAAAGACTTTAACACCGCGTTATGGTGTTAACACCATAGATGGTATGGTTAACATCACATAACTTGGAAATGTTAAGGTTTAACACCCACTTGAAGTTACCATTGCGAGTGCTCTTAAAGAAAGCATTTGAGAGATTAGTAGACAGTCTACCAAATGAGATTTGGGCGAAGATAGACACCAGAACCAAAAGTTAAAAATAATTGCAGTGGGGAAGAGGTTTTTGATTTATTAATTTGATTAAACCTTAAAAGGTATATCCAACAACAACGTACTTAATCCGAGTATGAGGAAGATACAATGTAAACAAATACTAACCCTACTCAAGATAAACTCGAAAATAGGGAGACTGATTCCAAAAAGATTTTCTACAAGTGTGCAGGTGGAAGTGCTTAGATATATGTACATGTGTGCAAGTGTGAAATAAAAAGAAAAATAAGTCTAAAAGACATAAGACGAAAAGCAAGCATACAAAGCTAGTAGGCAAAATACCATCAAAAGAACTTAGGAGAAAATAGGACATAAATATAAAAAAGCGTAAGTTCGCAAGAGAACAAAATATATAGAATAGATGAAGCACTATAGAGACAAAGGGGACACGAGCATAAAAATACAAGAATAAAAGTATAAATGCATAAATGCAAAAGAGTAAGGTCACCTAGAAAAACACTTGCAAAGAAAAAGGGCTAAAGACAAATATAATTCCAAGACCTAAGAGCAGCGAAGATCTAAGCTAGGCAACACTTTGGGGACCTAAACCTAAGGACAAGGCAAAAGGAACATAAGAGGCTACTTAACGCCTAATAAGCCTAAAGGGAACTAGCCATTGAACTCTATAACTAAAACGCAAGTGTCAAGGCTACTAAATGACGCCATAAAGCCTAAATGCAATAACTCCTCAAATCCTCAAACAGCCTAGCCCGAACTACCAGCGTATTCTAATCTTAACTCTACACGCATTCCTTACTAAGTAATTTTAAAATATTATTTAACCATTAAATAAGAAACAGACCATATCAGATTTAAAACTCTTGCAGTGAAAGATTTACAAAATTACTTTTACACATTAGTTTAAAGTTCCATGAGATCCATCTACACCAGTTATTAATTAAACATGCACATTAACATAAAAGACATACCTTTTACTGCTTAACAAAACGAACCGATGAATCCTCGTTGGTATAGATTGACCTAAGTCAAAGATCACCAAGGAAACAAAAACATTGGTCAAAGATAGACAAGACCATAGCCAGTATCCACACTAACGCTCCAACGTCCGCCTATAGCTACTAGGCTCAGAATAACAATCAAGGTTTCAACAATAGCACTACTACACAAACAGGTTTTTCCCGCAGTAAAATCTATGGAAAATTCAGTTGAAAAAGGCCTTTTTCCACATATTTCACACGCAATTCTTCCGTGTGTAAAAACCTTGTGGCTAAATATTTTCCCACTGATTTTCACACGGGGGTGTTGACTATTTCCCACAGATATTACTATCGGAAATCCGTGGGTTTTATTTCTCACAAACATTTTTCCACTTATTTGCCACATTTGCTGCATCCATTTTTCACATATGTCAGTCGTTTTTGTGCCATAGATTTCTGATAATTATTTCCCACGATTTTCTCACTACAACATATGATGGTTTTATCACGGATTTCCCATAGAAAACTAAATTTTCCTCCAATAATTATGTGGGAATTTTGTGATTAAATAGTGGGAAATATGTGGCTAAATTCCGTGGTATTTCAGATTTTTCAAAACCTGTAAATACAAAAAACCAATATCTAAACAATAAAGCAATTGATAAATTACAAAATTAACAAATCCATTACCCAAAATGCAAAATGTGTCGCCCAGTGTGCATAAATTCGTAATCCAAAATACATAAGTTAGTAACGAGTTATCAGATGATGCACCATCGAAATTGTTCCCGACCTACTACAACCCAATAGTTCGAACACCAAAACTAAAGCCTAATGCTAAATAAAACTAGCTAGATCCAGGATCCGATTCAGTAGGTCGCTCAGTTCGAGGAGGATAATTATGAGCAAAAGACTCCAACCTATCATTGAGTGTTTTATGCCAAGCCAAAATGTCTGTTGCTCTTTGAGCCTCCGCAGCCCCCCTTTCATCTTCCATCTTTTTTTTCAAATCATCCTTTTGTTTTTTCATAATTCATATCTCATGTTACATCCAATTACACATTGCTTCACTAGAATAACAACAATATGAGAAAACAATCAACAACCTAAATGCCAAGAAAGGAAAAAAAACAAGGGTATAAGGACTAAAAGCTTAGCTCGTGCAAATGATCAGTTGATCATATGACCAGCCTAACATATCAACCCGATTAAAATACTTGACTTGTAAATAAATGACCATGAATAATACAGGCACAAAGCGTACAATGTTAAAATACTTAACATATCAACCCGATTTCTATCATTGAGTGTTTTATCAGGTACTTTCTCTGTTTTTTGTTAACCTGTCTAACTTTAATGTGTATTTTTTAATTGATCTTACAATGATTGATGTTTCTATATTTGAGATGTCTTTTATAATCAATCCTAACTATTTATCCATTTCCTGCAATTAGGAGTTCTTATGAACTTGAAGCAATCACCAATCAGCAATTCAGCAGTTTCATGTCTAATGAAGCTATTTTATATGTTCAGTAGTTCCATGAAAGAATAATGTTGGAAAATTCAAATCAGGGCAGAAAGTTAAATACTGGACTAGGGGATTCTTTTATCAAATAAGATGACAATTTGTATACAGTTAAATGGTATAATGAAAATAGACAAACCTCATAAGGTGAGCACGTGTGTGTGGCATAGATACTACCGGATCCCAGTATACATGTTAGCACAAAATATGAATCCTTCTTCGTTCTGGCACCAAGCACGTGACCTCTATCTGATGTAGCAACACCCTTCCAAACATCAGGACTTAGACCCATTCTAATCAATCTCGGCATTCTCTCCAGTCTCCACATGCTTTTCCGAGATAAGCCTTGAATAATCATCCTGCTATATAGAGTCAACATAATATATTAGTAATGGAAAATGGGTAAAACGGCAAATTTAAAATATGATAAAACTGTTAAGATTTATAAACGCACATAAGAAATTTTAGTATATCATATAATAATACTTCTAGAGTTACCAATCTTTGTTTAGACATCGGGTCAAGAAACTCTGGAGTCCCACTTGATCCGGGCTCTCCTGGCTTTGTCCCTTTCTTGACGTGGACTTGTGTATGCAATTCTACAAGCTTCACTCTACATCCCATTTTCTTTTCCTAATAAAATAAGTATGTAAAAATTAATGAGAAAAAATCATGCAAGCTGACTTTGCATACTGATGCTTGTTGACAATGATTTTTTATTGAAACAAAAGATATAATTTTCATACCGTTACGATCTTAGTGTGGAGAAAGCTACGTGAGCCTGCTATGTGCTTTCTTGATTGTGATTTGGCTCTATTCTCTTTGGCAGTTTTTGACTTGAGTCTCTATTCATCGGTATCCCATGCCTCAACCATAGGAAGCCAATCATTTTCACTAATCCAAATTGGGCGACTTAAACTGATGCGACCGATATACACATTATTATTCATTCTTTTAACCTTCATCACAACCTTTCTCACACCCCTCATGATATCAGGATACCTGTTCCCGATGTGAGATTCCCAAGCATCATGAATTTGATTACTTTCTGCATCATCCCATCTTTTAAATCCTTCGTCATTGAAGGATATGTTGCATAATATGCTTGTTGAGCTTGATGTGCAAGGATAAAAGGGTCATAAATGCACCCCTGTGGCATGTATTTAGTATCTACCAACTTATGTTTATCGTTTACTTTTACATATTGAACTGGATCAAACAAACAACACTTAAACAACACAACATGCAAGTCCCTAGCATTCTATGATAATCGATCTCTGTGACTTTTTTTCTAACTCTCCATAATAGTGTTTTCTTCCTCATTATAACAAGACCCCTTCACGCACACTCCACTATTGTTTGTGACCCTATCATCACCATGTGCAAGAGTGTGGAACTTGTAGCCATTGACAATATATCCTTTATGTGATGTGACTTCATGTATTGGTCCATAAGCTAGATCCTTTAAATATTCATTTCTAGGATCCGACCCGGACAATATCTACAGTTATAAGAGGACTTGTGTTATTACTACAATTATGTATTAGTATTATTAGAAAGGATTATACACTTAATGTGTTAAGCTTACATGATCCACAAACCATCTTGCAAAATCTCGCTCTCGAAACTGATCAAGTTCACGTTCTTCAATATGTGGATGTGTTTGTCAAATCCAGTCATTAAACAAAGTTATAAAAGGGTGAACTTCTACACAGTTAAGCAGGATATAAGTTTGAACCTTGTGTTTTTCAAACTCATCCAAATACCTCCTGTGACCACTCTTATGAAATAATCTCCTAGAAGGAACTTGAAAAATGCTTAATCGAGGATATGTATTTGTATAAATTGGAATCTCTATTGCACAATTTTGAGGCACATGATTCGGCCGCGTTTCAAATTCATAAGGAGAGTAGATTGAGAGTTCACTTACGCGATGGACCTCAACAATAGAGCCCTCGGGCCTTTCTCTGTTTCTAATTGTTCTTTTTAACGAACCCAATTTCCTATAAATTTGTGGAAAAGAAGTGAGTAAATTGATTAAAACATAATTAGTAATTCTAATAGCTTATTAACCAAAGACAAATTACCTCTCATAGAGATACATCCACCTATATTGCACGGGACCACCAAGAATAGCATCATTTTCAAAATGTATTACAAGGTGTTCGATTGAGTCAAAGAAACCAGGTGGGAAGACTTTTTCTAATTTGCAAATAGTTACAATAATAATATCTTTCAACTTTTCTAAGTCTTTTATGTATAACTCCTTAGAGCATATAGCACGGAAGAATGTGCACAATTGAGTTATTGCATCCCATATTGCATTAGGGATCATACCTTTTAATGCAATAGGTAGCAATCGTTGCATAAACACATGGCATTCATGACTTTTGAAACTGTAAAAGCTAGAATCTTTGATGTTTACGCATCCCCCTATATTTGAAGCGTATCCGTCGGGAAATTTACATTTTTGAGCCATTCACATACTTTCTTTACTTGAGGTTTGGATAAAGTGTATGACGCTTTTGTCTTCAAAACTTTGTTGTTTTGATTCCAAACATGCAAGTCTGTACGGTCACAATACTTCTCGATCTCCTTGCCTTGATATTATCTTTTGTTTTAGAAATGTCGATGAAAGTGTTGAAGATATTCTCGAAAAAAAATTTCTCAATGTGCATAACATCAAGGTTGTGCCTGATTAACAACAAATGTCAGTATGGTAGCTACCAAAAGATGCTTCCCTTTACCCAATTATGGGTTACCCAAAACCATGAATTTTTTTGTTCTTTGGATCGTATGGGGTACCTTCATAAACAGTTGGATAACCAGAAATTTGTTGCCAAATTTCAAAACCATTTAATTCTGGTGGTGGAGTAGATAATACATGTTTTTTGCCCGAAATCCCTTTTTATCACGTCTGAATATTCTATGGCAATCAAACCAACGCGACTTCCCTCCGTGTTGTAACTGAAAGGAATCGATGTTCGCCATGCAATGTAGGCAAGCTAACTTGCCATGTATGCTCCAACCTGACAACATTGCATATGTGAGGAAATCGCTAACCGTCCACAATAGAATAGGTTTCATTGTAAAATTTTGTCTACGATATGCATCATAAGTATCAACATCAATGATAACATCAAATAGTCCTGAATATTAAGTGTCAATTTCCCCCGTTAATGCTTGTAATTTATATCATTTATATGGATTTATGCTTGTTTTCCATAGTTTTCCACTTTCAGGTAAATTACGAGCATTGGAGCTAAAGAAGGCAGGCTGGAGAAATATCAAAAGATTTATCACGATTATTCTACTGAAGAATTCTTGGCGTAACTCATCTCTCACATGGCGTAGTAACTAAAGCGTGACTCAGAAAACCAACTCATTCGAAGGTTACGGCGTAACTCTTCCCAAAGGCTACGACGTAACTATATTAGGACAAATGAGGTTCCACGCCGCTGATAACTACGCCGTAACTATTTCATGAACTACGGTAACCAAGTTTATTGAAGACTACGGCGTATCCATTAATAAGGTTACTGCCAACTAGAGATCTAGTGCAAAATATGAAATTGAAGGTTACAGCGTAACTCTTGTTATAGTTACGCCAGTAACCCAGATCAGCCTATAAATACCCCATGAATTCCAGCCTTTCTAATCATCCCATTCCACACACAACAACCAGAGAACGTGGGAAAAAGCTAAAGGCAGGTCTAGAGAGCATCTGATTGTCTCCAAGGGAGAAATCACTCCCCTATGATAAGCATTAGCATTTTATATTTTCTTTACTTTCAATTCATGTATTTCGTACCTTTGATTGAATTGGTTTGTATGATTAATATGAGCGGCTAAGCATCTCTTGGTGCTGGCCTAGTTATGATTCCTTAATTATTTTGTTTACGTTTACATTACTTCCGCATAATTATTTCTAAGTGTATGCATGCATAGTTTATTGGTAGCTACCCTTGTTTTGTTAGTTTTGAATGTCGGTAGAGAGGCCAATTGCCTAGGAGATATGGCAACTGACCCTAGGTGGCGAGACTGAGACGGGAAGGGTAAGATATGACCAACTAACGACCCTTTCTACTTGTGCGATTTGGCTAACTGATCACCTACCGTTTGGATGAACATAAGAATTAGGGGGTGAGTGTTTAAGTTGCTAACGCCCGGGCACTCACTATTATAAATCTAGCATGTAGCGGTACTTAATGACTTGGCTTAGGGGACCAGGAATAACAAGACTTATGAGGGGACACCTGACTTCTCCTGTGGTGGCATCTTTGCTGATAGGTTACGGTGAATTGACCAAATGCTGTCCTCTCGACTTTGACCCCACCTGAAGTAATTGGAAGTAAGTAGACGTAGGCATTATTAGCTAGGAGGAATAACTAAGTTAGCACCACTATCCTCTATTGATTTACCCTTTACCTTTTATTTGCTTTTATCTGCTTTAGTATTTTAATTAATTAATTCCTTATCGAAACCACTATTAATCTGTGACACTTAGACTTAGTAATAATCCAACACACATAGCTCTTGGGATGACCTCGACTTTACCGAATACTACACTACACACGACCGGGTACACTACCCGTTAGTGCACTAGGGTAGACCATAGGTATAACTAGACTTTATAAATATTAAAACACTCGATAAAACCGCATCAAGTTTTTTGGCGCCATTTACTGCTGGAGTTATTTTAGGATTAATATTAAGTCTTTCATTTCGTTTTAAACTTTTCAATTATTCTCACGATCATATTTCGAGTTTTCAGGTACCATGGAAGTTGTTCAAATCGATGACCTCACTCTTGAGGAATATTTGGCATTAACAAGGGAAAAACAAGGACCAGGGATTGTTAGGCCGGCTATCGCTGAAGATGCTCAATTCGAAATCAAACCTCAATTCAGGAGGGAATTACGTGCAAATCCCTTCTCTTGAGGCATCACCGATGATGCCCATGAACATATAGACAACGTCGAGTACATTGTCAGCCTATTCAAAATTCCCAGAGTCTCACATGACGCTATCATGTTACGAGTATTCCTTATTTCTCTTACGGGAGCTGCTAAAAGATGGGTTGATCGATTACCTGCTGGGACTGTCAACACTTGGCCTATCCTAAAAAAGTGTTTCATTCAGAGATATTGTCCTCCATCAAAGACGGCTAAGAAATTAGAAGAAATCCATAACTTCAAGCAAGAGGGTGATGAAACGCTATACCAAGCTTGGGAAAGGTATAACGAATTATTATACAAATGCCCTACTCATGACCCCAATAGCCAACAAAAGGTGAACATCTTCTACAAAAGTCTGAACATCTCCTCAAAACAAATGATCGATTCTCAGGGACCGATTCCTGGTATGACACCCACTTTGGCTTTAGAAACTATTCAAAAGATGGCAGACCACTCTCACAAATGGCAAAATGGAGGGAGCAACCGAAGTAAGAATGGAGATATGGAAGGCCTTGCAGCAATAAACAACAAATTGGAAAGCCTAAGAAGAGAAATGAAGAAGCTCAAGGAAAATGTGCATTCCATTCAAGTAGATCGAAATGGAACTCCACCTACTAATGAATGTTCCTCCAATGAGGAAGTTAAAAGGATCGGAGAAGTTAAATATGGAAGAGAATCACCTTTCAACAACTACAATTATAACGGGCCCAAATATCGAGAAAAATCCCCAGGATTCTACACAATAATCAACAATAATCCTCCTAAACCTAGCCTTGAAGAAATAATGCACAAGCACATCGAAGAATCTACAAAAAAGGAGATAAACGCAAGGAATAGATGGTCAGAGTGAAGGAGGACACCAATATGAACCTACATAACCAAGATGCTGCGATTAAAAACCTCGAAACACAAATTGGGCAATTGGCTAAAAACCTTGAAACGAGTAATGCTAAAGCCATTGCCTGCAAAGCCATATTTGCGCAAGATAAAGCAAAGAAAGAGCAGTGCACATCCTATATCACTAATGATCTTTCCGGGATTAACTACCTAAGAGAGGATGATAAATCAGAAGACGATGAGGTCCTGCCAAGCCAACTTCCTAAGAAATAGCAATACCAGGAAAGTTTTCTTCTCCCATGCACTATTGGTAATATTAAGATTCCCGCATTAGCTGATTTGGGGGCAGGGGTAAACCTTATCTCCACCACTTTATTTGAAAAAATAAAACTTACCAATTTAAAAGAAACAACTATTATGATATGAATGGCTGATTCCTTTAAAGCTGTACCGAGGGGAATTGTGAATAATGTGCTTTTAAAAATTGGAAAATTCTTTTTCCCAACTAATTTTGTGGTTATTGACATGGGGAAGCGGGAGGCTTACAACTTAATTGTTGGAAGACCTTTTACGCCACTTGTAGGGCTCAAATTAAGGTTTTGAAAACAAATTTCTTTTGTGCGAAAATGAACGAATAACTTTTAGTATGAAAGAGCATTTAAAACCAAAAGTTGAAATTTCAAATAATGTTGCTGTTGTTAATGTTCAATCACTTGATCCCGCTATACACTTTAATCCTATTACTAATGATAGTAGAGAGAGAATGTTGATAATTGTGGCGAAACAGAAAAAAAGATTGTCCAAGGCATTGAGGAAACTCAGTTCAAACAAACATTTCAAAGAACTCGATGTTAACCAAGGATAACTAATCAGTGGCCTTATGGCCCCATATACTCGTCCTCAAAAATGTGAAAGAAAGGCGAATGAATGGATATACCCTCACAAGGGTGAGAGACATGATATTGAATTAGCATTAGAAGATTGGTACAAAATAAGATTTGGGAACTCAAAAATCCATAAGGGACTGGTTAAGCAGTATAAGTACAATCATCTCACTGACACAATACACGGTCACGAGGATCTAGCATAAGTATAACTAGTAGTCTTATTGCTAAAGATGATGATTGGGGAAAATCATGTGATGAATGGCTTTCACATGAATTTGGAACAGATGGCATCCGTAATACTACAAGGAAAAATGGGTTTGACAAATGGACGAATGAGTGACAACGAGTGGTGGAAGTCGGCCAGGTCCAAAGACCCCATAGTAGCCCCGCGGCTCTGAGTCTAACTTAAAGACTCGTAAATAAAGAAAATTGCTCTTTCGGGAGACAACCCGAATTATCCCTTTCTTTTGTTTTATTTCCATTTCTGTAGGGTTATGTATTTTCTAACCATTTTTGCAGGAAACGAGGAAGTAATTGCTGCTGCACGCTTGATTTCGAACCGACCAGAATTACGGCGTAACTCATCTATGTGGTTACGCCGTAACCAACTTTTGCAGCAGAATTCTTGATGCATTACTAATTACGGTGTAATACCATCTCTGTGGTTACGCTGTAACCACTCGCTTTGCAGCTTATGCCAGGTTTTGCTAGTTACGGCGTAGCTCCCTCAAAAGAGTTACGACGTAACCTTCCTCTGCTTTAATTCTTTCATTTTAAAACACAATAACCTTGTATTAGTATTTTAAATAAACTTTGTGGGTGTGTTCCCTGTAAACCCTCACGAGACTTCACTCATCCACTTGGGACACCAAGTGGTTTAAAAGGCTTGTTGCATATGCTAAATGCAACCGTGATTCCTACGAAAGTGAGTTAGGTTTGTTTTTCATTTTTCATTTTTCATTTTTCATTTTTTTCTTTTTAGAATTATGCTTGTCGGTAGTATGATTTCAAGGATTGAAGTTTGTTCATGATGCTTATACGAAGGCACGTCTCTTTCTCGTGGGCTTTCTTTCTTTATGGAGCAAATTTCAGGGAAGTTCTCGCTCGAATTCTACTTTTCTCTTCACCTTTATTTAATGCTTAGTATAAAAGGGACTTTGTACAATTCAAGTGGGGGGACGGGAGTAGAATTATCTCTTGAACATTATTTTGCCCTCGTTTTTCTAGTTTATTTTGAAAAATTATGCCATTTTTAAAATTTTGACATGTTTTTCTTAACCTAACTAGAGTAGATCTTAGCCGAGCACATAAAACCCTTGATATATTATGGTGAGATTAGCCTTATCCGTTTCCAATATTTTACCCCAAATCCACCAAATTATGAGTGTGCAGGTAACTAGTAAACTTTAGAACTTGGCCTTTACATCATTTCGAGACCATAGACGAGGTATGTTGAGTTAGCTCGATGTATTTGGACTTTTCAATTTTAGAAGGAAATATTATAGGATTATCACCCAAATAGCCTACCATTGTGTGTCTATCGATTAGTCACCTTGACTTCTCGACCCCCATGTGAAACCCTTTTGTTGCACTCAGCTTTAGTGCAAGATACCCCTAGATACACCCATTTGAGCCATTCCTTTCATTTTGTTTACCCAATATATTGTTTCGATACACCTATACACCTTAGCCTACCCTGTAGTCTTTATTTGTGATTGGGAAGTCATCATTTGCCTAAGTTCAAGGTTCAAGTGGAAAGGTTCAGAAATCACGCTTTCATCGACAACATTCCTGAAGATCATTGAAGACCCCCCAAATTCCCATTGTTCATCTCAAGTGGGGGGGTATTATGATTTAGTTATTGTAAAGTGCGATGTTATAAGCACTATATTATGAGCTTTATAGATTTAGTATCGAGGAGGCCACCTCGGTCACATTTGAAGATTGGAGTTGGTAATTATGCCAACAGTTGGAGAAAAGGTAGTGTGCCCATAACGACGTCCTCTAATGACACATCTACCTTGTATTTCAAGATCCGGTTTCTTGACTTCAAAGCTTGAACTTTGGGCGGACGGTAAGTGGTGATGATTTGGTCATAGATTTAGACTACCTGCTTGTTTTTTATTTTACACCATTTATATATCCCATGTCTTATCCTACCCTTTAGTCATAAAGCGTGTCTAGGTGATGCAGCGAGCAATCTTTGGTGTCTTGGCCATGGATTTGGTCATGTATCACTGATTTTGTCCACTTCGCCGTGACATGTGAGTAATGACGAGTCACCCCTTAACCTTTCTCGTGTCTACCCATATTGCCTTCGAGAATTGTTTAGCCTTTAACTCTAGTGGTGGAGATTTGTGTAACCGCCAAGCTTGTAAGATCGTGTATTTCTGTTGTTTAGATGATTCGGCTGGTCTAGGATTGTGATTATACAAGAAAGCCATTTTAGAGAGATGAAGAGAGGAGAGGGTGTTTTCTAGAGAGAGAAACAATACAAATGTAAGGTTAGATTATGAGAAAAGCACCACCCCTTCCAAGGATGGAAGGGGTATTTATAGTTACAAATGATACGCCCTCCTGACGGGCTATGGATCAGGCATACAGTGGGTAAAGACCCGTACTTCCTCCTCGGTGTTGCACTAAACTAAACTACGCTAATAACTAACTAATAAAGTAACAAATAACGTAACTAACGATATGTCTACGAGCTAACTTATGCTAGATAATATTTGGGGTGACCGACACTTCACTATGGAATTTCCAATTCCTAACAATCTCCCCCTAAGGGAGGTCACCCCATGATTTACATTTCGAATCCTAGCATTCTATTTTGTCTTCTGTTCTGAGCTCGTATACTTCTATTCTTCAAGTTTCGCAATCTTTGTGCCTTAGTTGTGCAACTTCAAAGTCTAAATGCTTTGTACTTTAAGTGGAGGTTTTTGAACTAATCCACATCTTTGATGATCTTCGAGCTTTATGGAGATCATCAGCCACAGTAAATCTCTGGATCACCCTTTATTGTGTTGCCTTCATGTGATGTTGTGACTTTTGGGCCGACATGCTCACACTTTCAGGATCATGACATCTTTCCATCAGAGTAGCGGAAGCTTTATTGGTTCATGATATTTGCAGCAGCGTAGCAGAAACATAGTATAAAAATATCAGAGTCAGGTTATGTAGATATGCACTCGTCATGATTTCTTCAATTAAATATGAATGCTGTGAGCATGTGGCTTTGGATTGACTTCTCAATTATGATCAGCTGCAACCGTCCAAATGTACCTGCAAACAACAGTTAGCAATAAAACACACGAATGTGTCTTTATCACATTCGTTGAATTGAGGTACGCGGCCCACGATTCCCCGTTGATCAGTACAAGTACTGCATGTGATCAGGTATCATTCTGAAGAATCTCCTTGACAGGGTTTCGCAGCTGCTCTAGCTGTTCTCAAACCAGAATGTCTCAAAGAAAACAACACGGAGTGAGTGAACCAGCGAATTGAGATTCACTGATTGATGAAAAATTGATTTGAAAACAATCGCGTATTGCTTGAAGAAAGAGTTTTGCAATACGACGAAGGTTTTATGAGAAAGATCAATTTTCAATCAAAAATACTTTTTGTATTTGAAAAGAATACACATTCGACGTGCTAGAGAAAAGAGATTTGCACATCGAACGGTTTTTCCAAAAGTATTTTTTCAATCAGAGATACTTTTTGTATTTGAAAATGAACACTCATTCGATATGCTAGAGAAAAGAAGATTTGCACATCGAACGGTTTTTCCAAGAGTATTCGTCATTTCATTTCCTGGACCAAGGTTGATTTAAGAGTGAATCGCCCCATCATTTCTGTCCAGTTGTCACAAGCTTGATCTTTTGGAAAGATCGCACACGTCACCCACCAAGAGCTTGTTTGATGATGGCTGTAGAAGGATTTCCATCTTCATCGTGAATACTTTACATATCACTTGGATGTTCTGGCAATACCACAAGGATAATGTGTAGGTCTCTTAATATATTGTTACTTTCCACATTTTGTGAAATAGCAAGTCTTCATTAATTTTGTGTCCTAATGAGATATTGTGGATGATCTCTTGGCTCTAGACTCAATTGTGCATTTTGGTTCCTATGCCGGAGACTAGGGAGAGGGTCTCCTTCTTCAATATCAACAATCTCTAAGAGAAAGTCGATAGATTATGTAGGTTCCCCGTGAGAATGAAACAAGTCCTTTTAAGAGGAACTTGAGTAGCTTGGGAAGTTTAGTGCAGTGCGTCACTGGGTCCATGACGTCTTGTCTTCAATACCAGTGTTACCTTAGTAACCACCAGTAGCATATGTATTGAACCCGGTTTCTGCCTTAAGGTTGAATTAATGGATGGCTATTTCTTTTCACCCTTTTCACATTCAATTCTTTTTCATTCTTCAACCCCTTCAGTGCTTACCGAGACTTCATTACTAGAACCTTGTTGGGTTTATTCCAGTTCTAGCTCTATCTCAGTCCGCACTCTTCCCATATTCTCATTTTTCTCCTTTTTTCATCATACCTAAGGACTCTACACTATCTAGTGGATTGTCCCTGGGTAGATCCCTCCCGCTCTGGCGGGATCGTGGGAACGAATACCTAACCTAACCATCCTTATAACACCATGCATAAAGTAAATTGGTCGGTCTTTTGGTATTGTTCATTCCTTTATGAAACCAATTGAAAAATCATCAGGAAAATCAATCAAGGTACTTGTGATATAATATCAAAGCATTTTGTACCTTAATTGTTTTGATCACTTAGAAATGCTCCCCCGCAACATGTGCATATGATTTTGAGATTGTTTAGCACATGGAGGCAAGAGTTCTTTGAAATAATTTCTTGATCAGAATTTCCTTAGAAAAAGCCATTTAAATTTCTTTGGTAAATTCTCCCCCTCAATATGTGCGTAGGATATTTTAAATCATTTTATCACATAGAGGAAAGAGTTCTTTTGAAGTACATCCACGATTACAAAAGCCATTAAGAAACCATTTGCTCCCCCTCAACATGTGCATCGATAAACGAAAGAGTTTAGGACATATTAAAGAGAACTTGCACTTTGAATCAAAACGATCATCATTTATCGATTTCATATTAAATCACAAATTCTCCCCCGATCAAAAATATCAAACCCTTTGAGATTTTGGATCCCAAGTGATTTAATAAGGTTTGGAAAACATGGGAGAATATTTGGCCTTGTTTAAATACTCCTTTTGTTTTTGGTTAAATGCTCCTTCACAATCATGTGCATTATGTATTTCAAAATCGTTTGCCACATGAAGGAAGGAGTGCTTTAGAAACAATCACCCTTTTAAAACCGATTGGAGATTTAAATCACGATCTCTCCCCCGATCAAAAATTTCAAACCTTTTGAGATTTGTGATCCCAATTGATTTAAATCATTTAAAAATTTTAGGGGAAAGACGTGGCTAGATTTAATTTTTGAAATTGACTGATGAGGACCAATTATAGACATTAAAGATTGTTAGTGTCAGGTATGATAGTTTTTAAGAGATCTTTAAGTAAAATAATACAATTTCACAATCAAACAAAAACAGAAAATAATTTTATTTTGAAAGATCTTTGAGTTTTAAAGAGAATCATACCATGACATAACATTAAATCTTTAGATCACCACTTATTTTGTACAAACCGGACTTTTTGTGAAGAAATATCGATTGAATATTTTTTAATTTAAATCACTCTCCCCCTCAATGGATGACCGTAGTCATTGATTGAGAGACTTAAGTATTGATAAAATGAAGTCCGGTGATTTCCAAAATTAAGTCCAATTTATTTTCAAAGCAATATTTTTCCATTTTCAAAACAGTATTTTCAGAATGTTTTAAAAATGTTATCATCCACTACTTGTCCTGTACAATGATACGTTAGGTGGTTCAGAAGCTTCTGTTGTTGCTGTAGGGCTGGAGGAAAACCGTCTGCTGATGCAGTGAGACCTCTGACATTGCATCTGTCATGCCAACTCTTCATAGAGGTCCAATTAAGCTCCGTTTCTTCATTTGATGATGAATAAAACCATCTGCTGATGTAGTGAGACCTCTTACGTTGCATTTTTTCATGCCAACTCTCTATAGAAGTCAAATTAAGCTCCATTTCTTCATTTTTCAACCCAAGATATAGTTACCCTTTCCTTTCGGCATCCAATCATCTTCATTTGTGGGATCCAGATCGGGAACAATCTTATAAACCATCTTATCTGCATATGTTAGTGGACATACAAACAGATATATGGTGGTCGACAACACCCAAACAGCAGTCGACTAATAAAAGTCAATCCAACATATCAATCATATCATAAAAGGCATGGGAATAATGTGTTCATCAAACTATAATCATCTAATCCTAACAGTCACATCCTAGAATCCTAGTCCTTCAACATAGGCAAATATCTTTTTCTGATAAGCACGTAGGATGATTAAGAAAGCCCGTTAGATGATGTAAATTTGAAAAACATTCTCCCCCTCAATCAATGACTCTTTCTATGAAAATTTTTAAATAAGCTGAAGTCATTGATTGGGTTTTGCAAATTTATGAAAACATGATTCTGATTGATTTTCAAGCAACTCATTTACCACCATTTTGTTAAAACAAATATTTTTCTGTAGAATTTTTGAAGGAAAAATATTTGAGTAGGAACAGCAGTCCTTCGACATACTTTCCTCATTTTGTTTTAGGATAAGTGCACGAAATATTTGAAAATTGGTTTAGCGCAGCACTTTCCTTTCTTGAAGAACGGGTTGCTATCTGAAATAATAGCAAACCATGGTTTAAGCACGGGTTACAGTCTGAAGTAACTGCAAGCCATATTTTTAGACATGTTTTAAAAAAGAATATATATACCTCCTGCTCGAACTTCATCTATGGTCCCGTGCCATTATTGAATGACATTTCTAAAACCGAAGATGTTATCGATACCAGAAGAGATGTCTTTGAAAAACATTATTTTCGATATTTTTTTCAAATTTTCTAATTTTTATTGATTTTTGCTGGTTTTATGTTTTTCTATTTTCTTTTTGTTGGTTTTATATTTTTTTATTTTGCTTTTTGATATATATATACATAGATAGAGTAGATGATATAGTTTAAGAAGATGATGATACGAGTACCGAGATAAGGATATCGAGCAGCCCTGTTGTAGAAGATAGAAGACATCATCTCTTAAACATTCACCACCAAAGCTTTCGAGGCTCCTGAATAGAAGATAGAACATGAGCCTTTGAGAAAGAGAGACTTTGGCAACTTCCCCCCAAACCGAAAATCCATTAGATGAGCAGATTCGAAGCTCTATTTCATGCTTGCCTTAGCCAGTGCACGAGAAGCACACCATTATCATAAATCCCGCTGCTCCTTTTAAGAACGATAGTCGAGATTCCTCGTTTGGGGTTATATCATCAACAAGAACAGCAACGTATCATCCCACTCTTTAAATTTCTTGTCATATTTCATTACCATGAAGTCTGGGGCGATCCATACCAAAATTTGTCAAGAGACCACTTTCCCCAAGTAGATGAATTGATGCAGTCAGTCTTTAGAATAGAGCTCACTTAACCCGAATACACATATACCCGAAGACAGAGAAACTTATACCATCCAAGTAGCAGATTAAGTCCGATAGCCAAAGAATAACCCCGATGTATACTTTTCTCTACCCTGATGATAGTGTATGAGCTCAAGAACCCAAGTACCAATGCCCAAAGAGAGAATAACCAATAACATTGAAGAAGCAAGCCGAATCACCGATTATCTCTGCGGATGACAATCTCTGCGGATGTCAACTCCGGAATAAGTGATTATATCTCTGAATCACTGATTAAGCACTCAAGTGAAACAGCTGAGCGCTCCCAATGTACACAATTCTCTCTCCCCTGATGATTGCGATAACATCGAAATCATCACACACTTGTGTACCTCATTTATCTTCAGAAACTAACTCTTCCATCTCTTCCCCCACATAGTGGAATAAGAACAATAAACACCATGAGTCAAACCTTGAGTTTCTCTGCGATAATGACAATAGTCTTCTCGGGATATCTTCAATCACTTAGAAGTATTAAGTTCATCAAGTTTACTCGTGTTTAGATACGTGTCTCCTTCCCCGTTGTTGGTTTTGATGCTTCAGAATCATCAACACATAAAAAGCCCAAATACTTGAAATCTGTTGAGAAGAACGCTTGAACACTTGTGAGAATCAACTTGCTGAAGTAGAATGTGAGCAAGTCTAATTGGGGATTAAATATGGCTTTTCACTCTCCCCCAATTAGTGTTCTCCCCTAAACCGACAATCTTTATGATGAATGCTTGAATTAAGAAGAAGTCTTTAGATCGTTAAATGCAACTCGTCTTTAGTCTTCTAACATGTACCAGAAAATGTAGAACCGACTGTAGACTCAACCTTCTTCAAGATTGTCCAATTGGGGAATAGAAAGTCAACATCTTCAACTCACCAAATGCATTCCCGTTAACTTACAAATAGCAAATCCCCTTAAATCAAATCCCTCCTAATCAAACAAGAATAGAAAGATGTTCATCAAGGATATCAGCCCCGCAACTAGAAGCACTTTGTAATTAATCATATCAGCCCGTGTAAAGATGTCAACCAACGGCTCTTAGAAGAAAACTTCATGTAAAGATGACCCGATAAAAAGAAGCTCGGTTCTTACATGAGTTTGGAGCCGTTTGACCATTTATTCTCAGATATAAATCAACCATGCAGTAAATTCACACTTCTTCTCCCCCTCAATAATTGCATACGGAGTTGCCATTCTTGATTTAATAAGTGAAAATCATCCAAATTCATTCTATTCACACTTCTCCCCCTCAAAGGTAGCATATGATGTCGCCATCGTCAATATAATTGAGCAAGTGGAATAAGAAAACAATCAACGGTAGCCCGGTTCACTTGATAATTGAAAGCGCGTGGAAAAATTATGAAGCATGTTGTTGAGAATGGTCATTGATAAGAAGATTTCTCTTCTTCCAAAGATAATGCCCACTGAAGCGTACACCTTTCTTTTCTTTGAGGAACGAGGCTTGAACTGTTGTGTTCAAACGTCATTATCTCTTTCTTTTCAACCTCTCTTGGCAAACTTATAATCAACCCCATTATCATTCAGTAGGCTCTTTGTCGTGACAGCTGATGGAGAAAACCCAATATGATGAATTTGACCCGGAAGTAAACTAACCCGAACTCGTGACTTAAATTTGCACATATGTAACAAAGAGCGGTGCTGAGACTTCATCCTCCATTGAATCTCTAAGTACTCTATACTCTTCATCCAACCAACCATCAAGTATAAGACGTACATCACCTCTTGAAAATCCATAATTGAATGTGACACTGAGCACTACAACGTAACTCCTTAAAGTGATAGTTATTTTGTGCTGGTAAGAGCCCGATTCCCCCAAGTGGTAAAAGAAAAGAAAAAAGTCACCCAACAATAACTAGGTTTCCAAGTCTTCGTTTTTGAAAATAAGCTCGAACAAGGATCTTGAAGAATCTTCATCCAACCATCCCCGATACCTTCAGATACTAAGTACACTCGTCCATGATATTACACTTCAACCTTAAATAACTAATATTGAATTAACCCTGTTGTCACATCTTCTGGTTAAAAGCTCAAATCTAGCCTTCTTTTACGTTTTAAGTGAACTATGATAATAGTTTCATCCCGATCATGGTTAAACACATATTACCCCGTAACACCAAGTAATTACCAAATTATCATGAGGACAATCCAAACAAACACCCAATTCATGAAGTACACCCTTTTATCCCTTCTTTGAAGTAGAAATCGTAGCACCAAAGATCAGCTAAGATCCCGAAGTACACTTTCCTTTCTCCAGGATGGTTCCATCATTACGGGATTTTACAATTCTATGGTTTAAACCGAGAAATAGTTTCTTTCGCGGGATTTTACAAAACCAAGAATAAACCGTAAGATAGATCCGGAAATGCACTTTACTATTACCAGGATGTTTCCATTGTCACGAGATTTTACAAGTCTATGATTTAAACCGAGAAATAGATTCTTTCGCGGGATTTTACAAAATCAAGACAAAACCGTAAACAATGCCAGCTTGAATGTGTTATGACAACTTTGTTTTCGGTTAATATCTGTTTTTAGGGGAACATGCAGCGGTTCATCAACGATTCTTACTCCAACATCAACAAAATCATCAACCATCCAATAAACACTTTGGTAAACACATCATTCACGAATTCTGTCGGCTATTGCAGTGACAACATGGTGAAGTAAACCCGATATGCCAAACTTGATCATGAAGTGAAATTCCCCAGATTTGTTACTTGAACTTGTACTAATCCTTTTGAATAAGAAACGGTGTACCCAATGTACAAAACCTCTTGACATATCCTCAATCTATAAATGCTCAAACAAGTCATCTTCACGGAAGGGTAGAGAGAAAGAAGACGAAATAAGTAAACGCGCCCGACAAATCTCACTTTAAATCCAAATAATAAATACCGTACAAACAACCCCGTAGTCAACTTTGTTCAAACAATAATTCAAGCCGGGACGAAATATCATTCGTGGAAATGTATACACCAAAATATCATCACCTCATCAAGTCGCATTGATAAATCTCATGATCAAATTTCATATATACGGTCTGATTATGAGAAGCCTAACCATAACTTTGAGTCCAATCCTTTTAAGCTTTTAGAAGGCCCATGTTCATAACACCAATTATTTAACCTGGTCCATTGAACAAATCTTACCAAACAATAATCTTGACTCACCAAAAATTTGATAAACCCTATGATTTGATATTTAGTAACAAATACAGATATAATCACGAAGTTTACGGCCCAACTCTTTTTACCAAGCCCACACAATCATAAGTCCGATGAGTATCAAAAACTCACATTATCACACATCTAAATACATTCGGATAAAACTCACGAGTTAATATCACATTACAGTTTATATCCGATCCAAATTACTTCAACACCCGAGGCCCAATTATAGTCAAAGGCCCACGATAGCATTATCAAAAGAGATAGCAGACGGTGATTTATTTCAGGTCCACGACAAAAGCAGTTGACATACTGGCCCACTTAAGAATCATAATACACGGCCCATACAAATTCAGACTTAATCATATAGAAACCCTATCTTCACGGGTATATTTGAGTCTCGCATCTCACATACATGACCTAATCCCACTCATATTAGTACTCCGCCCCCATCTTCAGTAGTTACACATCTCATAACAAACCCTAGCATCAACAAAAACAAATCCGCCCCCTCATCCTGCTTCTTATCACAACAGTTAAAGACCAAAACAAATCCGACATCAACATCAATTGCCAAGGCACAGGATTACCGTACCCCATCAATATCGAACCCAAATGTGATTCCCATTGAATCTGATTATAGTGACCTTGCCACAGGGATGGCTAGAAGGTTAACATAGCCACAAGGATGGATTTGAGACTTATAAGACGGCATCAAGGTCTTATCAAACATAGACGGGTAGGTTTTCTTTTGATGTTGATGTCGATTTCTTTATCTTTTGTGAGTCTTTAGCGAATCTAAGACAAGATATAACATTCTTGTCATAATCTTTCTTTGTGATTCGAATATCAATTGGAGCATGACTTCAACAAAAGCTGATCGATGATGGTATAATTTTCGTGTGATGGCCATTAGTTATGGTGTAACCAATTAAGTCCACGAAAACAAAACTGAGATCGAGTATTATCGAGTTCCATTTGATTTAGTTTTTAAAATACCTCTAGTTAATTTGAACGAATTGAGTTAAGAGATAACCTTAAGGTTATATTCTTTGACTCTTTAGATTCGGACATAACCAACAATGATTCATGATGTATTCAATATTATGTATATAGATCTTAAAGTATCTATGTGTTTGATAACCACACACAAATCTGAAACAGAGATCGGATATAAAGGATAGATGAATGAGTCTTGATTGATGGATGTGATTTGTGAGTCTGATAATCTATTTGGTTTGTAATATTGTTGGATGATGAACTCATATCTTAGATGTATGTATGTTGATGAATGTTGTTTTGTGATAGATTGAATTGTTATTGATGATTGTTATTGGTCTGATGTTATTGAGGTTGTGGTCAATGGTCAAAATCTTCTTCTTCCTTTCTTTTCTTTAACCGTAGTCATGAGTCAAGTCGCTTTACATTTTTTTATAACACAAATCGCTTACTTTTAAAGCACAAGTCGCTTTCAAAAAAAGCTACTTAGGACAAATCGCTTGTTTAGATCAGCATGTTGGTTTTGATATGCTTGTTGTTAGTCCAAGAATAATCACAATTTTCATTACAAGCCGCATTTGACCTGGTCAACACATATTGTAATAACAAATCGCTTTTAAAAAAAAGCACATTAAGACAAATCGCTACTTGACTTTTATAGACAAATCGCTACTTCTGAAAAACGTCAATACGCACCAGAACTTGATGACAAGTCGCATTCTAGTAAGACAAAACGCTCAAAAGTGTTTTTACACAAATCGCTTAAACTTTAAAACAAACAAGTCTCTTACGGTACAATGAATCTGGACAATTTTGACAAATCTCTTTATAGAACATGACACAAGTCTCTTTCAAGAATATTATTAACACCAGCAGCAGAAGCATAAGATTTAATACCAACTTGACCATATGACATTTAAAACCAGTAAGCAATATTAAAAACATTTTGATACTTAACACAAACCCATATTTAACCAACACAACAATCATCAAATTTAACACCTCTCAAGACCACGACTAACACACAAACAAACCGCATACAAAAAAATGAGCAAACCGCATAAACCCATGAAATAAACCACGAGAATCAACACAAACAACAAAACCTTGGCTCTGATACCATTTGTAGGATCGTGTATTTATGTTGTTTAGATGATTCGGGTGGTCTAGGATTGTGATTATACAAGAAAGCCATTCTAGAGAGATAAAGAGAGGAGAGGGTGTTTTCTAGAGAGAGAAACAATACAAATGTAAGGTCAGATTATGAGAAAAGCACCACCCCTTCCAAGGATGGAAGGGGTATTTATAGTTACAAATGATACGCCCTCCTGACGGGCTGTGGATCAGGCATACAGTGGGTAAAGACCCGTCCTTCCTCCACGGTGTTGCACTAAACTAAACTACGCTAATAACTAACTAATAAACTAACAAATAACGTAACTAACGATATGTCTACGAGCTAACTTATGCTAGATAATATTTGTGGTGACCGACACTTCACTATAGAATTTCCAATTCCTAACAAAGCTTATGATAGAATACATGCTATGACTGTGAGATTGAGTGATCACCCCGAAATTGACACTTAGAATAGTTAAGAGATTTGAGTGTTTCGTTCCCATTTCGTGAGTTGTTCGGCTTTGTTTTATTCTAGCATAAGGGATTTATAAACTTATTTTTTCCAGGTTTTGGGAGATATCTTTTTAGGAATGTTTCTAATAAGGTCTACTTGAGGGCAAGTAGAGTTCAAGTGGGGGGATATTTGATAACATCAAATAGTACTGAATATTAAGTGTCAATTTCCCCTGTTAATGCTTGTAATTTATATCATTTATATCGATTTATGCTTGTTTTCCATTGTTTTCCACTTTCAGATAAATTACGAGCATTGGAGCTAAAGAGACGCATAACTGGAGAAATATCAAAAGATTTATCATAGTAAGCTACTTTGAAGAAGTTACGGCGTAACTCATCTCTCAAATTACGCCGTAACTAAAGCATGACTCAGAAAACCAACTCATCAGAAGGTTACGGCGTAACTCTCCCCAAAGGCTACGACGTAACTATATTTGGTCAAATGAGGTTCCACGCCGCTGATAACTACGCCGTAACTATTTCATCAACTAAGGCGTAACCAAGTTTATTGAAGACTACGACGTAACCACTAATAAGGTTACGCCGTAACTAGCAGATCTAGTGCAAAATACGAAGGAATTGAAGGTTATGGCGTAACTTTTATTATAGTTACGCCGTAACCCATATCTGGCCTATAAATACCCCATGAATTCCAGCATTTCTAATCATCCCATTCCACACACTACAACCAGAGAACGTGGGAAAAAGCTCAAGGTAGGTCTAGAGGAGCATACGGAGCTGTCTCCAAGGGAGAAATCACTCCCCTACGATAAGCATTAGCATTTTATATTTTCTTTACTTTCAATTCATGTATTTCGTACCTTTGAATATTGAATTGGTTTGTATGATTAATATGAGCGGCTAAGCACCTCTTGGTGCTGGCCTAGTTATGATTCCTTAATTGTTTTGTTTGCATTTACATTACTTCCGCATAATTATTTCTAAGTGTATGCATGCATAGTTTATTGGTAGCTACCCTGGTTTTGGTAGTTTTGAATGGCGGTAGAGGCCAATTGCCTAGGAGATATGACCAACTGACCCTAGGTGAGCGGACTAAGACGGGAAGGGTAAGATATGACCAACTGATGACCCTTTCTACTTGTGCGATTTGACCAACTAATCACCTACCGTTTGGATGAACTTAAGAATTAGGGGGTGAGTGTTTAAGTTGCTAACGCCCGGGCACTCACTATTATAAATCTAGCATGTAGCGATACTTAATGACTTGGCTTAGGGGACCAGGAACAACAAGACTTTTGAGGGGACACCTGACTTCTCCTGTGGTGGCATCTTTGCTGATAGGTTAGGGCGAATTGACCAAATGTTGTCCTCTCGACTTTGACCCCGCCTGAAGTAATTAGAAGTAAGTAGACGTAGACATTACTAGATAGGAGGAATAACTAGGTTAGCACCAATATTCTCTATTGATTTACCCTTTACCTTTTATTTGCTTTTATCTGCTTTAGTAGTTTAATTAATTAATTCCTTATCGAAACCATTATTAATCTGTGACACTTAGACTTAGTAATAATTCAACACAGATAGCTCTTGGGACGACCTCGGCTTTACCGAATACTACACTACATACGACCGGGTACACTGCCTGTTAGTGCACTAGGGTAGACCATAAGTATAACGAGACTTTATAAATATTAAAACCTGGTCAATAAAACCTACATCAATCAACATCGAATAAATCTTTAGCTCGTCAACTAAAGGCCTTAAAAACACATCTGTGTCACGGGGCTCTTTCCAGGAATAAGAAATGCAAGTTGAACATATGACTCTTTTAATTCCATCCAAGGAGGTAATTTATAAACTGATATAAAGACGGGCCAACACGTATAAGGATTCGAACACAAACTAGTTGGACTGAAACCATCGGTGCATAGCCCAAAGCGAACATTACGGGTTCCATGCGCAAATAGTGGATCTTCCTGGTAACGAACACACATGCATACTAGGTCTTGGAGGTACCGAAAGACCCTTTTTACCGCTTCAAGGTGCTTTTTAGTAGGCTTTTCCTGGTAACGAGCACACATGCATACAACGAACAGAATATCAGGTCTACTGGCAGTGAGATACATCAGGGATCCAATCATACTATGATATTTAGTTTGATCAACCGGGATCCCTGAGTGGTCCTCATCCAGTTTTGTTCGTTCCACCATGGGAGTGTCAACAGGGTCACAAGAATCAAATACAAATTTCTTTAAAATTTCATTTGCATATTTAGATTGATTAATGAAAATGCCTCCGGGATTTTGTGAAATTTGTAATCCTAAGAAAAATGACATTTGTGTGGAAAACTAGAAAGGGGGGTTGAATAGTTTTGCCGATTTTAAGTTTAGTTTCAAAAACTTTAGATTCGATCTTATGTGAATTCTTATGGATAGATAGAAAGTATGAAGCAATAAGTAATGTAAGTAATGAAAGCAAGTAAAGTAAATAATAGAAAGTAGTGACACAAGTGATTTATAGTGGTTCGTGTCTATATTTCAAATCCATTGTTGCAAATTCTAAAGTATTTTTCCAGATTTTCACTTTTCTAACAGCCAACATTCTATATAATTATATATATAAACATATTTCTCCACTTTCTGCATTCAAAAATTTACCTATTCTTTCCCAACTTCAAACCTTTACCCAAAACTTCATTATAACATATATATATATATATATATATATATATATATATATATATATATATATATATATAAGTATAATAACATGTATTTAGTATCAAATCTATATGAACATAACAAGAGTAAAAATAATAACACAAGAACACTAATATATATACATATTTGCATCTTTTCTTTTAAACACAACAACATTTTTACACAAACATGATATGGTGGTGAAAAATATATATGTAAAGGATGTATGTATGTAACTAAATAAAATAAAGTGAGTTGAGTTGAGTGTGTTCTTACAAAGGTGATTGAAGCAAGATTTTCGACTAGGATTTAAATTTCTAAGGTCTCGTCTACCTAAGGTCTACCTATTGCACTAACAAGCAGTGAACCCGATCGTGCGTAGTATAGAAGGTGGTAAAGCCGAGGTCGTTGCTAAAAGTTATGTAGATGAGGATCTTAATTAATTCTAGTGTCACGTTTTTTAAAAGGATTAACTTGAAATGATTAATTATACTAAAAAGCGATAAATAAAATGCGAAAAATAAATGAGGTTGTTAACAATAGAGAGAAAGTGTGTTAACTTAATTATTCATCCTATCATGCTATGTCTATGTTTTCTAATTACTTCCTATTGATTCAAGTGGGGATTCAATTTTCCAGACTCCTTTGGTCAATTCGACAAAGGTTCCTACCTGACATCAAAGTGAGGAGACGGGGATCTCTAGCAACCTAAGCTAAGTCATTAAGTACCCTACATGCAAGATTCGAAACAATATGTGCCCAGGCGCTAGCATCTTAGACACACATCCCTAACTTCTTAAGTTCCTCCTTCCGTACAGTGATCCTTTGGTCAATTCGCACAAGAGGGATTGATAATCCTTTGGTCCTTTCTCCTACTTCCCTAGGGTCCTTTGGTCAATTCTCCTAGGGTCCTTTGGTCAATTCTCCTAAGCAAGTAAATACGACCGCAACTCAAAACTACCGAAGCTAGGGTGACTATCAGCGAACTACGCATGCATACACTAGAAACAATAATAGAAGCGTGAAAACATAAACAACACAATCAAGGAATCATAACTAAGCTAGCACTAAAGCTTATCGATGATATCGTGTAATGAAATAGAAATCACTAAAGCTTATCGATGATATCGTGTGATTTCTCCCTTGGAGATAGCTCTAAATGCTGAGTATGATCTGCCCTTGGAACCCTCTTCACGTTCTCTGCTTTTGTGTGGTGATTGAATGATGCATAATGCAGATTTTAGGGCTTGTATTTATAGGCCCGACCATAGTTACAGCGTAATCTAATAATGTTGTTATGCCGTAACTTAATTATCCTCCAAACTCAACTCTTGTAGTGATGATTACGGTGTAACCTTAAGAATAGTTACGCCGTAATTCTAAGCTCTGCCGTAAACATAATAATTGACTACGCCGTAACTTAATTATCCTCCAAACTCAAGTCTAGTAGTGTTGGTTACGTCGTAACTCATGCTTGGAGGTTACGGCATAGTTGATGGAGACCTGAAATTCCACATGACCTAGATAGTTACGGTGTAACTTAAGTTGATAGTTACGTCATAATTGTTGTTGACTTGGTATTCATAACCGTAATCCTAGCTACGGCGTAATTGGGAGTAGGGGTTACGCCGTAGCTTATTCAATAAAAGCATAATAAGGTGAAAATCATTAAGAATATCTCCAAAACCACGTCTCTAAGCTCCAATGCTCATATATTACCTGGAAACAAAATATAAGGAATAAGAGTATAAATCCATATAAAAAACATAAAATATGAGCATAAATAGAGGAAATTGACACTTAAAAATCAAGATTATTTGATATTATCAAATATCCCCCCACTTGAACTCTACTCGCTCTCAAGTAGACCCTATTAGAATAATTTCTAAAAAAATATATCTCCTAAATTACCTGGAAGATATAAGTATAAATCAATGATACATGACCAAATCCATGGCCAAGACACCAATGATTGCTCGCTACATCACTTAGACACGCTTCATGACTAAAGGGTAGGATAAGACACGAGAAATTATAGGTGAAAAATGAAAAATAACAAACAAATAGTCTTAAACTATAACCAGGTTGTCATCGTCCACCGTCCATCCAAAGTTCAAGCTTCAAGATGAAGAAATCGGATCATGATGTATCAAGTAAATGTGCCATTAGCGGACGTCATGATGAGCACATTACCTGTTCTTCAAACTGTTGGTGTAATAATGTCACCAACTTAAATCTTCAAATGTGACCGAGGTGGCGACGCCAAAGTCAAATGGAAACGGATAGGCTAAATCTTCAAAAGTCTTGAATATATGAAGAAAATGGCCAAAGTCAAGAATCAAGACACTCAAGCTGCTAGAACAGAAGCTGACGGCGTCACAGCCTAATGGCGACGCCGTCACAACACACCTTGAGATGACTCAGAGAGCAAATTGCTATTTTGCACTTGACGGCATTAGGTTTTAAAGAGTAGGGCGTCACAACTCAGACGACCTAGATTTGGATCCCGACGGCGTCAGAAGATGAAGCCGACGGCGTCACAAGCATAAGGTGACACCGTCACAGAGTTGATGTGGCCAAGACAAAAACCTAATGGTGGTGACCCGACGGCGTCACAATTAAAGAGTGACGCCGTCGCATATTGTAACTCTATATATAGAATTCGAATTTTCAGTATTTAAAGAGGTAGTTTTTGTGGAGTAAAACCTAAACCAAACTTTGGCTGTCTTGGGCAGTATCTTAGGGTTCCATACCCTATTTTACAACAAGATAAGTGATTTACTTCATTAATTCAATTATGTCTTCAATTGTTTGTGTGTATGCTTGCATGTTTTCCATGTCCGGCAAATTTACTTGTGTGTTTGCTTAGATCTATGAAACCTAGGTATTCAATATTGATTGGTTGTCTCTTATCTTAATTGTGATTGACCTAGTATTGCGATAGGTCAATTGTTATGTTTTTAATGCTTGAGTAATCTTTGTGAACATTAGTTTATAATCACCTAGAGTTATTGTAGTCTAAACATCCAAAGGTAACCTTTGAGTTAGTTTATGAATCATAGAGATTTCATAGGCAATAACCTTAAGGTAGTCTCAAAGAGTTAGGGAAAACGCATACCCTACGACCTTAGAAGACACAACGCGTTAAGAATAAGGACGTGACAATTCAACCATCAATAAGAGATAACTAGGGAGTAATAGCATCTAGGTAAACACATTTTTAATCATCATACAAACACACATAAATTAGACATAGACTACCCTTTAGCTTAGTTAATTAGATTAGATAATAGTAGAGTAATCGGTAGAAATACCACCCCCCAAATCCAATACCCCGAGATTCATATTTTTCAATTTCCTAAAAAATATAAAAAAGATAAAAAATTATATTCCTCAACCCCAACCTTAGCGTAGTAATTTCTCACTAGCATTCCTATTCTCCTAGAGAACGATATAAATTCCCTAGACTTACCCTAATACTACACTGCAACGATTAGGTTCACTGCCTAGGGTGTTGAAAACCTTGCTCGACGAAAAAGAGGTTCCTTTGACCCCGAACGCGGGTTGTACGCGTATCAAGTTTTTGGCGCCACTGCCGGGGAATAGAATAGCTAGTTAGGAGTCTATCTCGTTTAGGTTCCCTTGCTTGATTCCTATCAAGTAAGATTTTTTCTCATTTTTAGCTTCCTCGTAGTCTATCCCCCTTCTTTGTGACCTTGGTTCGTAACCCCATCACTTTTCATCATAGAAGGTGATAATCAACCACCACTCATCAACCCACCACCAAATGACCCGCCTAGAGGCCATACTCTTGGTGAATACTCAAGAACAAGCCACCTAGGCTATAGAAACACCATTGAGCTTCCCGACCAAGCCCAAGCTACGGCCCTTCAATCCGACACCATCTGTTTGGTGCAAAACGGATGTGCATTCCATGGACTTTGTTCCGAAGATCCTAATCAGCATCTTAAGGATTTCCTTAAAATCTTCGATTCCATGGACCTCGATGCTACTACTCGGGAGACCACGCGCCTGCGTCTCTTCCAATTATCTCTACGGGACCAAGTTAGTAATTGGCTTAAGCGACTTCTCGCCGGCTCCATCTCAACTTGGGATGATCTCACCTCTCGTTTCCTTGCCCAATTTTTCCCACCGGGAGAAACTATGAGCTTAGGAATGAAATCTTGATGTTCCAAAAACGTCAAGGTGAATCTCTCTACGAAGCATGGACTCGATTCAAGGACTTACTCCATAAAGTCCCTCATCACGGCATTGATCTTTGGCTTCAAGTCCAACTCTTTTATGATCATGTCAATTTCTCAACTAAGCGATCCATTGACCAAGCGGCCGGTGGTAAACTTAGTGATCTCACCGCGGAAGAATCATGGGGTATAATAGAGGACCTTGGTCTCTATGACAACGAAAGTTGGAATGACCCCCGTGATTTGCCCAAAACCGTAAAGGCAATCTCCTTGCCTCCTATTAACTCACAACATTTCGACCGTAAGATGCTCGAGCTTGAAGATCAAGTCAAATTCCTAATGAGCTCCTACAAAAATCCTAAGTCTTCACATCAAGTGAACAAAATCACTCTACCTTGTGAGTTATGTAGTGGTCCCCACGACACTCGTGATTGTACAAGACTCCCCGAACAAGCTTTTGAGGACTATGCCTCCACGAGTACCAATGGAGCGGGAGAGAAGTGGTACACTTTCAAGCCCGAACAAAACAATTTAGGAAACTTCTATAACCCCTCATGGACGAATCACCCTAACCTTAAGTGGAATCAAAATTCAAACCCACCCCAAAGCTCATCTAGTCCACCTAATAGGTTCAACCCTCCAAACACCGGGAACCCCACTAGTCTTGAGGCAATTGCATCTAGATTCATGTCATTTCAAGAAACTCGATTGACTAATCTTGAAGCCGATTTCAAGCAACTACAAGGCGAGATGACAAACAAGCTTGACGCCCTCTTAAAAAGCCTTCAATGATTGGGAAATTGGAGCACTCCCAAGTGATACTATAAAGAACCCAAAAGTTAATTCGATTTCATCGACTTCATGTTCTTGTTCACCATGGGAGAGTGCACATCCATGCCCCTCACACCCAACGGTCCACTTGGTAAATGCTATCAACAAGTGTTCCAAGAGATCCCAAATGAGGTACCAAGGCCCCGCACCATTGGTACAACCAACTCTTAAGAAACCCGTCAACCAAGAACCCAAACCTAATCTGGAAGAGGAGTACAAGGAACTCCATCAAGAAAAACTGGTTCTTGAAGTCTTAGCTCATGCACTTTATTATAATGCTTTAAAAGAAAAATGTGAGCGAGAACTAAAACTTGGGAAACATGGGTCCGTGTTTGTGCAAAACAATTTAACTAAGAAGTTAGACGATCCTGGGCTATTCACTCTTCTGTGTAGGCTTGGAACCTCCAAACCTCTTGATGCTCTAGCCGACTTAGGATCATGCATCAATCTTGTTCCGTTGTCCCTCCATAGAAGCCTTAACTTAGGTAAGATTGAACCAACGGAAACTATCTTAGGTCTAGCGGACGGTAGTATTGCATATCCGATAGAGATAATAAAAGACATGGTAGTACACGTAGGAGAATTGACTCTTTTGGCGTATTTCTATGTGCTAGACATGAATAAGGACCTGACATGCCCATTGCTAGTAGGAAGGGGATTCTTAGCTACCGCTAGTGCCATCATTGATTGTAAGATGTCTAAAATAGTGGTAGGAGAAGAGAGTGCTAGGTCAATTTACGATGTTAAAAAGCATATTTACTACAAGGAAGAAGAAATCCCCCATGAGATTAGGTTGGATAGAACGCCATCTAGATATGGACCTTGCATTAATAAAGACTTCATAGGTCCCCAATGACCTTTCCATCTAGATGAAGCCTTTGCTAGTAAAGCAACTTTCCATGAAAAAGAATTGGCTAGGGACATGGAAGTGAACCCGTTCGAGGACGCCTTAGTGTTTAGGAAGATGACCGAGTTCCTAGGAAGCTTGCCCGTCAACCTTGTCATGAATAAGTGGAAAGTTGAGAGCGATAAGCCTAAGCATAAGTGGAATTGGGATAGACCGCCTAGTGATGGTAATGGAGAGTGGCATATTAGGATAACGATCTATGACCCTGATGGAGAGAAGTTTGAAAAGGCATACCGAACTAAGCGTACCACTAGGAACTTAAATGATAAGTTTGATCTTTATGACATTCTTGAGGATAAGCTTACTTATATAGGTACGTAGGGGCACGACTTTGAGTCTAGCTACAAGACTCGTAAATAAAGAAAAGCGCTTCGTGGGAGGCAACCCATGCTTAATTGTTTGCTTGTTTGTGTGTCGTATGTCTTTTATTGATTGTTTATTCTCATGTTTGAATTTGTAAAAATGCTTTATTTTGTCTTTAACCTCGTCTTAATTACATATAAAGGTATTTTATAAAAGGGATAAGTGTAGGGAGGATTACACACATTTTCAAAAAGAACCTGAACATGAGAATTACGATTATTAAAAAGATATACATGCGTGTTTGTTAGAGTCAAATGCTTGTATCGAGTCATAATGGATGTTTTGCAGGAAATTTTTCGAGATTCTAAAGATATAAATTTTCCATAATTTTTTCCAGAAAATCGCAGACCAGTTTCTGTCAGGATAACCTAACAGCGTCAGGGTCGCAACCTGACGGCGTCAGGAGGAGTAGAAACAACTTCTAATTTTTTCTCGTTTTCTGTGCTACTTATAAATTTTTGGAATTTCCCAGGTCTTAATTTTCCAGAAAATCTGTAAACATCCATTCCACAAGCATTATATCCTAGTTTAGTAGAGTCATATATATATTGTTACCGCCGATTTTACAGGAAGGTTTTGTTTGTTTTCTTCAAGTGTGCAGGTTTTATTTATCAAGAAGAAGATACATAAGATTGGATGGAGCTTTTCACGCATACATTCTTCTTGAAGAAGGATTTAACCACTACTTCACATGGATCCTACCGAGCTAATCAGGGGAGTATTAGTTTCTTTCGTTTTTAATTACCTTCCATTATCATAACTTTGATACTTTCGGGGAACATTGGGGACAATGTTCAGTTTAAGTTTAGGGAGGGAAAATAAAACGGGAACTTTGAAACTATGCTTATCCTTGATTATTTGCCTTGTCCAATTTCATTTGTGTAATAAACCATGAGAAATATCGGTTAGGGTAATTTTGGCACCAAATTAAAAAAAATTTCATGACATGTAGGAGTTGGCCATTAGTCTTAATAAAGCGTCTCATGGATAGGAAGTTATATGACTAGCACAAAACCCTTTACCACTTAAATTCCACCCAAAATGTGAGGATCGCCCATAGATTTGTAGGAATTAAAGAATTCCTCTCTAATGCTTCGAGTGTGTACCGGTAGTATAATAGATTCTAGAACTTTTTTTGTGATGCATTCCGAGATCGCTAGTGAGACTACACTTATGTAGTTAGGAATAACTAAATGATAAGAGGCATTAGGATAACCCTTGTTTGATACCTGTATTATAATTACTTCTTCCACATTGTTTGAGTAATTCCCACACACCATTGCGTTGTACTCATCTTTAGTACACGATACCCCTAGTTAACCCCTCAGAGCCTATCCTTTTCGCGATTCTCGTGATGTTTCGGTTTTCCAGAATATCAATGAAGAGCATTGTTTACACTCCACTCCCAAATGTACACCCAAATCGCCTTAGTCTACCTTGTATGTACTCACTTTTAGTGCATTATTGTTATCATATTAAACCCTTAGTTCAATTATCTAGTTGCTTGCATAAGTAGCTAAGTTGAGTCATATCCTTTGTACACAGTTTTGGGATGATTGGGACTCATGGGAAAAGTTAAATTTTATGAAATGACGGGAAGGAACGTTAAATTCAAATTCCCTTTACTTACGTAATAATGTGCTCCAAGTGTTTTGATCTTTTCAATTCGGGTCAAATTAGTGTTAGAATAATAAAAACTCAAGTGTAGGGATGTGCCTATAAATCCTTATTATTTTGATGTTAGCGTAGAGGATGTTAGAGTAAAAGTGTATGAATGAAAAAAAAAAAAAAAAAGAAAAAAGAAAAAAAGGGCTACCATCCTACGTCTATCTTTAAATTTATGCTTGTTTTTTTCAATGTTATCTAGAGTTTAGAGTGTCGAGTCTTGGCTTAGCAACGCCATTCTTCTCATGCTTGTAACATAAAGATTTTAGACTTGCCACCACTAAATCGCCTATCCCACCAAACCCTTTGTTTCCCTACCGTAAGCCTAACGTTACAACCCTTTAAAAGACCTCTTGGAAAGTTTTTTTTCTAGGTGCTTACGCCAAAACGATGGAGGTTTGATCTAGTCTCAAGCTTATGGTAATCTATGTACTAGGACCGGTTAATGAGTGTTTATCTTCCATTTCCAACTTGATATATTTCATATACACCCGAGAGATGAGAGTATCCAAACACCACTTGTGGGGTGCTAGTATGTAATTTCCATGCTTGTTATGACTTTTGCGGGGCTTATACTTGTTGTGAATTGTTCTAAACTAATGCTTCATGACCCCTAACTTATAAATTAATTGGCTAAAATCACATTTGCTTGAGGACAAGCAAATACCAAGTGTAGGGATATTTGATAAGGATTTAAAAGGTACACTTTTGAAGGGTCATTTAAGCCCTTAATCAATCACTTTTGTATCCGTTACTACTTAATTTCGTTCCTTTTCACATTTTAGGTCTCTTGAAGGCAAATTGCTGGAATGACACTTATTCAGACGAAAAGTCGTGAATATATGAAGAAAATGGCCAAAGTCAAGAATCAAGACACTCAAGCTGCTGGAACAGAAGCTGACGGCATCACAGCCTAATGGCGACGCCGTCGCAATACATCTTGAGACGACTCAGAGAGAAAATTGCTATTTTGCACTTGACAGCATCAGGTTTTAAAGAGTAGGGCGTCACAACTCAGACGGCCTAGATTTGGATCCCGACGGCGTTAGAAGATGAAGCCGACGATGTCACAAGCATAAGGTGACGCCGTCACAGAGTTGACGTGGCCAAGACGAAAACCTAAGGGCGGCGACCAGACGGCGTCACAATTAAAGAGTGACGCCGTCGCATATTGTAACTCTATATATAGAATTCGAATTTTCAGTATTTAAAGAGGTAGTTTTTATGGCGTAAAACCTAAACCGAACTTTGGCTGTCTTGGGCAGTATCTTAGGGTTCCATACCCTTTTTTACAACAAGATAAGTGATTTACTTCATTAATTCAATTATGTCTTCAATTGTTTGTGTGTATGCTTGCATGTTTTCCATGTCTGGCTAATTTACTTGTGTGTTTGCTTAGATCTATGAAACCTAGGTATTGAATATTGATTGGTTGTCTCTTATCTTAATTGTGATTGACCTAGTATTGCGATAGGTCAATTGTTGTGTTTTTAATGCTTGAGTAATCTTTTTGAACATTAGTTTATAATCACCTAGAGTTATTGTAGTCTAAACGCCCACAGGTAACCTTAGAGTTAGTTTATGAATCCTAGAGATTTCGTAGGCAATAACCTTAAGGTAGTCTCAAAGAGTTAGGGAAAAACGCATATCCTACGACCTTAGTAGACACAACGCGTTAAGAATAAGAACGTGACAATTCAACCATCAATAGGAGATAACTAGGGAGTAATAGCATCTAGGTAAACACATTTTTAATCATCATACGAACACACATCAATTAGACATATACTACCCCTTAGCTTAGTTAATTAGATTAGATAATAGTAGAGTAATCGGTAGAAATACCACCCCCCAAATCCAATACCCCGAGATTCGTACTTTTCAATTTCCTAAAAAATATAAAAAAGATAAAAAAATAATATTCCTCAACCCCAACCTTAGCGTAGTAATTTCTCACTAGCATTCCTATTCCCCAAGAGAACGATATCAATTCCCGAGGCTTACCCTAATACTACACTACAACGATTAGGTTCACTGCCTAGGGTGTTGAAAAACTTGCTCGACAAAAAGGAAGTTCTTTGACCCCGAACGCGCATTGTATGCGTATCATTACGACGAAATAATAGAGGGAAATTACATCATAACTAGTTGAAACCTAGAGTGAACTGCTACTGAAGAACTGTTACGGCGTAACCTAAGAGAAAAGTTATGTCGTAACTAGCTAACGGGATGTAATCCAAGAGCCCATAAACGTCATACATTCAACTTCAATTCCTGCAAAAGGTTAAAACAAAAACATAAAACCCAACAATACTGAATAAAAAAAAAGGGAAAAGGATAATTCAGGTTGTCTCCTGAAAGAGCACTTTTTTTTATTAACGAGTCTTTAAATTAGACTCAAAGCCACGGGGCTTAGAAGTGGTTGTTTGTCATTTCGTGGATAAAGCATTCTCCACGTTGAATCCATTTGATGCGCGTTTCGTCCCTCTTATATTTTTCACCAAGCTTTAAGCAACCCATGTAAAATTTCTTGATCTTTTGGTGCGGGTGTTTAAACCCGTTGACTTTATCTTCATTGCTTATATCAAGGAGTGGTCGGACATGACTTAATTGCCTCTTGGTCTAGTTTTTAAAGTTCAGAACGGTTCTTGGCATTTTAAAAGCTGTCTTTTCGTTGCCAATTTTTAGCCAAACCACCCCCTCTTCGGAATTCCCATCTAATCCAAATATAGCCTTGAAAGGCTTTCCAAGAATCACCCTGGGGAGTCCATTTTCCACGAATTCACTAGTGTTATCTAACACCACAAGGTCGACCAAGAAGGTGTGCGTCCCGACAAAAACATGAATATTTGTTGCGATTCTGAGGAAATTATTTCCCTTGTACTCGAACTCTTTATTCATAAACTGGTTGTAACATTCCTTGGACATGACATTCACTAGAGAATTCATATCAACAAAAGGATGGAAATCAATGAACCCGATCTTGTAAGAAATTTGAAGATTATAGGGATTTCGATGATGAATTCGAGTTCCCATCCCAAATAACTTTGGTTGATCCGGTGGTGAAAACGTTTTTCCATGATCGTCATGCCAAGGGACCATGTCAATGTCGCTAGAAAAATCATCAGGACCAATGCCTAATCTCTCCTCATCTTCTTTATAGTTAACGAAAACATCAAAATCTTCCCTTGAAGAAACATCTTTACGTTTTGAAGGAGTTTTAGGAGCTTCATTCAAAAATTCTTCCAAGACATCCCCCAAGTCGTCATTATCCTGAACATGATTTACCATACAAACCTTTTTTTGGACATAAAAACGTTCATTGGCTCTGAAAGTAATAATTTCTCTATTAGCTTCCAATGTCATTTTTCGATCGATAACATCAACCTTAGTGTGAGCGGTTACGAGCATGGGCCTTCCTAAAATACTTGGGATCCTGTTGTCTTCTGCAATATATAATATAACAAAATCCACTGGAAAAAGAAACCTGTTAATTTTACTATGACATTTTATACAATTCACTTAGGAATCCGCATGGATTTATCCGCCATCTCGATATCCATCTTGACCGGCTTGAAACTCCCAACACCCATACGTAAAAACATAGAATAGGGCATGATAGTAATACTGGCTCCCAAATCAGCCAAAGCATTGCAAACGTTGAGATTACCTATTAGGCACGGGAGAGTAAAACATCCTGGGTCTTTTTCCTTATGTGGCAATTCATTTCTTAATATGGCCGAAAACTGAGCATTTAGTTTAACCGATGCTATCACTTCAACCACACTTTTCCTATCAATTAATTCTTGCATAATTCAAATTTCATTAGTTTTAATGGTATTAATCAAAGGTAAATTTACCGGAAGAGCCCCCAAGTCTTCAAGTAGGAGTTTTTCTTTGTTAAGCCTTTTCTTGACCCTTTTAGAGAAGGTGGTTGGCTCATATGAAACTTCCTCAATCATTACTGAGTTGACAATTTCTTCATTAGCTTTTTTATCACGTTTAACCAAATAATCAGTTATGGCCTTGGAGCACAAGTCCACTTTCGTGTCTAAGCTTTTGATTCGGTCATCGTGAGTCTTAAGAAGGATATTGTGCTATCAACAAATTCCCTCAACATCTTTTCCTCCCATTCTTATCTCTTTTTGGATTCCTCAATATATTTAAGAACAACTTCTTCCAAGTCAACTCTCACCTTGGTGCTAACTAAAAATTTTACCTCTTTCATCCTTCGAGCTTCATCCTCTTTAAATTTCTCTTGTCTCCTTGAATCTAATTTCATCCCATAATCTTCTTCCTTTTTGGTCATTGTTTTCATGACCTTCTGATAAGGATTTAAAACATACGTTTTTAGGGGGTCATTTAAGCCCTGAATCGATACATTTTATATCCATTACTATTTAAAATCGTTCCTTTTCATATTTTAGGTCTTTTGAAAGAAAAATGCTGGAATCAAGCACATTTGGACAAAAAGGAGCGAAAACATGAAGAAAATGGCAAAATCAAGAAACAAGGCTGTTTTGCAAGCCTGACGGCGTCCCAACCTAAAGGGTGACGCCATCGCTAAGGAGGTTTTTATCATTAGATTGCAAGCAACGACTCAGGTGTGAAAATAGTTCTACAACATGACGGTGTCATGCCTATTTTCTGGTAGGCGTCTCTCTTTGTTTTACACCAGACGTCCAAAACCCAATTCAAGACGACGTCCTTTATGAAGCCAGACGACGTCACACATCTCAACTGACGTCATCCCAACGATGACTTAGCCCAAACAAAACCCTAATGACGGCGACCAGACGATGTCAACAACAAAATGCAACGCCGTCGCATTTGTAAATCTATATATAGAATTTGATTTTTCTGCATTTAGTGTGGTAGAATTTTGGAGAGCAAACCTTAGTTCATGTGTATTCTGACATGGACAGTATTTTGGGGTTCCAAACCCTTCTTTACATCAAAAGATAAGTTTGTTAATCCATTATATCACCATGTTTATCCTATGTTTAATTGTTTGTATATATGCATGCTTATCCATTATGAGTAGCTAAATTACTATTGTGTTTGCTTAGATCTATGAAACCTAGTTATTGATTATTGTTAGGTTGTCTCTTATTTTAATTGGTAAATGCTAAAGTAAGGAAAACTAGCTTCTTCTTTAATTGTTGCGAGCTTGAACATCCTAAATAGCACAAAGCTTGAGAGTGCACTTAAGCCATCGTTGTGTTTATTTCGTGAATTGTACCTTTAGGATAATAGAGTATTCAGAGGAGATACTACGGTACTTGGCGATCCCAGATAGTCTAGAGGAGAGTTACAATTCATAGAACTAGGGAATTCGGCACCCCCCCCCCCTATGACCACACAGAATAAAACGCACCAATTAGAATGAGAATGTGACAATTCAAGCGACCAATAAAAGATAAATATGGAGTAAGAACATCTAAGTAAACACACTTTTAATCATCATAAGAACAAACCTTACAATACATATCTTACCTTTTCTTTTTCATTACTATAATTAGTTATTAGTTTAAAGAATTAGTAGTAACAATCGGTAGAAGTACCACCCCCTACTCCTATACCCCGAGATTTTACTTGTTTTTCTAAAAAATATAAAAAAGCTAAAAGGAATCACCCTCAACCTCACCTTCTCGTCATACATCTCTACTAGCATATCTATTCCCCTAGAGAACGATCAACCCCCTGGGCTTACCCATACTACACTGCAACGATTAGGTACACTGCCTAACGGGTTGTAAAGCTTGCTCACGGAAAAGGAAGTCTTTCGACCACGAACCCGCTATCAAGTTTTTGGCGCCGCTGCTAGGGAATAGAATAGCTAGTTAGTTTTCTATCTTGATTAGATCTACTCGCTTGATTTTTATCAAGTGATCTTTTTTCTTTTTTTTCTTAGTTTTCTTTTAGTCTATCCTCCTTCTTTGTTTTTTTGTTCGTAGCCTTGTAACTTTTCACCATGGGTGACAATCCACCAAACAACAATCCACCACCACATCATCCATTAACACCACTCGACCCGCCAAGAGGCCGTACTCTTGGTGAATACTCTAGACCAATCCATCAAGGTTATAGGAACACCATCGAGCTTCCACATCAAGCTCAAACTACAGCCCTGCGATCCGACACCATCTGGTTGGTGCAAAACGGATTTGCATTCCATAGACTTCGTTCCGAAGATCCTAATCAGCATCTCATGGATTTCCTTAAAATCGTTGACTCTATTGACCTTGATGCTACCACTCGGGAGACCACGCGATTGCGTCTCTTCTAATTCTCTCTATGGGACCAAGCTAGCAATTGGCTTGAGCAACTTCCCACATGATTCATCTCAAGTTGGGATGATCTCACCACCCATTTTCTCCATTTTTTCCATCGGGGAGAACCACCAAACTAAGGAATGACATCTTGATGTTCCAATAACGTCAAGGTGAAACCCTTTATGAGGCGTGGATTCAATTCAAGGACTTACTCCACAAAGTCCCTTTATGAGGTGTGGAATCTATTCATGGCATTGATCTTTGGCTCCAAGTCAAAATCTTTTATGATTATGTCACTCCCTCCACTCGACAAACTATTAATTATGCCGCCGGCGGAAGATTAAGTAACCTCGATATCGGAACATGTTGGGAGGTCATCAAGAAATTAGTACAATACGAAGAAGAAGAATGGGAGGATCTGGTACTCCCAAAAGAAAGGAGTTTGGATGCCCAAGAACAATTATTCAAAGGCATGGAGGAACAAGTGAATGAGTTGATGAGGATGGAAATGTCCACACATGATCATAAGAAAAAATTTCATGAACATGTGGATTTAGTCAAAGGGTTTGTACTTCCAGAAAAGTCGCGACAAGATGAATTCGAGGACGTAATGTTAGACATTCGTTAACAACCAAGAGAAAGAAATACAACTTCTCGAAGTTCACATGAGAAAAACCCGCGACACCTTTTTTGAACTAGCTTAAAATTTCAAGATGAAACTCCGTGAAGAAATCAGAAAGGATGCTATACCTAGAAAGATTGAAAGGTATTTGCGATACCGGAGCTCGTAGACACAGCTATTAAACCCCCTCCAACCCCAAACGATGAGACAATCCCCCTCGTGAATTCACAATATAGCAAACGCTCTAGCCTTAACACTCCTTATGCAAAAGAAATATTTTCTAGAGACAATATAGCAAACGCTCTATCCTTAACACTCCAGGTTACACTTCCCAACTTCCATAACATAAGAAAATGTTCCATTTGGTTTAAACCAGGCCCGCGAGATGCTCATACGCAACTTCCAAATGTTCCTAAAGTTCCCTTCGAAAGACAAGTTGACACGTTTATTACTCACCATTATGGAGATTGAAAGTGGATTGACGAAACGATTTTAAAATAAAAACCCACATATTTGTCAAAAATAGTAACAAAGTTTTCGACCCTGGCGGATTTACAAAACAGTTTTTGAAAAAATTGGTCGTGACGTCGTCACAACTTAAGTGATGACACCGTCGCTAAGCCCTGTCAGACACTTAAAAACACCACCCATCTCTTTCATTCTTTACCCTACACATTTTATCCACCCCACACACATACAATTCGACTTCTCAAGGCCAAATTCTTCACTTTGAGTCATCAATCTCTACTTGGTAAGTAATAATTGTTAATCTTTGTCCATTCAATTGCTCTATTCCTCTCTCAATTGTGGTTTTCCCTTTGATCCGAAACCCTCCTAATTAGCATGATTAATGCTTAAATTCATGCATGGATCTTGTTAATTAAACAACAGATCAGGCGATTGGTATTGTTAGCATGTGGGTTTGATCTTGTGAGGAGCTTTGAAAAGCTTGGTGACTAAACCACCTTGCCATTCCACCCTTTTTGCTGCAGTGGGGGTGTTTGGGTTAAGGAATATGGTTAAAACATTGATTTTTCCCTGGCAAATGTCGGATTTGAAATTTCCTAGTCGCGACGGCGTCTTCCTGCCGGCGTGACGCCGTCAGAACCGTCTAATGTGATTTTCTCACTTATTTCACTACTCATTGGTTCCCATTGTTTGATTCTTTATTTCAGAAAATGAGCAAAAAATCGAGGCGCAACAGGGGACAGTCACCTGGGTCGCAAGAAAATGTCAAGCAGACCATACAAAGCTGGGGTTTCTTGGAAACGGATGGAGCCCAAACCCGGTATAATGAACTACCCCACAAAACCATTGATTCGAGTGCAGTTCTGGACTGAGCTTTTCTTCGTAATCATGGACTTAAGAGGGATTTTCGAGATAGAATTAAGAAGGATAAGTTCACAGATCCTCAGTGGGAGAGGTTGTTAAGGACTCGAGAGCCATTGTATAGCGAGCTTGTGCGTGAATTTCGCGCTTCCTATTCTATGTGCATTAGGACTTGTAGGGGGATGTGACAGCCCAAGGTATTCGGTTTAGGTCGGGAGGAGTTTGGCAGGATTGTTCGGTATTGGAGTTTGGTTGGAGAGTGGGGCTATATTCTTTGCGGGATGCTGAAAGTGACATCTTTAGGACTAATATGAGTCAGAGGTTGACTGTTAGGGATGATGTATGGGGCATTCAGTTCTAGAACTCTTTGGTTGATCATGGGTATGTTACTAGAAGCACACTTGCTACGCAGATCCGGGATGCAATACGGCGTCTCAAGGTAACTTCGCGTGGGGTCCAAGATTATTATATTCTAGAATATTCTCGTACACCGCCATAGTGATACAAAGATATCACATATCTTCATACGGCATATGTTATCTTCTTATCTTTGAATTATGGTGAAGTCATAAAGGTTGATACGGCGCATTCAGTTGTCTTCATACGGCGTATCATGTCTAAAGCATGTCAGATCTTCATGTTGACCAAAGTTTCATATACGACATATCCAATATTTGGATACGGTGTATTCCTCAAAGTCAAGAAATGTTCTTCATAAACGTCCAAGTGTTGGTATACAGCGTATCTATCTAGAATTATACAGCGTATTCTTGTCTGCTTTGTGGACTCTCTCTAACTTGATCCATTTAGCTTCAAAATGTGTCCATAATAGCTAACTTTCACCAATTGCTTGTAAATAACTACAATATGAACATTTAAGTGATTAAGTATCAATTTGTATACATAATGATATAAAACAAGCAATATACATAGGATAAATGATGCTAATAATATGCACTTATTTGATGTCATCAAGATGCTCTCAAATACCGGCACATAGTCACCATCAACAATAATGTTCCAACGATCAATATCTTTAGATTTCACATATGTTTCAAGTCTATTTTTCCAATTTATAAAACCGTTAGCTTCAAAGAGTGGTGGTCTTTGAATATATTGCCCTTCTTTGTAGCTTTCGAGATCCATTTAATCGAAAAAGTTTTAAAATACAAATATACTTAAAACCCTTTTTAGAAAACCTTCTCTTGATACCAATTGTAGAAAACTACAAAGGGGTTGAATAGTTTTTACCGATTTAAATTTAGTTTACAAAAACTTTTAGATCGATTGTATGTGAAACATTTGGATGATGAAATATAGATAATGCAAGTAAATAAGAAAAGAGATAAATACGATAAAGTAAAGAGAGGAAGAGATATAACTGTGACATAATAATTTATAGTGGTTCGGCTACAAGGGCACCTTCTTGCCCTACTCCACTCCTCGAGTACCCAACTCGAGAGTTCTTAAGCACTATGTCAACAAGCTCATTTAACCGGTGGAGAGGCCTCACAACAATGCTTACACTTTTTCGATACAAAGCTAGATACCGGGTTCTTTATACGAAAGAACCAATCTAACACAACTAACACAACTATCACAACAAACACAACTAACACACCAACTTAACGAATACAATGTTGTGTATCAAATACAAGAAACAACTCAGTGATCTTGTAGTGATGATAAAGCCTAGTAACTCTTCTCTTGAAGATTGGAATACTCGTATGCAAATAAGTGTGATCTCGTCATTTAAGAAGAACCTTGAGAAACACAAGAAGATAACTACAAGAATGACCCTTAGATCTAAGGTTAGAGAGATATAAGAATGAGAGAAGATATGTATAAGAATGGGTGAGAAACAAAGAAGAAATGGCTCACTATTTATATGCAAAAAGTTCTCTGATCACACTTCACGAATCCGGTGGATCCCTTGGAAAAAGGATTCAGCCAGTGTAAACCCAGGGATCCGGCAATTAGGTCAGTCCAGTCCGGATTTTGGGTTACAATTCCGGGTTTTGGGTTATGGGTCATGGGTACCCAACATGATGTCATGCATGATGCAATACATACTTTGGGTTATAGGTTATGGACTTTGGGTCATGGGCTTTGGATCATGGGTCATGGATTTTACCCAACTTGATGTCCTGCATGATGTAATGCACATGGGTCATGGGTATTAGGTCATGGGTCATGGGTTATGGGTTGAGAATTACCCAAGACATTTACATACAATTATATTATTACAAACAAATACATAACAAAAAAATGTAAGTAAGTAGTAAAAATAAATATGATAACATGTAGTCTTTAGATTTTTACTGGAGATAATTTTATGGTTGTTATCGACAAAACTTAAAGAGATCGAGAAATATAAATAAAAATTTTTACGACTTATTTGTATTAACAAAAATCATTCTTCCATTCCTTCATACCGGAACGATTGTAATCCATGCATATAGAAGTTGTTGTTCTTTGTTGTTAAACGAAAACTAGTGCCCTTGTTTGAAAAGGGTCTAAATGACCAAGAACAAGGTTAACGTGGGTTCAATGTGCAAGGATCGGCATATAACCTCAAATTTATTAAGTCCTAAGGGGACGGGTTGAGAAAAATGTACCCTAAAGTGTTTGAGAACTTCTAGAAGGAAGGTGGAAAATGGGATCCTAATACCGAAGAGTCTAAAATCCGGTGGTATATACTTATGGAATTTTCCGTTAGGTCGGTCATCTTGACAACGGTACCACGAAAGCGGAGGTTAAGCTCTAACGGAATGCTGTATGTGGTAATAAAATAATCTAGTACCTAGATTCAAACATATGCATATTTATCTTAGCCATGGTAAAAAGAAAGTATCGGTAACTCAAATGGAAGAGGTGAACATCAGAAGCCTAGAAATTAAAACAGATGAATAACACTCACTGCGAAAAAGTGGCGTATGATTTCAATCAAAACTTGGAGTATAATGTAAGAAGTGGAGTAGGTGTAAACATGAATGAAACAGGGACAGAGCCAGTAGGGGGGCTGGAGGGTGCTCAGCCACCCCCAACTGGCCCAATTAGCTTAGATCTAGTTATAAGAAAAAGAAGATAGAAAAATGAGAAAAAAATCCGGCCAGAGATCAAAAATATTTTACAGGGAAGCCATGGGAAGAAGATTCAAAGGATATAGCATTAATGTTAGTTTTAATTGTACAACTAGTTTAGGCCCACTCAACTTTCTTGGATACAACAATAAAAAACTTTCTTGAAGATTAGAAATGTTAAAAGTACGAAAGTAGTAAACTAAGTAAACTAGTACTAGTAACTTTTTACTCTGAAAAAAGCAATTTTAGCTTTGGTTACAGTTCTTTTCATTTTTTTTCTCAAAGAATCGACTAAATATGTTAAGTTTTTAATTACTAGTATTTGTTTTGGTTTCAGTTAATACATGCCTATTTCAATTAGCTTTCGATTTTCATTCTTTTAGCTTTTACGCGTGTTTCATAAAGTCATCAATCTAATCTTTATCAATGGTTCATATCTAATAAACGACGTTTTTATCTTTTTCAATTCCTCATCTTTACTATATCTTTCAATGTTTGTCTATTTTGTCCATTTTCTCAACTAATTAAGGAATCGTATGTTACTACCGGAAAAAAAAATTGAGCCCCCCTAATATAAATTCCTGGCTCCGTCTCTAGAATGAAGGATTCGAAGAGTATTTATAGGACTCCGGGATGGGTAACTGATGCGACGTGTGGATGACATGGGGCTGACAAGCCCATGACGTGTAGCTCTCTGGCTCAACCACGTCACATGATGTGGTTGGCTGTTATTGGGCTACGTTACGACAATAATAAAAATGATGTTTTTAGATATTTTATTATTATCTTTTTTGAGTTTATTTGACGATTTCCAGGCTTTGAAGAAGATAGCTCTGATGGATTCCTGACATATAAGAGTCTAGTACTAACTCTCTAGCAATAATTTAACACTAGACTAGGGGTACATGATGAGGTAGCACCTCCTCCAGATATTCTAGAGGAGCTAAATCACTCTTAGTTGAACATCTCTCGCAGAAGGTTACGGAACAACTACTCAATGCGAGAATCGTCCCCAAGAATAACTAGGATCACGAATGTTATCCTAGGCCCAGAGGCAATGGTAAGGTAGGATAGTTTTCTTCAGAGCTTGGCAAACAAACGTCGATAACAATTGTACGGTGAGGTACAGAAGGAACAATGCTTGGTCTACAACAGTCTTTGAGCACGTTACGACAACCTAAGCCCCGAAAGCAGAGGCTTGTGCCCAACTGCGATTACACGTTGCACCAAGATGCCAAACTCGTATCCAAAATCCCTATGTCGCGAAGCATGGGTCAGGTAATATAAATAGGGTTGTTCACCCCAATGAACGACACATGATTACACAAACTTTGCTCCTCACTACTCTTTCTTTCTATACTTTATCTCACTAAAACTCATACCGAGCATATACTTATTCTCACACTGGAGCTTGGTCTCAGAGTCAACACTCGAGGCGAGCTAATGGTGTTTTGTTTTATTTCAACTAGAGGACGTAGGAGAAGTCTAAGAATCCGGATGACCGAAGTTAAGATCATTTACGAAAATTTTCTTAAAGAAAAACATTAGTACAATTTTGTGAATGAGTTTATGTGTGTTAAAAAAGTTTACTTTTTGTTATTTATGTAAGCGTGAGCTAATTTCCTAAAATGATTGTGTTTATGGATCTATAAGCTTATTATTTGGCAGATGAATTCACTCTTGAGTTGATTTATATATCATAAAGTTCAATTCTTTTTCTTGCTGTTTTTTGCGGATTCATTGTTGTGACTTAAAGATGGAAAATAAACATGTAGATATAAGGAATTGTATTGTTCAAAGGATAATCTCATATATACTCAATCAAAATATCAAAATATCATATATACTCAAAATACAAGTTTTAAATGCATGATATATAATATATTTAAAGCTTGTTTTATTTAAGTTTAAAAAAGTCATTGGTTCATGTGTTGTTTGTTCACTCTCAAAGGCCAAAATAAAAGGGGAAAAAAAGAAATCGATGGTGCTAACAACCGATAGAAATAGTGATCGTACGTGTTATGGGGTACATATTTGCTCAAGAGCGTCGTGTTGATCCCAGTTGAGCAAACGATCCTTAATAGAAACTGACTTAAACAATAACCTGTTAAACACTATACGGAATATAATGCTTAACCTTAAGAAGAAGAACAACAGAAATCACTAAACACCTCAATTATATTAATAACGAATACTCTAAATAGTATTAGGGTTTACAACCTTGAAGTGTATCGACTTTAGATATATCAAACACACGTATATCTAACTCTAACCTAGAACCTCCTTTTATAGGCTAAGGAGTCCTTTACAATATACAATACGTAACTTACAAGATAAATATCTTTTCCATATTTATCTAATACAAAATATTAAACCGACTTATCAACTAGCAGTGGTTACAATACATTAGCAGTGGTTACACAATACTACTAGCTGTGGTTTAACTCAGCAGTGGATTACTTTCTTCTAGCCGTGGTTTCTTTTGCTCTAGGAGTGGTTCCATACTTAGAGTAATTCCATTCAGTGGAACCTAAAACCCAACAATCCTCCCCTAAACTTGATATTTACCAACAAAAAACATCAAGTTTCTTTTAAAGCCCATGCATTCTTCACTTGGAGGATGTATCCAAACACTTATCAGGATCCTGCTCTTCAATTTCTGACTCAGATGTGTAATCCACAACTTTAGACCTATCAGACATCCTCTTCAGTCTTCCTTGAGGTTTTGCCTTTAGTGCCAAAGGACCCTATAGATCTGCTATCTTCTCAATTCTTTGAAACAGTTGATCAATCATAGGATTGGTAGGCTTAGTTCCCTGTGGAGCAAGTTTAGCTTCAAGCATTTTTCTAGCCACATTCTTTGATAATGGATAATCCTTATCAATGAACATAAAGAACTTCTCTTTTGTAGTTTGTAGAGCATGAACTCTGCAAGATTGATACAGCATCCAATCAACCACCTCACAGTCTATCCAAAATTCATCATCCGGTTAGGCCGATAACACAAATTCTTAATAGAAGTCCACACAAAATTAGCTAATACTCCAGTTGGCCCATACTTCCTATGTCTAAAATCCCCCAATTAATATCTTCCATAATTGCTCCAGATCAACCACTTTCAAACCAGACAACAATTGACCAAAATTATAGTAAGTACTCTTCCATCCATCAGCTCTTATAATTTCAATCATTTCTCTCTCATTAGCGTGATGATCGTAATATTCAATAGAATGAATAGCTCTTATTGGGAGGCTTATATCTCTTGACCTAGGATTAATAGGCTCAGGTTTTCACACTCCAAAAGATATTGTTTCACTCTCTTTCTCCATATTATCATCCACTTTCTCGCTTTAGAACTAGATTCCTCATGAACACCAGCCTTTTCTCTTTTTCTTTATTCCTTAACCATTCAACTTTCTCGTGAGTTCATAGGAATAAAGTCCTCTTCAACACTTCTTTTACATCTTTTATAAATTTCTTCAACTCTCTCAAATGTAAACTTTCTCAAATTCTCACCAATGTCCATGTCCATGTGTCTAATGACTTTCATCATTTGATTTCTCATCTCAGTCTTAGTGGGAGGTTTCTTCCTTTTAGCTTGAGTTTTCTCCTGCCTTATCTTTCTTGCCCTCTCAGCTAAAACTTTGGACCTTGTAGCAGCATCGAATAGCATCCATTCAAGAATAGTGTATTCAGTCCTTATTTCTGCAGAGGCTTCAAGGAAAGGTTGTTCATTGTTCCAATCTTCAATCAGCTTCATAGTAGCTAAATTGGCTTCCTCTTCCTCTTGTTTTCTTTTCTCTTCAGCTTGTAATCTCTTAGAAAACTCACTATCATATAAAATTTGCTCTTGCCTATTCTTGAACTTCAAAACAGGCTCAGCAATGCCTTTCCCCTTTCCAATGTCTGGTAGAACCACTTTAGTCTTCACAGGTTCACCAATTTTCAAACTCTTACCCAAAGGTTTAGGCCTAGTTGGTTTTAGGATGATATGTACAGGTGCAATAGTAGGTGCAGGGTTGGATAAGGTTTGCTGAAGCAGTGGTACCAGCAACTTCTCCTCCACTTTTTAGATTTAGGGTGGTGTAACAGTTGGTTGTAATGGTAGCAGTGGTTGTAATGGCTATAGGTATATCTGAAGTAACAGTGGTTGTAATTACCTCAAGTGGTGCAACAGCGGGTTTGATTTGAACTGGCGTGGTTAAAGAACATCGCGGTGGTTGTTGCCAGACCACTTCCTCTATCTTTTCTTTAACAGCAACCTTTGAAGATTCAATCACTACTTCTTTGCCATCTCTATCAGTCACCACATACTCATCTCCATGATCTCCACTCTTCAAATCCAAATTATCATCAAAATTCAAAGCCTCCCCTGAATCTATGCACTCACTCCTCCCCTGTTTGGTTACATCCTCCAAACTTACATCTTTTGAGGAGCTTGCCTTCTTGCCCTGTTTCCTAACTCTCCTTAATGCATAAATCCCTGGTCTTCTTATTCTTTCCAAGATGCATACTTGCTTCAATCTTCTGATTTGTCTACCCTGAAACACTGCAAGTTCTTGAAGACCAGTGATGGTAACCTCCATTTTGGTACACTTGGCCATTAATTCATGAAATTGTTCAATAATATCCTCGCCACTTCGACCTGTGTAACCTGGTCCGAGAGGTGGATCCTTCAAAAAGTCATTTTGTACATTTTCTGTACCCGTCAATTCAGTCTCATGTCCCAAACTACCCTCATCACTGAGTGTAACATGCTCCGACAGTGAATCATGGGGTGTAGAAAACATGGCATCGGACCTAGCCCGATCATCCATGCACCCTGATAAAGCCAATTGGCTAGGGATTCCTCCACCTGTGTTAAGTTTAAGAGAACTCTCCACATTAGGAGCTGTTGGGTCTTACCTATGTTTTCACTGTCCTGTTCAGCACCTAGGCCTGAACCAGTAGTGAAAGCCCTTCCACTCATGTCACCTCCATTTCTTGTGACAGCCTCCTTAACTACACCACTAACACCAGTCTGAGGTAGCTTGGTGCCCTTCCTCTTCCTCCTAGTAAACAAAATCCTGTGGGGTTCAGAAGTTGAAGTTAAGGGATCAGCAGTGGGTTCAAGTGTGATAGCAGTGGTTGTAGTTGTGATAGCAGGGGTTTCAGTTATGGTAGCAGGGGTTTTAGCATCAGTAGGTTGGGTAGGTTGTGGTTCAGTGACATATTCATTCTCAGGAATGTCTGGCAAATTCAAAGATATGGGGAAATAATGGTGTAACTCTTCCAGAGAAAGTTGGATTTTGGTGCCTCATGTGTGCAAACACCTTAGGAAGCATATGATGAACTTCATACTTCCTATTATGACCTATAGGTTCTTCAATCTGACTCTCCAAAATCAATTGAACAAACCTAGGATACAAGTAATATTTTCCCTTTTCCCTAATATTCTTCAGAAATCCATCAAAAATCATCCTAGACTTGAATTCTCCCTTCGTGAAGACAGATAATGGCGCTTGCAATTTGGAGGGAAACTCATCAAATCCTGTGGTCTTATTGCTCACACACATCAGCAAAGTGTGAATTAAAAATTTCCACTGGGGTGAAAACATATCTTTAAGAAATTTAATTTTATCACCCCTTCTCTTATAACCCAGCCTTTCTAAACCTTCAAAAATGTCATCATTAGAAAGATTAACTATTCCAGCAGCATCCTCTAGCTTCAAGACACCTCTAGTTACATCCTCATTGACCAAAATTTCATGCTCATCCACAACAGTCCTAAGTACCTCTAACCCATCTCTCTCCTGAATTTCAGCATTCCACCAAAATTCATGTACATAAGTTTTAAGAATGGTGGGTGCTATAGTTAACGCAAAGTGGATTGGATTGTGTTTAAGGAAATCAATCATCTCATGGAAGCCTTCGGATTGATTGTTCTTGATCAAATATGCAACTAGGTTATGGGTTTTGGAATACAAAGTCGGCATTGTGATCATAGATGGGATATGATGTGGGATTCTGAATTAAGCAGTTGGGAGTGGGTAGGGTTTGTGTAAAGCACCAATTGGAAGTGATTTGAAGATCAATTAAATGATTGACAGTGATTTGGGGGAATAAATACGTTATCACCAAAGTTACAAAATAGCCCCTCAAGTATCCATCGTCAGCAAAAATGCACTAGCAGTAGATTGATTACCACTAGCAGTGGTTTGAAATGTTCTAGCAGTGGATACACACACACACTCCAATATTTTGACTAAGACTGCAAAGAATCAAATCAAAGCCAAAAATAGTGATATCAAGCATTAGTATGAAGGTTTAAAAAAGATTCACATTTTTTTTAAACAGTCACATCAATAGCTCCAAAAAGCTCCAAAATATACAAAGGCTCCTTCATACCTGCACATCACAAACACAAACCAGACACTTGAAACATTGTTAAGGTTAGCAGTGGTTAGAATAACAAGAAGTGGTTTCAAAATTTATATCGGCAGTGGTTAGAACAATACTAAACACCCACTCAAATGGTCAACTCCAAGTCATTAATCCGGCCACCAAAGTCAAAGACTTCATTTACTCCTAAACAACTCACACCTTCCACATTTACTTCATCGATTTCTCACTTAACTCTATTAAAGAGTAAATCACCCACATACCACACACATTTCTCACATACCCAAAAACCTTTTTACTGAAAACACTATTGAACTCTTATCACCATGAGTAAGTCAAACCCTATAGAACTCTCATCGATACTAAATGACCTCTTCCTCAGATAGTGTTTGGGAGGAGTTAGTTGCATCAGGTAGGGTTGACCAGGAAGATGCATCAAGGAAAAGATCTCACAGTCATGAGCATAAACCCTTCACTTGCTGGACCTTCTTCCATTCAACCAAGGCCACAAAATTCCATCAAGAAAGGATCGATTACGAGTTGAGCTCTTTGTTGCTATGTGTCTCCATATGAAGACACAGATGATGAAAATTCTTCTAGGCGATGTTTGTGCCTCCCCTTGCATCAATACCACCACCAGAACCTATATCAGCTACTCCTTTTCAAGTAATCCTTCCACCACCAGTTGGTCCATCTTCTTCATCACCTCCCATAAGAGAGAGAGAGTGATTGGACTTGCATGTCCCAAAGTATGTCATGTGATTGGAGGACCAAGAGTTCATAAGGAGATGCCTGAGTGGGCCATTGCAAGGAAGCCTTAGGTGGTGTTGGTGTATGTTGTGAAGCTTGTTGTCTTTTGATGGTTGTTTGAATATGTTATCTTTTGATGTACTTTGCTGGTAGTCAGTATCCCATGGTTGTAAATTCTGCATCTTTGAATGCAGATCTTATCAATAATAATATCACCATGTTTTCCTTTTAAGTCCATTGCATCATACTGGTTGTGATTTATTTCTTTGATCTGCAAAATAGTTAGTGGAAACACAAAGAAACAAGCAGTGAATAAAACAAAGCAAGAAATACTAAGATCAACTAATAACAGTACATAACTTTTACAAAATTTTACAAAACAAATTTGAGATTTAGAGATTTATCATTCCAATACTGACTACAAGTTACTAAAACCTCCCCACATCAAAAGCTTTGGTGAGAAGATCAGCAACATTGAAATCAGTATGGATTTTACCATTTGAATTAGCCTTTTCTCATTACAATCTCTAATAAAATGATGTCTTATCTCAATATGTTTAGTTCTAGAATGCAAAACAGGATTTTTAATTATGCATATTGTACTGTTATTATCAATGTAAATCTTAGTATGCATAAAATTGTACCCAAAGTCCAACAATTAATTACAATCCAAAGCACTTGACCACAACAACTAGCAGCAGACCACATACTATTCAGTGGTGGAATTGGCCACAATTGTTTGCTTTTTACTTGCCATGAGATTAATCGCTTCCCAAAAACCTGACATCCTCCAAAGTAGTAGACTTCCTATCCAAACTAGCTCCAAGATAATCCTGCCTTGTGCGTATAGGCCACCAAATCAAATGCTAAATCTTTAGAATACCAAAGGCCCAATTTAGGATGACCCTTAAAATATCTAAAGATTCTCTTCACAGCATTCATGTGTGATGTGTTTGGTGTGACTTGAAATCCGCACACACACACATACTGAGAACATAATATCTGGCCTAGATGCAGTGAGATACATCAAATATCCAATCATGGACCTATACAACTTCAAATCAACTTTGGGACTTCCATCATCTAGCAGCAGTGGTTTCTGAGTCTCCATAGGTGTACTTGCACTCTTTACATCCTGGAATCCAAACTTCTTCAAAACATCTGCTACATACTTTTCTTGACTAATGAATATATCATCAGTCCTCTGTTGAATTTGTAGCCCCAAAACGAAAGTGAGTTCACCCATAGAACTCATCTAAAACTTATCATGCATAAGTTTCTCAAAGTCTTTGCACAGCTCCTTATTGGTTGAGCCAAAGATGATGTCATCAACATAAACCTGAACTAGCAATATATCATCCTTGAGCTTCCTTATGAACAAGGTCTTATCAATCAGTCCCCTCTTGAAACCATTGTCCATCAAATAAGTATAACAGTATTCATACCATACATAGCCTTCTTCACCCTATAGACCTTATCAGGATGATCAGGATCTTCAAAACCAGGAGGTTGGCAAACATGTGCCTCCTCATCAATAGTACCATTCAGAAAGGCACTCTTAACATCCATTTGATACACCACAAAATTTTTGAATGAAGCATATGCCAAAAACAATCTTATAGCTTCAATTCTTGCAACTGGAGCAAATACTTCATCATAATCCAAACCTTCAGTTTGTGTGTATCCTTGAGCAACCAACCTTGATTTATTCCTCACCACAATACCCCTTTCATCCCTTTTGTTTCTGAATACCCATTTAGTTCCAATAGCCCTCTTACCATTAGGAAGATCAACCAATGTCCACACTTCTTGAAGCTTAAATTGTAGCAGCTCCTCTTTCATGGATTCAATCCAACCTTCTTCTCCTAATGCTTCTTCAACTCTTTTGGGCTCCTTTTGTGACAAAAAGCAAGCAAACAAATAATTTTGCAGATCTTGATGACTGTTCCTCTTGTGAAGTGATCTGGCAAAGAAACCTTTTTCAGGAAAGGTTTTAGTGTTCAAAGCCTTGCTTCTTGTTTCAACTGGAGTATTCAGATCTCCAAGTATTTTCTCTTTGGGATGATTCTTATGTACCCTGGTGGTAGGAATTGGACTTTCTGTAATGACAGTTTCCAAATTAGTAAATCAGCATTCTTGAAAAAGTCATCCATATTTTCATCATTAGTGGGAGTATCCATTTAATGCAGGTTTTACTGACCAGGTCTTAAATTTATAGTGTCTCATGATACCTATGGTTCACCCTAGTGCACTAACGGGCGTGTACCGGTCTTGTGTAGTGTAGTAAATGGTAAAGCCGAGGTCGTCCCAAGAGCTATGTGTGTTGGATTATTACTAAGTCTAATGTCACAGAATAATGATGGTTTCGATAGGGATTTAATTAATTAAACTACTAATGCGGAATAAATTAAATAAAAGCAGATAAATGGATAAAGAGAAATCAATAGAGAGAAGTGGTGCTAACCTATTCAATCATCCTAGCTAGTTATGTCTACTTCTACTTACTTTCAATTACTTCAGGTGGGGTCAAATTCGAGAGGACAGCATTTGGTCAATTCGCCCTAACCTATCAGCAAAGATGCCACCACAGGGGAAATCAGGCACACCGTCATAAGTCCTGTTGTTCCTGGTCCCCTAAGCGAACTTATTAAGTACCGCTACATGCTAGATTCATAATAGTGAGTGCCCGGCCGTTAGGAGCTTAGACACTACACCCCCGAGTTCTTAAGTTCATCCAAACGATGGTGATCAGTTGGTCAAATCGCACAAGTAGAAAGGGTCGTCAATTGGTCATATCTTACCCTTCCCGTCTCAGTCCGCTCACCTAGGGTCAGTTGGTCATATCTCGTAGGCAATTGGCCTCTACCGCCATTCAAAACTACCGAACCAAGGGTGACTACCAATGAACTATGCATGCATACACTTATAAATAATTGTACGGAAGTAAAGGTAAGCGTAAACAAAACAATTAAGGAATCATAACTAGGCTAGCACCAAAAGGTGCTTAGTCGCTCATATTAATCATGCAAATCAATTCAATATTCAAAGGTACGAAATACATGAATTGAAAGTAAAAGAAATATAAAACGCTAATGCTTATCGTAATGGAGTGACTTCTCCTTGGAAACAGACTCAGTATTCTCCCAAGACCTCGCCTTGAGCTTTTTCCATGTTCTCGAGTGTTGTGTGTGGAATGGGATGATTAGAAATTGGAATTCGTAGGGTATTTATAGGCAGTGTCCGGGTTACAGTAACCAATATAGGAGTTACGTTGTAACCTTCTATTCATACATAAAATGCACTAGATCTCGCTAGTTACCGGTAACCTAATGAGTGGTTACTACCAGTAGTCTTCAATAAACTAAGTACGTAAGTGATGCAAAGAAGCGATTCTGGTAAGTATCGGGCGTGGAACCTCTTTTGACCTAATGTAGTTACGTCGTAACCTCTAGAAGGAGTTACGCCGTAATCTTCTGATAAGTTGGCATACTGAGTCATGCAATAGCTACGGCGTAATGTGAGAGATGAGTTACGCCGTAACCTCTTCAAAATACCATATTGTGATAAATCTTTAGTTATGTTTCCATTTCCGCGTCTCTTTAGCTCCAATGCTCGTAATTTACCTGAAAGTGGAAAACAATAGAAAACAAGCGTAAATCCATATAAATGATATAAATAACGAGCATTATCGCGGGAAATTGACACTTAATATTCAGGACTATTTGATGTTATCACCATTTCTTCCAAAGGAGGCATATCAGGATCAGTTGGATACTCATCATCACCAAATAATGGTTTAGCAGGGATTCCAAAGTGAGTACTGCTATCAGAATTTGCAGCCAGGGTTTCACTTGAACTAGCAGTGGTAGAACTTGGCTTAGCAGTGCTTTCATTATGCATAGCAGTGCTTTCAAAAATTTTCTTCTTCTTCTCGACACTGAGTTATCTTGCAACAACTCTTCCTTATCTTGATGATGATCACCCTTGCTTCCAGAATCCAAATCATCATCATCAGTGGGACTCTTCTTTTCAATGATGGGTGAGATAGGACCAGCTTTCCACTTTTCAAGCAAATAAAATTCCTTTGGAGAATCAGCTTCCTTAGAATTTGGTTCTCTTTCAAAATCCTTTTGAGTACCTGCATCAATATTAGTGGATGTACACCAATGATAGGCTCATAATTCATAGATTTGGTTAGCATATTAATATTAAACATCCACTCTGGTCCTTTTGTCTCAACACTAGGAGTCCCTTCACTAAACTTAACATGTAAGTTTTCTTCTACAATTATGGTCCTCCTATTGTATACTCTAAAGGCTTTGCTATTGAAAGAATAGCTAAGAAAGTATCCATCATCTGCTTTTTCTTGAAACTTGCCTAGGTAGTCTATGGTATTCAAGATAGTAACAGGACACCCAAAAGGTTTTAAGAAAGCTATCATAGGCTTCATATCATGTAACAGCTCATAGGGGGTCTTGTTATGAGGCTTCAATACCTTGCTTCTATTCTCGCATAACATGTAGTCCCTACTGATTTTCCACCAAAAAGGTAGTTGGTAACTTAGATTCTGACAACATTGTTCTTGCAGCCTCAATTAGTGTTCTATTTTTCCTTTCAACTACACCATTATGTTGTGGTGTCCTAGCAACACTAAACTGTCTTTCTATACCCTTAACCACACGAACCTGATTCATCACATCATTTTAAACTTCGGTTCCATTATCACATCGATTACTTTGACCTTATGGTTTACTTGATTTTCTATCTTAGTAATGAAACTCTTGAGGATCTCATTAGTTTCACTCTTAGCGACTAAAGCGTATACCCAAGAAAATCTACTATAATCATCATTAATAACTAGGCGATGCTTGCTATGATTCAAACTTTTAACAAATGTAGGGCCAAATAAGTCCATATGAAGCATAAACAGTGGTTGTGTAATGGTGTTAAAAGTCTTGGTCTTACAAGAGGCTCTATTTTATTTTCCTTTCTGATAGGCCACACAAAGTTCTTTAGATTCAAAAACCTTAGAAGGTAACCCTCTCACTAAGTTTCTCTTTACCAGTTTATTGATTGTTTTGAAATTAAGATGACCTAGCCTTCTATGCCACAGTTTTGACTCATCAACTGCTGCCTTAGCAAACAAACAAGTTAAGGACCTATTAGGAATTACATCTTTCATGTTAAAGCAGTATATGTTTTCTTTCCTAGGTACTCTCAACTGCACATATTTCTCATCAGGCATTTTAAAATCAGGAGACAACACCACAGCTCGGTTTCCCAAAAAGTACCCAGTTTTTCTTATCACACATTTGAGAAACACAATAGATTGTACTAGGTCCACGTACCAAATAAACCTTCTCAAAATCCAGCTTTCCTGTTTGATAGTTCCTCTGCCAATAATTTTTCCTCTTTTTGGATCATTTTCAAATGCCACATGTCCTCCATCATAAGCTTCAAAATCCTCCAGGTTGCTCCCATCCCAAGTCATGTGCCCAGAGCAACCACTATCAAAAATTCCTTTGTCTTGCAGCTCCTCACGTGAATTGCCACGCACATGATTTTAAACCGTTAGTTCCTTTTGTGGACCCAAGCCAATCTTGAATTGGAGTGCGCCATGTGCATCAACATAATCAAATTTCTTTAGATCCATTGATGCACTACTGGCATTATGTAAAACCTTGGTCTTAGGCTTCCATTGCAAGCTAGCTGAGGCCTTTAAAACATAAAAATGGTTTCCAACCAGCGTTATTCACCTTTGGTACGGTTAAAACTTCTTTAGATTAGGGGTGATATTACGCTTAGCGTGGAAATTTGCTTAGCGATTTTACATTATGCTTAGCGATTGGTGGAACCCATTTGGGTGCGGCGGTGATTATTGATTTTGTAGTTCCATTTTTCATTAGCACCTCACGGGAACCATATTTTTATTAGGATGAAGGATTGTTTTCTTTGAAAAGTTTTGATGATTTACCCTCCTCCAATGGTTCCAATCTTGTGGTTGGTTTTATAACAGTTCTCGTAGATGCTCAAAACTACCACATTTAAAACAAGCCTTCCTAACACATTGAAACTCATCTCCTAATCTGTTTGAAATTAGGCCATTGAAGTTTCTCACGATTACTAGGTATGTATCTTTTCATCGTCCCTAAGTATCTCATTATAGTCTACCACTTTCCTAGAAATTGGTGCTCATAAGGTTGGCTTGTTTATAATCAACAGACTTAATATTTTCTACCTTCTCGGTATGTGTTGATTGAGACCTATCTTCCTCGAGAATCGATTCCCAATCTTCAATAATTGGACAATCGATGACTTATCGAAACCTATCTTAGGTGATTGACTTACTAATCTCACCTACGGGTTTGTTGAAACTAAACTCAACGCTAAATGACAATTAGGTGCACGGTGGTGCATGTTTCATTATAGAAGGTGGTGCTACATTATTGTATCCAATCCCAGAACCCTTCTTCATTAATTGACACCCTATTGATTTATGAACCAGATCAGAAGCAAATTGTGCTTTAGCTACCCTTACTACATGTTTTTTCATTTCTTCTAGGGCTTCTTGTTTTACACTCTCTGGTTCTTCCAGTTTTTGTTTAAGCACTTTAATTTCTCTATCTTTTAGATCAATTTCATCACCTAGTATGCTTATTTTATCTAAATACTCAAACTCACATTTGATACAAAACTTAAGTTTCTCTTCCACATTCTCAAGACCTACTTTATATCCAAAGTTATCTAATGAAAGTCTTTCTACCTCTTTTCTCAAACTCTCATTAATAGCTTTAAGAGATTCTAAGTTGTCTTGACATGATTTAAAAGAACAAGTAGAATTATTTGACTCATTAGATACCTCAAAGTCTGAACCAGAAGATGATGCATATGCCATGAGAGCAAAGTTATGCTCTTTAGAAGCTTCACTAGCAAGGAAAGCTGCATTAGGACCTTCTTCAATCTGATCACTCCATTCATAATCACCCAATCCATTCTGAGCAACCAATGCTGAAGAAGGCTTTGGATCTTCAGTAGCCTTCTTATAGTTTTCACCAATCCTTTTAGGAGCTCTACATTCCCTAGCAAAATGCCCCTTCTTCTTGCAGTTGTAGCACTCCATCTTACTCTTGTCAAACCATGCCTGTCTTTGACCATCATACTTGACTTGTCTGCCTGTTCTCCTTAGAAATCTCCTAGCTTGCAATGTCAACATTGCCATTTGCCACTAAAGATTGATTTCATCAAGATCATCAGGATCAATTTGATCCAGATCTTGATTTAACACAGTGACACTAGTTGTTAAATCAGCCAGAAAAGCACATATGGCGCCATCACTAACATTATCACTAACAGTGGTATTATTAGCAATAGTAGTGGAAATTCCACAAGTAGCAGTGGATGCTTCTTGAGAACCCTTATGGTTTGTAGAAACAAAAGCAATGTTTTGTGTAGATGAAGATGAACCAGCAATGTTCTTTTCAGACTCATAAACCTTCAAGTTGTTGTAGAGATTGTCCAGAGTCATTTTCTCAAAGTCATCTTTGTTCCTCCATACAACTGTATGCACAGCCCATTCAGGTGGCAAACTTCTGATGAACTTTAGATTTATGTCTTTCTCAGCACTTTGTAGTCCACCAATTCCAGATGACTAATTAGCTTTTGTAGTCTGTTATAGGTACCATCAAGACTTTCTCCACTAAGTGCAGTGAAGTTTTCAAGTTGATGCTTGAGCATGTTTTTCTGGATTTTCGGTAGCTTCATTACGGCAAATCTTGTTTCAATGGCATCCATTAACTCCCTAGCAGTCTCATAATGCTCAAAGTCTAATGCATATTCATTAGGTATTCCCATACTGAGAATACTATGAGCTTTGATCTCCAATTTCCTCTTGCCTTGTGGGTTTCACTAACAATTCCAACAGGTTTTCCATCAGGACCCATAGTAGGTAACTTATCACCCTTCTCAACAACTTCCTAGATGTTGTAATCAATCATGCGAATATATTGCCTCATTCGCATTCTCCATACTTGATACTCACCCTGCCCGGCATGGGTACCTTTGATGCGATAACCATATGAGTTTCGTCAGACATCTTTACTCTTCTTGAATTAAAGTTAACTTGACTTCTTCTTGATCACAGTTTCTAGATCACAAGCTCTAATACCACTTGTTGATCCCAGTTGAGCAAACGATCCTTAATAGAAACTGACTTAAACAATAACCTGTTAAACACTACGCGGAATATAATGCTTAACCTTAAGAAGAAGAACAACAGAAATCACTAAACACCTCAATTATATTAATAACGAATACTCTGAATAGTATTAGGGTTTACAACCTTGAAGTGTATCGACTTTAGATATATCAAACACGCGTATATCTAACTCTAACCTAGAACCTCCTTTTATAGGCTAAGGAGTCCTTTACAATATGCAATACGTAACCTACAAGATAAATATCTTTTCCATATTTATCTAATACAAAATATTAAACCGACTTATCAACTAGCAGTGGTTACAATACATTAGCAATGGTTACACAATACTACTAGCCATGGTTTAACTCAGCAGTGGATTACTTTCTTCTAGCCGTGGTTTCTTTTGCTCTAGCAGTGGTTCCATACTTAGAGTAATTCCATTCAGTGGAACCTAAAACCCAACACATCGGGTATAGCAACACACACATCCGCCACTTTCGACGTGGCAATCGAATTGGTGCTGCCACATTGGCGCTACCATACAAGGGATAGCAAAAAATCCGACGTGCGCCACTTAAGTGACGAGGAAGAAGACAAAAAAAATTATATACCCGTTGAGTTTCTTTGAAAAAATTATGGGTGGTGAGTCCCGAATGAGGAGAAGTGGCATGCCACTAGTGCATAGGTGTTTTGGAGTGTGAGTGGTGAAAATAGAGATGCTAGGGTGGCGCTAAAAAGATGAAAATGGCATGTTGCCACACTGATGCTCTAATTGGTATATCTAAACAACAAAGGAAGTAGTTATAAAGGGGATGATATGGCAAGTTGATCATCACCATTCACCACCACCATTACACCAGAGTCTTAACTCTTAACATAGAGGTATGATGCAATTGTCAAAACTTGTGGATGAACTGGTGTCCAAGAGAATAATATTATATACTCGAATTCAACCCGAACCACACTCAATTGTCTTGAGTTTTCATTTTTGTTTAAAAACAACAAAAACTAAAACGACAAATATTTATTCTAAAACAACTAAGACGCATGTTCATCGGTCGATTACGTTTTAACATTTATATGAATAAATTATTTTATGTATTAGATGGAAAATCACATTTAGTTATAGTAAACTATAAATGTAACAACAAAAATTACAATACTCAATCTCATTTAAGAGAAATTTGTGGGAGTTGAAATGTCCTACTTTTATTCTAGAGTAAATCCAAAAGTCGCAAGACTGATGAGGAGTATGCTCAAATATATATGAAAGTATGCTTAAAAATATATGAATGTGAATAAGTGCATCATATCTAAACTATAGATAATGAAGGAGGACTATTCCTTTAATTAAATAACTAAGGCAATTCAAAACTTTGTATTAGGCAACGCAAGTATATAAGCATATTGTTCAATTAATTAATACACTAACATATATATTTAACATATTTAATTAATGTAATTATTAAAACATTCAATGCAAAAATACAATCAATAAATCACATGCTACAAATCAAACAAGCTATTAGGATAAATTTTTAAATACTCTTTTCTCAAACACACTAATACATTCATGAAATTTAATTAATGCAATCAATTAAAAAAAAAATGGCATGTCTATGTTCTAAACAATTCACTTTTAACATAATATAGTTTATCATTGTTGAAGTTAATAGAACTGAAAATTCTCGTCTTCTATAAAGTTATTGTCACGAAAAACGTATTATAAAAAAAAATTGTCAAAAATTGAAATTACAGGGTATACACTGCCGCAACGTGCGGGTACCCTGCTAGTTATTAAATACTTTCAAGGTTTTGTTAAACATAGCCCTAACGACTACATTTAAGAAAACAAAAATATGTATAACTAGTCGACTTCGGCCTATCCAAAAGAGTAGTCGCTCTGTGATTAGTCAGCTCGAAATGTCGAATCGAAAACACGCGTATAAAAAAAATAATAATAATAACTAAAAGATTGTATAACTAGGAGCCGTTGAAAATATTAAATTCACAAGGTTTACATTTATTATTAGAAAAAGAAAAAGGAAAAAAGATCGTGTTTAGATAACTTAAACATACAATTTAAAACTACTTTTAACAATTTACTATATTTAATTACACTTTAAAAAACCTGTTGACAATTAACCAATCATTTGAAATTATATTATTACATCGTTTTTTTTTTGAACTTACATATTATTACATCTGATATCCAAAGAGTTAGGGAAATAAATGATTAGTTTGCACGCGCACATACACGCGCTTTAAAACAGAAATAGCACATGATAGATATTAAATACACTAACAGACAACCGTCCACCGCTCTGGGTTGGCCCCCTCCATGTCATGGGGGTGGGTTGATACAGCATTATAAAAAGATGTTCAACTGCCAAAAAAAAATACACTAACAGACAAAGGTGTTAGACCCCACCATATTTTTACTGCCAACAAACAAAAATTTAATCACCGGAGACAGTTACCCGCTACCGCGCTACCGTTACCGTCCGATCGTCCTCCGATCATTCTCCAACTAAAAAGAAGTTCGATCCCTTTCACATTATTACTTTTAGCGTTAAATAGATTAATACGTTATGTTCTTTGTTATTTGAATATTTGGACAGTTGGACATGTGATTATTATAGTAGTTATTATATCATGCATTTAATAAAGCGCATTGATTGAATCATGTAAATAAATAAAGTGCATAAACACACGTGTAAATTGTTAGTATTATTTTGTTTATTGAGAAGTTGATGGTTTATACAAGTTATTATAGTAGTCTTTTTCTATCTTCATGTTGACCGTCGTCAAAGTGAATATAGTGTGACTTTATATAGGTTTTGTATGTGAATAAGATTCGATTCGAATTTATACAAACTTTTTGAGTGAAGTAATAATAGTAACTAGTATAATGGTAGACATTATTTAATAGATATGGTACAATAAAAATCTCGCATGTATACGTGATATATGAAGAGCGAAGAACAATAAAGAGAAACTATAATACAATATGATTGGTGCATTACACTTGTCATGTATACGTGTGAGTTGTTTTTTAGAAAAATTATGTGAATGTAGCATTTTTTGTTATTTGATAGATAGAGTCAAATATAGTAGTTGATGATTTTAGAGTATTTTGTACGGACTCAAAATTTAAGATGATAGTTAAAAACTTAATGTGATGATGGGTTATTATTCTTCATATTGGTTTCTTGATTGAAATTGTGATGGTGGATTGTGGGAGTGTGGTTAATTTGGGGTTTATTTTACTAGTTTACGGCTTGCGGTGATCAGGCGGGGTTTTTGCATTCATATAAAGTTTGTATAAAGTATATAAGTCTAAAATGGAAGTAGGCTGCTGAGATGGAAGTTATTTTCACCTTTAACTTGTGCATTATTTTCACCTTTAACTTGGTGATTCAGTTTCGTGTTGTAACAACTTGTTTCAAAACGGGTAAACTGGACACACAAGTATATGAATGTAAAGTTACAGACTGCTAATAACGTTTTTTGTAGTTTTAGTTGCTAGTTTGGTTAAGCTTTGTGTAACTACATGGATAAAAAAAGTAAAAGTGAAAAGTTGTCGAATTATAATAACTTTCAGTTTTAGCTGACATCATAGTTATTGGACTAGTCAAGTGCTTGCTGTTTAGGTGTTACATTCGCTTCTGATTTGTGCATTCCGTAGAAATTGATTAATTGGTGATTAAATGTTCTGTTTCTATCTTTGGGTGCGTATTTGAGTAGGTTAAGGTTGCCGTTGATTGCTTGGTGATCTCTTAACATTAAGAGTTTTGTAGTCAAAGATCGCTGATCATCTTACTTGATGACTAAACTTTGTGTTTTTGTGTAACAGCTCGTTTCAAAAGAACAGAATTAGATGAGTATAAATCTAAAGTAGCATGCTAATAATAGTTAAGTAGTTTTGTTTCAAGTTGATTTCAATGTTAACTACAGTTGTTTATTGCCTGGAGATTAGCTCTCACGTTTTAAGCTAAAGAATGCTGATCATTTTCATTTGAAGTTGCCTTCCAGATTGTAATTTGATTCATGGAAATGTTGATACCATTCAGTATGCATTTGGTGTAGAGATATAGAAATAATTGTTTCTGTTATTGGGTGCAATACAGATCAGGCTTCTTTACTACTTTAATGACTTTTTCAGTTCTACAACTTGTATAATCTAAGACACAAAAGTTTACGGCATGCGAGTTAAAATTTGTTTATCTAAAGGGATAGGAAGATCGAATTACGATAGGTGTTAACATGGTGGTTTGAGTGTAATAGTTGGTATTAATTTCAAAATATCAGTAACCTGTATACTATTTTCATGTGGATCAATTAATTATATATTCTAGTGTTGATTATTGTTATAGTTAAATAATTGATTGGTTGAAGAAACATTTAGTTTGTCAAATTTAAAACATGTTGACACCTACATGCAACTGTGTGTGTGTACTGAATTATATGTTAAGCGTTTGACTTCAAAATTTTAAGAGGATTTTTGGTTACACTTATTATTGCAGATCATGTTTAAACTTAGGAGTTAGGATTCTCCATGGGAAAGCGAGTTTGTCTGTTGAGGTTGAACCCAATGACACTATTCTGGGGGTTAAAAGTAAGATAGGTCATGAGGTAAAGGCACAAGCATTGAGGCTGAGATTTACTTGTAATGGGACAAATTTGGTCAACAGTTCAACAGTTGGCGAATATGGGTTATCTAATGAATGCACGGTTCATTGCACCATTGATGCTGCCATGACGATTCATATCAAAGAGGTTGACGGGAATCGTATACCAATAATGGTTGAATCAACAACAACTGGTTTGCAGATGAAGCATGAATTGCTTGCCAACCAAGATAAATATTTCAAAACCAAAGGCTATAAAGAGTTGAAGGAGTATATGCAAAAACATTATTATGCTGGTGCAGAGCTACAACAGTTCAAGACTTTATCAGAACAGAGAGTGTTTGATGAGTCAACTGTTGACTTCTTCTTTATGAGAAAGTCAAAGATGACTCTTCCAGTTGACAACTACACTGGGCAACAACTGTTGCTTCCTAACCTCAACTCAGATACAAATATTTGGCAACTAAAAAATCTCTTGAGCAAGCAATGCGGTATTAGTATTGACAAACAAATACTGGTCTTCAATGGACAGCTTTTGGAGCATGGGGCCAATGTTGTGACTGCATCATATAGGCTATATGATGGAGCAAAGTTAAATCTACTTCAAGGACTGAAAAAGGGCATCATCAATGTTACAGTGAATGTTGTTCCGTTGAAAATTAGAGTTGAGTTTGAGGTTGATCGCAGCAACACCATTGGAGAACTAAAAACGATGATCGAGGAAAGTTTGAGTGGACAAGGGGAGGAAATTTCCAGAGATATTCAGGTTCTCTTCTTCCCACTGAGCCGTTTTGAGGACAACCAGAAAACTCTGGCAGAGTATTATATAACGAATGGGAGTGTTATCAACATGGTGTATAGTAAGATGAGAATCTCAGTGAATGTTCTAGGTGGGTATATATCAAAGTTTTGGGTTATCGGTTCTGATTACATAAAGGATTTGAAGAATTTAATTCATGAAAATGAAGGCTTCCACCCGAACACGCAGCAACTACTTATGGATGGATGTGTGCTGCACGACAAGAATACCATGGATTGGTATAAAATCAGATCCGAGTTCATCCTTGATCTCACACTTGTAAAGCCATAAATTCAGCAAGGTAATTTATTGTTTCCTTAAATTTTCATTTATTGTTTCCTTAAATCTTCTACTATTGATAGTACATTTTACAATCTACTGATACAATACTGGTTACTGATAAACATTAATTCTTCCATGCAGGTGGCCCTCTCATTCACACAAACAACAAAAGTGATATTCTCGCCGTTTTTGAACCGGTCTCGTTTGAACTTGTCAGATTGGTGTTACTCTATTCATATATGGTTTTGATTTCCGTTGAACTTGATGATTAATCTGAAGTAGATCTCAAACTTGTTGCAATTCTAGGATGAAATTTTTGTTAGGATATCTTTAACTGTCACACATTAACAGCCTCTTATTGGCTGTTACTTTGATACCTGAATTTTGAACTACTTTCAACTTTACATTTCTAGTCTGTTCGTTTAAAAATGGTAAATTTCTTCATGCTGTTTGAACTTCCTGTTTATAACTTACTTTTTAAAGCCTAGCTCATATGCAGTAGCTTTTAATTATAGTTCTAACATATTAAATGAAGTTAGATTTGCAAATGCCTTATATACACCTAGAATATATTTGGAAAGTAATTAAATTAACCAACCAAAGAGTGTAATACGTGGTTTAAATTGATTAATGTGGGTTAGATTATGTCTACTGCAAGATGGCTAGTGCAAGGCCCATGTCATCTTACTCGTTCTATGTGTTTTACCATAATATCCCAATCGTAACCTGCAAAATCACATTGGTGCATAATTTTCTAAGCATTTCCGCACGGTTTATGTCCCTTTGGATCTTTCAAACTCTTTAATAGATTTTGGGACTTTCTCTGTACAGGATTCTTCTGCAAAAAGGTTTGTAGAAAAGTTTATTAGTGGAAAGTGGAAACCATCTAACTAGAAAAACCGAGGGAGGGTGACATAATAGTCAAATTGGCTAATAATCAAACTCGCAATAGAGGAGATGTGGTTAAATTTAGTTTCAACTGTCGACTAACAGTTGAGAGCAACGGCTTCTTTCATTACTTGCAATTGTATAACTTTGACATGGTCAGTATGCATTATTGCACCACCTAATGAGACCAAAACATCTAAGTCTTCTGCATTATGCATATGAAGTATCAAATTAAGGCAAGTTGCCACATTTTGTTTTTCTAAGCTCGGTTTCTTATATCGGTAAAGTCCCACAAATTCTTTGGTAGTTGGGAAAAAGATATGCACGCCGTTTTCGGGAAACCCTTTATCATCCTGAAGTACCCAAAGCAAAGGAGCCATCTTTTTACGATAATTACCCTCAACATTCAGATCAGAACCTGCATTCTACATTTTTCCTGTATGGGTATTTTTTAAAGCCTTGGTTTCATCACAAATATCAGCCAAAGAAAGTATAGAAAGCAAAATTTTACTCTCATTGGTTCACTACGCTTAGTTCTAAAGGCACAGTTCACTGCGCTTAGTTCTAAAGGCACAGTACAAGAAGCAATACGGTCCAAATTAATATGTTCCATTCAGTGGGACCCACTTTAAATATCAATAGTTCTTGATAGTGTTTTTTGATAGGACAACATGTCATGACATCAATATAAGTTTTATACATCGTGTGTGAAAACCATGCTACCCGTGCATAAGGTGTACTTCCCAGCCTCTTCAAATTACCAAAATTTGCAGGTTATGCTAATTAATGCATTAACTTGGGTATATTAATTTGTTTTTGCCAGCATCTTGCTTATTAACAATAATGGATTCTTGATCTGCTTTATCGTGTTTGGGGAAATAAATTAGTTTTGATGGTAAATAAAAGGTCACATGGAACGAAACCAATCTTGCCGATTCAAAAACCTCACCGTTGTAAGATTATAGAGAGACTCATGCTTTGAGACATCAGTTTCAAGGATATAACTTGTACTCCTTCCTTGCAATGTTTCGATATACAATATACACTTCCATTGAGGATTTAACTTCTAGAACCATGATTTTTGCCGGCATACAGACAACCAACAATTTTCGCATAATTGCACTATAGTTTGCTCAAAGTAGGACAAAAATCGCACCAAGTGTCCTTGTAGACAAATTATCGGTACTATTAGTTACACGAGTTCCCTAGAAGTTAAAAAGGTTTCAATTTGAATAGTTTGTTATAGTTGTCGACACTAAAAATCCAATAAAGTTTTATCAATTTAAAGTAGCAAGTGCATGAAGAGTTGAAATCCATGTCTTCGTTTACATCTATAAACATAACAACCAACAGGGATGAAGTGTTTCATATTTCAAGTAGCAGCAGCAATAAGGGACTATTATTAATTTCCAAACCACAACCATTAAACAGCAACTTTAGTACTGAGTTTTTCAACAAGTCAAGGCTAACTCAAACAAACAAGTCTATGATAGTGCTAAAGCGAGAGCTTAAATTAAAGACCAACTTCAACTAAAAACCAGCTTTTTCAAAAGTGGCAAGAAATTGTATATCGCTTTTCCAGAAGGGCACCTGCACAATAGAAGAGGCATATGGTTATTAATTATAAGTTTATCATTTTACCATCAAATAAATATATTTGAATAACATCATTAGAACATCACTACTGAAAGATTTACCTCATTAACTTTTAGTTCCAAGCACCTCTCAATCTTTTCCATAAGCATCTTTTCGGTATTACCGCACATCAAGTTGAATACGGCTCCTGTGGCATTATGAAGTATTTGTAAGAGTAGCATACTCTTGATAATTTTACACTCAACAAATATATGCAACACTCCTTCCCAATTAATCTGTTCAAATTCACTTTTTGCCCATTGGTAAACCAGCACATGACAAATTAATGTTGCATTTATCGAGACACGGGGAGTAATAAACAAGAGATATAACCTATATAAAAGGTAATCAACACCATCTTTCAAAATATTATGTAAACCGCTAAGGAATCCAGAGTATCGAAAGCTTAAAAAAATTCATACACCTACGCATGTATTTTGGGAACAAAAAGCGAAAAGTAACAAAAGAGATGTAAAAAAGCAGGGCTTAAATCAACAATAAGGATATGCATTCTGCAAGTTGAAAAGAGACACACAGATTATTGTATTTTTCTTACACAAGGGATTCTTCCATGCATTCTTATCAATCCATGTAGCATTATAAATATACTAAACGTGTGGTTTTGACCCACCGGCAAGTAAAGGTTAGACAGTAATTAAACATGAATAAAGATATAAAATGCATTACCCTTAACAGCCTTGAGGGAAGATCGCTGCGTGAATACATCGAAGTCTGGCTCATCAAAAGAATCACCTTGCACTGGCAGATCAAAGTTAACTACCAAAAGCTGAAAAGTGGGTTTATAGAACTTAATCAGATCAAAGCCAAAATTAAAATACGCGAGGTTAGGAATTACTATGGGTATCACAGGCTGGAATTTGTGTTCCATACCAGCCCATTATGACTGTATATTACAAACCATATGCCCATACCCTTCCCACAAACCAAAAAATGCTAACCAAATTCAAAAGAGGAAAGAAAGGTGGATGCAAACCGTTGATTCATTGATCCCATCAGCAAGAAAAGCAACATCGGTTGTTATTAGAATTTGAAAAGCATATTCATAGAATAAGGTGATGAGTTCATTTCTAGCTTCTGGCGCAAGATCACCATGAACTGTTGCTACGTCAATCTTACAGTCAACAATCTTCTTATGCAACAATTCAGCAGTTTCTTTTGAGCGGACAAACATAACCGCCTGGACTTCAGCCAACCCAAACTGTAGTATTTTGGAGATAGTTACATCAATTTTGGATCTCTCATCAGGTAAATTCACTTTATACTGCATCACACGTTGCATCTTCACAAACGGCTGCTGCATGGTTACAAGCCGATGATATTGATAAGTAAACTATGCATGATGAATTAACAAGTCACTGTTGATATCCTAATGATCTTATGGCTCAAACAAAACATGCATGCATGAAAATAGGGAACTTATGGTGTCGCTTTGTATTATCATTAGTTCAGTATCGATTTTATCATTATATATATATAACTATATGTTATTCACATATAACCTACTTAGAGCCCCCCAAACCGAATAGCGTCTCCTTGAATTATCAGAGGACATGTTATCTGATACAAAATCCGAAAACTTGTAAATAAAAACAAACGTTATCATTTGAGCCAAATCAAATTGAAGTCTCAAATAAAGATAAACGTGAATCAAGGAAATTAAACCAATCAAACCCAAGGCTAGGTGTATTTTAGTACACAACTAGGACCATTTACCTAAACTAATACCGTCATGACGGAACTAGATGGTGTCTCACGGGACCCGATGAAACTATGTTTTGTAGTGTTAATTTTCGTCTGATTTTTTTTTTAAGTGCACTCGGTCCAAAAGATGTGTAGGGTGTAACCTTATGTGCACCCGTTGCTTTGAAGCAATAACAAAACTTGGCGACTACCAATAAGCAAATATCTGTGCATGCAGCATACAATTTATAGGGTTTCTAACATAAGCATCAAATAATACATACAAATAAATAAATAAGCTGCAATCAAGAACAACAAAACGAATAAAAAGAGTTACTACCTCGAGAGAATTGAATAAAAATTACGATTTTTGTTGAGTAAAGCGATGTTCATAATATTTATATTTTATAGATTTGGAAAGAAGAAAAGTTAAGGAAAAGGGGAGAGTCGGTGATTTTTTTACTGCCGTGATTTAATGTTTAACATAGTTTGAGGCTGATTGGGATTCCTTATTATTTTTGTTTATATACTTATATTGAAAAATATAGGTACTTATTAGCTGCTTGATACACTATTAATTATAGCTGCTTATTAGCTGCTTGATACACTTTTTTTGTTTATAGTAATGGTAAAAGTAATAACTTGACACAGTCAAATTTACTTATGAAAAGAATTTCGTTTCATTCCATCTCAGCAAACCTAATGAAAAGAACAACTCGACACTTTCAACCGAGAAACTCAAGAATAAGAACACTGATTAAACCATTTTGGATATCCTCAAAAATCATCCAATTGACTTTGCACTATGTTCCATAAGTAAAATTCCTGGCATCTACGTGCATCAATTATACACTGCAAGGTATGTTGAAGGTATAAGAAGTCTTGAGGCGTAAATCGACCAACATAATGATATGGACCAAAAGTGGTGAGTCAACAATAGTCAGTATAATAAGTCAAACACAACAAAGTCAACAATTCAATAACTGAATTTCTCACCCATTATCTTTTAACCACATTTCACTTGTATAAATACATGATTAGCAGTTCATTGTAAAGTAGTTATGAATTTGTAATCTTTCCTATCTTGTAAACAACACATTCTATCAAATAACAAATATCATTTCTTAAGTTCGAATATCTTCTTCTTATCATTTAGAGTTCCTGCTTTTGAAAAGTTCTTCATTTCTTAATGATTTCTGGAAGAACACAATTGTAGTATATCATTTGGTATCAAGAGCCTCTTTCGTGGCGTGTTACACTGACATTCTTGATTTTCCGGTCATCTTCTCCGCCTAATTTCCGGCAAAAAAACATATATTTTCGGCAAGAAATTAGCCACCACTAATTTTACTGTTCTTTTTACAACTGATTAGTGTCAGCCAATTGTACGATCACAAGACTATCGCATTGGCTGCTTAAATCCTCTAGTTTTGAGCAAGCTGATAAGAAGCAATTAGGTTGAGTAATCAAGAACAAAACCAATAGATGTTATCCCATTGTTGATGAATGATAGTGTTATTGGTATGATGGTGGAAACAAGAAACACAAGTAGAACTCAAGAACCTACAATGGAGTCCCTTCAACAAACAGTGAATGATTTGTAAAAAATGATGCAAGATATGGCTAGTGTAACACCCCCAAAATTTCAACGTAGCAACGGAAGGCTAATTAGAATATTACTTCATAGATCACAGTCATAAGTCATAGAAAATGACTCTAAAGGAGACGTTTATATAAAAGGCATTGTCATTCAATGAAAACTCAATTGTTAAGGTTACAAAAGTGATACCATATTATTTACACAAAAGAAATTATTGAGTTTGTAGTAAATGACAACTTTATTTTACACAGAAATAAAAGGATTTAGTGCCCACTTCGTACCCTAGCATTCTTTGTTAGATATGTGAGATAAACATGCTAAAAGTCAACAAAATTGTTGAGTGAATCCATAGGTTTAAAGTTTATCAGTTTGAACACAAGATATATATAGTGTAATAATTGCAACGTATACAATTATCAGGAAAAACAGTTATTATTGCACTAAGCTCATGTCACCCAACGTTAACGATATATAAATAAGTAACAGTGCCCCCAGGTAGGTAGTTGCCAATTACCTAGGAATCTCAAATAATTGTGCATTTGTCTATCAATCCGGCTAGCACTAAGGCTATCAATCCGGCTAGCTCCAAATGTGGTTGTCAAACCCAATAGATCTATTCACAGTATTCACGTTTGCTCACAAGTGACTAAAGGTTCCTGATAGTGAGAGACTTTCAGTGGCAATGGCGGTAACTTAGGCAATAATAAAAAGACTGGTGCTCATGTTTATAGCATGTATCTCCCCAAGAAGTTTATAAAACAAGTAAAAGTGGGGCTATGAACTCACCTTGAGTAAAGTAATACAAGTTGGAATGATGTGCACAAAAATCGAGGTTCGATGACTCTAACCGCAACCTAAATAGCTAGTATGTTTTAGGTTCGAAAGATAATATTGTGTATGCAATTTTATAAAATGTTATTTCAACCGTACATGTTTGTTGTAAAGTTTAATGTAGCAACCTGAAATTTTTCATAAGGCAAAATGACTATTTGGACCTTTGACTTTTTAAAAGTTGACATTGACTTTGATTTTTGACTATTTGAATTTTACTATAACGTAAAAGCAATTACTGTAACCGGTAGTAACCGGTAATTTTCCAAGTTAAATAATTCACTCTGCTTCGAATTATCACTCTGTGAACGTTTTTGTTCACCTCTGTGTATTTAACGAGAAGTTATCTGGCAAACGTGAAATCTGAACATAACGCGTACTGGCACAACTATAAATTCAATAAATAATTTGATTTGAATATTATATTATTTACGTGAAACTGGATTAGTTAATCACGTACGTAGATAAACATACGCTTAACTCGTAACCAACACTAGACTATGATTAGTCTAGGTGTTCTATACAATTTATTTTCTCTAATAGTCATATTTTATATGAATTATTGTTATTTTGTCATTTTTACATAAACTTTGTACTTTTTGCGTATTACACGTATTTGAACCATCGTTATTAAATTTTAACAATGTATACGCACCCGTTGAACTTATCACTCACCTAATATACTTATTTTGAATATATTGATAAGTTTTAATCTTCTTATAAATATTACAATTTTACATTGCCCGATTTTAGGCTTTGTGACTTAAGAAATTAACGTTAATAATTACCGAGACCAAACTATACTCTCTAAACTTTAAAACTATCTATAAAATATAAGACTAATAGAAAATATCTACTTTCTCTTCTAGCTACTTGTGCCACGTTGAAACACATGTCTCATATTTGAGACATGTAGACGTGTATATCTCTAATAAAGATAACTTATTATAACTAGATTCCTAACACTTATCTTTTCATTTTGGAACAAAACTTCATATCTTTTTCTTTACTCTTTGTTGCCGTGAGAAACACAACCAAAAACACACGATATGATTTTAAATTTTTACTTGTGTCTTGCTCTTGTAATTGAAGGAAATAAGTTCCATTAGTTACTACTTGATTCTTTTCCATCAAAACATCAATGAATCTCTTCTAAACTAGAGTTACATGTAATTTTAGTAAGGTGTTCTTGGAAGGTTTTATAAGAGTGACAAGTTGTTATTTTGGGTTGATTGAGCAAGAGTTTCTAAGGTTTGATAAAGATTTGGAAGGAAGGTTTTAGATTACTAGTAGTTTGTTGATATTCTTGTAAAATTCATCATCCTTCCTTGTAAGATATTGTTTCATTTCCTCGTTCTTATTCATTTTTGTTGTAATAAGCTATTGTACCTGTCGTATTTTTATGATGTTTGTAAAATTATATATGTATTTGACATTGTGCATGAGGTTTGTAACATGAAAATAAGCTAAGACAAGCCCTAAGTAGGTTTTATGAATCTGAATTTTACAACAACCCCAAAGATTGATTAAACTGATCATCTCATAAACTTTGAGGTTAAAGATGGGCTTGTAGAGCTATGTCTTATGGTCTTTTCGCAGGGTGGTTCACATCATAACTCATCCCAATGAGTAAATGAGATCCAAAATGGCGAAAGGTGTCAAAATCTGCACATTGAAAAGTATTGGCCAAATACTCTAAAATTTTGCATATAACCATTACTCGAAGAATGAAAATTGCAGCTAAGACATAGACTTGAACGTAACCGCAAACCTCACATAAAACGGAGATGTAGAACTCAACTTAATGCCGTTTTTGCGGGACTGTACTATGCTGTCCAAAATTCTGCATTGACATATAAGTATACATGAGTAATTTGATATAAGTTATTTAAGACCATGAGATGTTTAGGATTGGTAAATAAAAACTAAAACTTATCATAGTATTATATTGACCACTTTTATAAAAACCAAAGTGGTAAAACCCATTATTGGAAAATTGTGGAAACGTAGAGGGGGTGAATACGTTACCGTTTAAAAACTTTAGATCTTTAGTATCAAATCGCTTATGAAGCTTGTTATAATATGAAAGTACCAATTATTGTTTGTGACTAATATAAAGCATGGTAAACCAAGTTGTCACACAATCATGAACATCAAACCACATCACAAGCAATAGTATAGTGCAACTATAAAAGTAAAGAGATAAAGAAAGGAAAGTGCAAACCGAACACGATGATTTATAGTGGTTCGGTCACGAATCTCCTTCCGCCCTACTCCACTCCCCGAGTACCCAACTCGAGAGTTACTTCACTAAATCAACAAGATCCCTTCTCGGTGGAGAAAACCTTACAATCGTCGCTTACACTTTTTCCGGTACAAAGCTAAATACCGGGTTCTAGTTCAAGGTAGAATCAACCTAACGTCGCCTATACAATATTTCCGACACTAAGCTAGATGTCGAGTTCTTTTACAAGGGTACAACCACTCCCAATATGTTTTATGGCCCAACATAACAAACCTTGTATTTTATGGCACAAACACATAAACCATCTAATCTAGTTTGGTGAAAGTGTTGTGATGATGCAATGATGTTCTACATTAATGATCCATGGCACAAATGTCTAATGGATATGAATAAATACTTCTAAATGATATTCCATTGATAGGAAGCCTTCATGATGAAGATCACAAGTTCCCTAAACTTGTTGTGATAGATCTTCAGCTTGTGGTGAGTGGGGATGGCTAGATCTCCAAGCTTTCCTTGGTTGATCAATGTAGAGTATGCTTACAACAAAGATGAATGTTAGAAGCATTATGATCATGATCATTAGGGTGTTTAATGTATGTTACTACATTGTTAATGATAGATCTAAATGTATGCAAGAAGGTGGAGAAGATGTGTTTTCAAGTGGTGAAGAAATGGGAAAACAATGGGCTTCTATTTATAGCCAAAAGTGGACAGGAGCGTCCACGGACCAAGGAACCCTTTAAAGGGTTCCGCCCGTTATACAAAAGGGTTCCGTGGGTGCCTGACAGAAAATCTAAAAAATCATTCTTCAAATCTTTCCAAGATATTACCAAATCTTACTAAGATCACATTTGATATATTGAGTATCAATCTAACCAAAATATTTAAGTGATCTTCCAAGGATTTCAAAGATGATGCATGACATGATGTAACATGTATTTCCATTTTTAGATTAAAAGGTTTATCAAGGTAAACTTGTAAAATGTATTATGTAACTAGTTAATAAAATGTCTAGTTACTTTTTGAAATACTTGTGAATGCAAAATGTAAAATGAGGTTCGAAATAGAATGGTTAACCTATTAAAATACTTAGTGACTCTAAATGTATTTTAAACATTCTAAATGATTTGTTAATGGGTTTGATCATAATGTCACATAACAAACATGTACGAACCTGTGTTGTAACACAAGAGGACTTGAGACATCGAGATGTGTTGAATGTATGTTGAGACAAGGTCTGATTAGAAGTAACTTGTACATTTTACGTTATGTATTACAAGTTACATGTTTGTCATCAATCAAAACAAACGAGACTGTATAGATTAAATATCATAATATTTGCACTAACAAATATAGAACTTGATTATATTTGAATTTTCTGAAAAAGGTCAACTGCATACTTTGACTTTCTGAAAAAGTCAACATCATGCATCGACTAGTGAATACTTTGACTTTCTGAAAAAGTCAATCATCATACACTTGCATTATCATTTTCTTTTCAAGTTCTAAAACTAATATTTTTATAACTCTTGCACAAACTTTGTATCTTTTATAAAAATAAAATTTATATTTTGTCTCAACAAAAAGGGGGAGATTGTTAATACAAATATCGTCATTAAACGTTATTTATATTTTTGATCTTTACCTAAGTTTTGTTAACGACAAAAGTAAATTTAATTAATGACTCATTTGCCTTTTTAAAAGATTTAAATAAGATTTAGACGTAATGATTTACGGAATAGGTGAATTATTATAAGTGCCATGAACCCGACCCTTCCATTAAGGGCTTGTTATTATTTTTAAAACTTGATAAAAACTAAACCTTTACATTTTTGTAAACTTACAAAAATATGTACAATGTCAAAAGTATATAAACTTTTATAGTTTTGTTATATATAAATATTTAAGACGCGACTACTATATAAGTATTCAAACAAACAAGCTATGATATAAGTTACGGTTATAAAAGATGCTATGATATAAGTTACGGTTATAAAACTTTTATAATTTTGTTTTATAATTTTGTTATATATAAATATTCAAACAAACAAGCTATGATATAAGTTACGGTTATAAAACATGACCAATTGGTTTTGTAACTCTCTTTCTTTCCACTTTCAATTTGATTTCATTAGCAATCGATATTATAAACACATGTATGAAATTAATCATGAAAGTAGGGTGATATATGAAATTAATTCTAAACTTAAAATGCTTAAAATTTAAATAACGTTAACTGCCTATAGTACCCTTTACAAAACAAGTTCAAATGGAAAGTTATACTTATTGTAAATAATTCGGTTTAAATTACAAATTTTAAAATACCCTTGATTAAAAATAGTAATGACATCCACAACTAAATTAATAATTTAAATATTGTTTAATATTCAAACTTTTTTCATTTTTCTTTTATAACCATACATTTTTTTCTCGCAATGACTACAAATTAAACTCGTAAGTGTTGCATCATAGGTCACACCAAAACACAAGTTCGAAAGTATAATTATTTGCCGCTATACATCGTCGTTTACACGGATATATGTCTAGTCATTTACTAAAGTATATATACCTTATATTTTGCAAGGGTTCAAAATAGAACAGGACCATGATTCATGACCCGCCTGGATTCAAGCACCAACACAATATGACCCTGTTGATTTTTTTGTTATGTTCACCATCTTAAATCCTTAACTGAACTAAAATATAAATTACTACTTATATACATTTATAGGGATTGCTAACGCCAGAATTGCTGCTGTCACACCCAATAGGTGAACATGAAACAGTAAATTTAACGACCGTTATTTATTAACGGTCGTTAGTAACAAACGCTATTTTTTTTCCTTAAGTAACGGACGTTAACTAACGGCCATTATCTACTAACGTTCGTTAACTAACGATCGCTAACTTTTTTTTTTAATATATTTAGAAAAGAAACAACACAGATTTTACATAATTGGCCCTCCGTCTAACAATTTTGTTGCAATGTCAGTCCTTTATGACTAACTTTGCTATGAAATACTAACGTAACAACAATATATGTAACAAAATTAAGAAAAAAAATGACAAAAATAGTCCTAACAAAAATCAATAATTTTGTATTCAAAATTCCCGCAGTGAAGCGTGGGCCTTCAAACCTCGTGTTATCTAAACATGAGAAAAGAAATGAACTTATTGCAATAGTTGGTTACTTGGTTTTGGTTTAGTTGATACGTTGGTCCACAAAAAGCCCAAACAAAGCCCATTGGTAAATAGATGAGATATTTCGTGTGACTTTCTTTAGATCTCGTCAACTCCATAACATGAACTATTGTTGTTATGTTGTACTCTACTTCACTTCACTTCAAACCCTTACACATTTTAACTTAACAGCAATTGAATTAACAGCCACAACATCACCACTAATAAGCATGGTAAGTGTCATCACCTCTTTCACTCTCAAACACACACATTACTTTATGCTACTAGCTTTTTATTTAGTTATTTTTTTTACTGTATCTGGTTTGGTAAATTAAATAAAAGACTCATTTTGTTAGTTTTCGGTTATCAGTTGGTCACATTATTTCATTTAATTATTCAAAAACAGATACTGTAATATACTAACAAATCTAGCGATTGGTGGTTACTTAAAGGGCTTTACTTTGGAATTAATACCCAACTTAATTAATTAGTTAGTCATATGTACTTAGGTGAACTAGCACGTGCCATGGATATATTTTGTTATTTTCCTTTTTTATTTAGATTAGATTATCTATGCTACTTTATAATGCATTTAGGCCTTCTAATATTAGAAGACTTAAAAATTCAGACTTTTTTACTTCTTATTATGAAAAGAGTTTTTATTAAGATAAGGAGCTCCAATCATGAGATGACATGTGTCACTTCTTAACAAACTCTAAGCCTAACTTCTAACAAACTCCAAACCTAACTCCTAACCACTAAAAATTAAGATAAAGAGCTCCAATTATAAAATGACATGTGTCATTTCTCAACTAAAAATTCATCTTTATTTTTAAATTAAAATATCTTTTTATCTACTTATTTTTTTTTATAATCTAATTTCACCATATTTTCTAAAATTTTATGCTCTTTAATTCAACATCCATTTTGATATATTTTTATGAGTTTTTAGTTTTTATATTTTTAATGGGTTTATTTTATTTTAATTCAAATTTTTACAACTTTAACTTTTATTTCATTTATTTCAATCAATATAATCTTGATTCGTCAAAATCATTTACTTTTGGGGTAGTGTTTGACGCGTAAGAGATTGCGAGGGTATTTCTATATGTGGGAATAATGATGTCGCGGGAAAGCTACGGAAAAGTTACGGGTAACCCAAACAAACACTTACAACTAACACATATACATTCGAAGTGTTGTGAAACGAATTCACTAAACGGGTAAGCAAACACATATAACTATACTTATCGCCGCCGCTGTGCGCGGGGTACCCGGCTAGTGTGTCTTTAATGTAGTTACGACTTACGAGATAAATAAATGATTAGTTGCGCATAGCCGTGACAATTTATTTGTTTTTGTGTGTATTAATTTTATTTTTTAGTATATATTGGTTTAAGTTAGTGCAGCAATCAAGTCAAGCTTTTATCAAGCAACTCGAAAGAGCTCGTGCTCGAGCTTGACTTGATCGAGTCAAGCTTTTATAAGCTTAATTTTAATAAATTGGCTCGAAACATATAACAAGCCAAGCTTAAGCTTTTAATAGCTTGGCTTGAGCTTTTATCAAGTCTTAGTATATATATCTTTTTATATTAAATTTTTATAAGTAACCAAGGGCTAATTTGAATATTATTCTAATTATAATGATTTACTTCATAAATATTTATTTAGTATACTCTTGAAGGACTTTTATATGGTAAATAAAGTTGTATTTATTTGTAACCATGATATCTTAGACTAGTGTGTTGCTTACTTGCTTTATATCTGAAAGCGAATACAAGTTTCTAGTTATGAATCGTGAATATTAATAGACTAAAATATATACTACTATTATAATTTTAGCTTTTGTTTATACTTAGTTTATCGATTACAACATTAATTAGTTCTTTGGCTTATGTTTCATTTTAATGTTGAACTTAGTACGAGAATGTTATTGTTGGTTTTAGTACTGTTAAATTAATTTAATTTGGTTATCAAATGTGGTTTTAGTTTGTATTACTTTAAAAATATTTATATTTATGACTTTGTTTATTAAATACTATATTTATGTATACATTCAAGCTTTTCAAGCCAGCTCAAGCTTTACTCGAAACCTACTCAAGCCAAGCTCAAGCCTGGATGATTAAGGCTTGACAAGCTATCAAGCCAAGCTCAAGCCTACTGTTTTTGTTTCAAGCCAAGCTCAAGCCTTGTTGAGCCCGAGCTCGGCTTGACTCGATTACACCCCTAGTGTAAGTGAGAGTGGAGAAATTTTGTGGATTAAATTTGAATGAGTTATTCAAATAATCAATAGATTGTATATGGTAACGCACCACGCGTTAAACCTTAACTCGCCTGCGTTAAGGTGCGTCAACCACATCGTCGTTTGTGTTATGGGTGCGTTAACCCCTTAACGCCGCGTTAAAGCTACGTTCAAATAAAAAAAAAATCATAAACACCCCCTAAAACGGCAATACTAGCCGTTGGGTTTTAAAAAAAAGTTCACTTACACCCCCTGAACATAAACGGCTAGTTTGCTTAAAAAAATTTCACTTACTAGCCGTTGTTTGGTCCATAGTAACAGGAAACGTTGAGCATGCCGCGTTCCACGTTTCGGATCGCTCGTACCGGATCGCGGTACAATTGCGTCCCGGATCGCTCGGGTTCGCGATCGGGATCTTTAAATTCCACGTTCCGTTTTGGTGCTATGATTTTTTACCTTGAATCTATTTATGGTGTTTATGATTTTCGTGGTGATGTGTTTTCCGATGGAAAATATGTTGAAGGAGAGAAAATAGTGAAAGAGAGATGAAAGGGTGAAAGAAAGATGAAAAGCGACTTAAAGATTTTGAACTGTTCTCTTGTTAGAACCCTAACCCTAAAGGCCTTATTAGACTCTTTCTTTTAGGCCCAGTTAATGAGTTACACAAATGGGCCACTCACTAAAAGACTCATGTTAACAGTGAGTTGCAAGAGTTGTATAAATATTTATTTAAAATATTCAATTCTATAATAAAAGAGTGAATTACATAATTGGTCCTTGTGGTTTGTTGAAAATTGCAGAAAATGTCCCTGTGCTTTTTTTTCAGTGCGTTTCGTCCTTGTGGTTTACAAATCTTACGGATTTTGTCCCTCGTCCAAAAATGTCCGTTAAGTGTCTTGCGCTGTTAGTCATTCGTTAGTGCAGTCCGTTAAGTGTTTTGCACTGTTAGTCCTTCGTTAATAAATTTTGCACCGTTAGTCCTTATTTTCTAAAAATAGTTTTCCCCAATTAGTCTCTCCGTTAATAATAGTTTTCACCCGTTTTTGTCCGTTTTTATCCGTTTTCGTTCGTTTTTTATCCGTTTCCCCCCGTTTTTTTTACGTATTTCGTCCGTTTTCTTTCGTTTTTTATAGTTTTTGTCCATTTTTCTTACGTTTTTATCGGTTTTCATCCGTTTTTTTCTTACGTTTTTGTCCGTTTAAAAAAATTTTGAATAAAAAATTTCAAAAAAAAAATTTGAATAAAAAAAATATTTTTCAAAATATAAATTTTTTTTTAAAATATGTCCGTTTTTTTTCAATATTTTTGGGAAAATTTTTTAGATTTAAAAAAAAATATATTTGAAAAAAAATATTTTTCGGAAATTTTTTTTACCGTTTTTTTCGGAAAATATTTTTGTCCGTTTAAAAAATATTTGCAAAAATTTCCGAAAAATATTTTTTTTCAAATATTTTTTTTTAAAAAATCTTAAAAAATTTCAGAAAAATATTGAAAAAAAACGGACATATTTAAAAAAAAACGGACAAAAACGGTTATTAACGGAAGGACTAATTGGGGAAAACTATATTTTAAAAAATAAGGACTAACGGTGCAAAATTTATTAAAGAAGGACTAACAGTGCAAAACACTTAACGGACTGCACTAACGAAGGACTAACAGCGCAAGATACTTAACGGACATTTTTGGGACGAGGACAAAATAAGATTTGTAAACCACAGGGACGAAACGCACTGAAAAAAAAGCACAGGGACATTTTCTGCAATTTTCAACAAACCACAAGGACCAATTATGTAATTCACTCATAATAAAATTTTTAAAAAAATGTAAATATGTACTTAAAATATATAAATACCTGTTAAAACTTATATATGTATAAGTATAATATGGTACATTGTACCAAATTTGGAACATCGTACCAAATTATATGATACAACGAACCGTAGTGTACCGGAGCGTACCGAAATAAGCCTACCCCCTTCGTAGCAGATTTTAGGGACCTAACGAACCGCATTCCCGTTTCTCGTTTCCGTATCAGAGAGTTCCGTGTGACTTTGGTTTGGTCATGATGAACAACCACGTCCCATTGGAAAAAGCGTGCTTCGAAGAAAGCCAGATCCGAGAACACAACAAGTACCGGGGGAGCGAGCACCGGAGAAACGAGCTCGTCAAGCCAATTCACACAGACTATGACAACCGAGTATCGTATAAAACGGGAAACCGCCCAAGCGGCGTATCGGGCGGCCCAAGTAAAAGATGAAACGATAACAAGGCTGGAAGAGATGAAATTTTTGATGATTGACAGTGACGGCAAGGATCCAAACGTTGTGGTTTGGATTAATGAAGAAAAGAACCGAATCATCAAAAAATATAACTTGCAACCTCGTCATTAGATTTAATTGTATTTTCGTCATTTCCTTTATGTTGTAGTTTGCTTTGTGTTGTATATTTTTTTTTTATTTCCTATTTTTTTTTTCCGTTGCAATTTTTTTTTTTTTTTTTTGTTTTTTCGTATTGTAATATGTTTAAGAATTAATTATATGTTTTTTAATAAATAAGGTATTGGTTTTAGTTTAGGGGCTGAATTTGATAATATTTGAGTTAAAGTGAGTTAAGGTTGAGTTATGATAAGGGGTGTTTTTCTGTTGAGTTAAGGTGAAAGGTTAAAGCTGATGTGTCGCTGACGTGACAGTGTGTTAAAGCTTAACCCAAGTTATAATACCGCTTGCTCTAAGGGTATCTTAATTAAACAACATTACTTATTTTTATAAGTTTCAAAATAGGCAAATTAAGCTTGTGAAACATAAACCAAAATCACATAAGCTCATAAGTCAAAAAAATAAGGTTAAACAAATACCCCCAAACTCTGTAGTTGCTGCTCAAGTTATATATTTTTTTCTCTATTACTCCAGTAATATTTTTAGTTGCTTAATTAGTTTTTGTTATCGATTTTAAAAAATCTATGTAGAGTCAAATTTAATCTGTAGTACGTAACTGCAGTGAGCTGCTGAGATGGTTTCGTATAAATTGCCATCCTCTTTAACAAACGTATCACGTCATCATGATGTTTTCCTGAGCTTCCGAGGGGAGGACACTCGCACAGGTTTCACCAGCTATTTATATGAAGCCTTAACGAGAAAACACATAAGAACCTACGTAGATGACAACTCACTACAGCCTGGAAGTTTCATCGCTACTGAGCTCCTAGCGGCCATTGAAGCATCAACATTTGCCATCGTGGTTTTGTCGAGAAATTTTGCAACATCAAAATGGTGTCTAGAGGAAATTGCAAAGATTGTTGATTGCGAAAAACGGGGCATCCTGACTATTATTCCTATTTTTTACCATGTGGATCCTTCCGACATAAGACACCAAAGAAATTCTTTTGAAGATGCCTTTACCAAGCATGAAAATGATCCTACAATTGTGCCACAGAATGTGAAAAGATGGAGAGATGCTTTAGCAAAAGTGGGAGAAATTGCAGGAGTGCACATTACACAACACAGGTAGTTTTTTTATTAATATATATTCTTTCAAGTTATTTTGCTATGTTGTTCATTTGATTGTAGGGTCTATACAATTATTGAAAAGATCTATCAGTACTCAATGATGAATTATATAAAGAAGATTCTATATAATACTCAATTAACTTCAAATTTCAGTTTTTGTTATTGTGTAGATAACCAACAGTTTAATACTTCAGAAACTTATAATATAACAAGACCATGTCAACCATCAACCAAGTGGTTGTGGGTTCAAGTCTTGATTGAGACATGTGAGATATTAATATTGGTCTTTCCAAAAATAAGTGTGATGCTTCAGAAAGACCATGTCACATATATAAGACTAAAGAGTCCTAAATCAGCTGACCTTATTCATCCGACCACCTATTCACACGTGAAGTTATGTGCAGGAATGAGGTAGAATTCGTAAGTGAAATCGTAAGAAATATCAAGCAGGCCCTGGACTCTACATTACCAACGGCTGTTCCTGATGGTCTAGTGGGGATAGAGTCACGAGTAAATGAGGTGAAAAGAATTTTGCTTATGGAGTCTTCTGATGTTCGTTTTATAGGGCTTTGTGGGATGAGTGGAGTTGGGAAGACTACTCTAGCTGTAGTTGTTTATGGGGCAATTAAAAAGGAATTTCAAGGAAGCAGCTTCATTGAAAACATCAAGGATGTTTCCAAGCAAAGTGATTGTTCTAGTTTATGCAAGCTACAACAAAAACTCTTAGATGACATATTGAAGGACGAAACTATACGTGTACGAAATGTTATACAGGGACAAACTTTGTTGATGACAAAGCTACGTGATATAAAGGTTCTGATAGTTTTAGATGATGTAAATCATGCGGACCAGTTAAGGTATCTGGCTGGGGGACTTGAATGGTTTGGAAATGACAGCAGAGTCATAGTAACCACCACAAACATGGACTTGCTGAATGTGCACAAAGTAAATGAAATTTACAGATGTGAAGAAATGAATAATGATGAAGCTCGTAGACTCTTTTGTCAGTCAGCGTTTGAGCATGGCCCTCCTACACATATGTATGAAAAGTGGTCGGATGATATTGTGAATCTTGCTGGCGGTCTCCCGTTAGCCCTTAATGTTTATGGTTCTCTTTTATATGGGAAGGAGGAGAGCTATTGGAAAGAGATGTTGAAGAAACTTCGAGACTATCCACCTGAGGATGTTCTTGGAAGACTTGAAGTAGTTTTTGCAAGACTTGATAGTAATCAGCAGGAGATCTTCATGTATATTGCATGTTTCTTGAAACGAAGAGACAAGGATTTGGTTGAAGATATACTAAAGGATATTGGTTTGTACGCTGAGTGTGGAATCACTGATCTTAAGAACAAGTTTCTCATAACTATCAATCATGATGATAGTGTGTGGATGCATGATCTGCTCCGACAAATGTGCTGGGAAATTCTTCGTAAGAAATCACATATTTACAGAGGAATTCACTCTGCAATAAAAAATTTCCAAGATATTGTAGACGTCCTCTTATTGAAACCGAAGGTTTGTACATGGACCTGTTTTGATATTTAACTAAAAAGTAAAGTAAAGTAACGCCCAATGCCGTCTTCCACGGGTTATGGGTACCCAATACCGTTTCCGGTGTATGGGGGAGGTGAAGATGTAGACAGCCTTACCCCTACCTAAGGCTGCTTCCAGTTCTACCAAAGGTAGAAAGGACCTCCGGCCTTTTGTAGGGAGTGAGGATCGAACCCCTGACCTCTCGGTTGAGAGGCAAGGGGTTTTCCAACTGATCCAACCCTACTTGTTTGTTTGTTTTGATATTTAACTCCAAACTATTAATGTTATAATGCGTCTCTTAATATCAAAATAAAAGCGGGTGTCGATAGAAGTTAAAAACATTTCACTAAAAAACTCAAATAATTAATTAAAAAAAAAAAAAAAAAAAAACTTGAAAAGGTTTTTGGTTTGATCCTAAGTTTTGCGGCTTGCAAACAACTAAACATCGTATGATGTGCGGTCCTTGGGGAAGAGTTTCATGGGTCCAGAATGGATCCCGGGTTAAGGTGGCCCGTCAAACCAACCTTTTTGTGAATGAAAGAATTATATTACTTACTCTGCTTTTGTGCTTCTTATTACCAGGAATCGAGTACAATTCGTATCATGAACCAGGAGAAGGTTGAAATGGATGAGTTCATTGATGATCCTTACTGTTTCTCAATAATGAGGAGATTGAAATTTCTCAGAATAAGTAATATACACTTTCCTCAAGGTCTTAGTTATCTTTCGAATGATCTACGAATTTTGGAATGGTTAGAATGTTCTTTGAAGTCTTTGCCTTCAAACTTTAAGCCGACGCATATTTATGAACTTGAAATGTGTTATAGCCAGCTTAAAACATTTTGGGAGGAAACTCTTGTAAGTATTGTCTATAGATCCCGATAATCATGTGTTACCAATAAATTTGCAGTGATTGCAAGCTAGAAATTTGAGAAATTTCTTATCATTTTACAGGTTTTTCCGAATTTGAGATCTATTGACCTTAGTTTCTCAAAGGAATTGATCAAAATCCCAGACTTAACATCAACTCCAAAACTAGTGAAACTGATTCTTGAAGGCTGCACGAAATTGAAAGAGTTGCATGAATCAGTTCTTCTGCATAAAAGTCTACAATACATGAATCTTGTGGGGTGTACGCATCTTCAATGCCTTGGCAGAAGCAAATTTGAAATGGAAGCTCTTGTGACACTTTTTCTTTCTGGCTGCTCTAATTTTGAAGATCTTCCTGAGTTTGGACAGAACATGAAGTGCTTAGAGAACCTCTATTTGGATGGAACTAACATCAAGAAGTTACCAGAAAGCTTGGGGGAATTGCATAACTTGAGGAAGCTTGATGCAAGTGAAACCTCTATAGAAGAGATTCCTTTGTCCATTCGTAACCTGATAAGATTAAGACTTCTACGTGCTCGAAGATGTCCACTTTCATCCCAAAATAAAGGTTTTCTTTTTACAAATGTGGATGTCTTATCGAATATAAGGGAGCTTGATCTAAGTTATTGCAATCTAACTGTAGTTCCTGATGGTATTGGTTTACTGCATCGATTGATATCTTTGGATCTATCTGGAAATGATTTTGTTCATCTGCCGGCAAACATCAGTCTACTTTCAAATCTTAAAATGCTTTGTTTGAATAATTGCAAGAGGCTTCAGTCATTACCCAAACTTTCAATAGTAAATGAGGACACACTTTATGGACTTCAGGTTAGATTCAATTACATTATTTCAGGAGAAGAGGTGGATGTGTCAAAATTTCATGCTGCAAGCAACAACACTAATCCAACAATATCATGTTTGAACTGCACTAATCTTGTCAAAAGTGGTAGTGGCTGTTATCTAGCAGAAGACGTATTACATAGCTACCTACAGGTCTCTCCTTCCCTCTCTCCCTCCCATGATCAAAATGTTATTTATATCTAAAAATTATGTTGATATTTTATAATGCAGTTACGAACAGAATGTCGAATGACACCAGTAGCTGTATTTGAAATAGTTGGAGCTGGAAGTGAAATTTCACCAGGATTTGTGCTGCCAGAAACTGATGATCTGGTCCTTAAACACCCATGGATCGGGGTGGCTATATGCGCTGTTATTGCTTTTGACAATATTGATGCTTTTATGGAAGATAAATACGTGATAACAGCTCATGTCCATGTTGGGGTAAAACATCGGAGAGTTTTGGTTCCCATAAATTTCTTCGTGGCAGGGTTGGAGAGCCAGCCAGTTAGTTATCTATTGGACGGAAGTTGATGATCTTAATAGATTCTTGGATTCAAGCTGTCGGTACAACTTACATGTATCATTTAGTGTGGAGCCACGAGGTCAGTACCACCTTTTTTTTAACAACGAATTTTGTTAAACAAAGAAGAGTAAATTACACCGTTCGTCCCTGCGGTTTGGGCCAAATCTCTAATTGAGTCCTTATCTTTTTTTTTTGCCTAATTGATCCTATATGTAACACCGTTCGTCCTTATTGCCCAATTCAGTTATCTTCTCCGTTAGCTAACAGTCGTTAAGTGGCAACGTTAGTCCATTAACCAAACGATCGTTTGCAACGTTAGTCCTTTATACTAACTGTCGTGTGTAATTAACTCAAAACTTCGTTTTCTTAACGTTTTTGTCTCAGATTTATATGTTTTTGTCCGTTTTTATACGTTTTCGTCCGTTTTCTTCTGTTTTTATAGGTTTTTATATTTTTTCATATGTTTTCGTCCTTTTTATACTCTTTCTTACGTTTTCATACGTATTTATCCGTTTTTATAAGTTTTCGTCCATTTTTATATGTTTTCGTCCGTTTTTATACGGTTGTCTGTTTTATACGTTTTCGTACGTTTTTCTTACGTTTTCATACGTTATCGTCCGTTTTATACGTTTTCATTCGTTTGTATCCGTTTTTATACGTTTTCGTCGGTTATAAACCGATCATAAACCAACAGTATACGTTGGGTATCACCTGGGAGTGGGAACCTAGCAAGGGGCGCTGCCCCTTAACGTGGTGGAAACTGTTAATACAAATAAACCGTAAAAACGTTTATTTTTATTTTACAATCTTCTTATGTTTTGTCGATAACAAATGTAAAATCATTTTAACGAAATAAATAAAATACGTAATGTTTTGAGCCAATAGTTTACTAAGGGGCTGTTTGATAAAAACTATGATTTAACACTGAAAGATTCAGAAGTGTTGAATGATTTAATGTTTTTTTTTTTTTTTGAAAAGTAATGATTTAATGTTGCTGAATGATTGTGATTCTGAAAGAAACAGATTGTTTGACAGCCATTTTAAAAGAGAAGAATTAGATAATGAGTGTGACTTTTTTTGTATGATTTAGCACTACATAAAATATCTAATTTTATAATTATTTTGACATAATGGAAATTTTAATTTAACGATAGTTAGCTAATGAACAATTTAAATAAACATATCATGCTAGTCTGTTGCAAATATAAAAAAAGTTTACATAAAAGACATGCTTTAATTATTGTTGACTAATTTTACTTTGTTTGTTCGATCAATAATACTTTGTATAAATATGTATAAAAAACTCATTAATTATCATGAGATGGTAACATATAGTACAACATGAATAAAAGACACGTTGCATAGCTGCTGAATGAGAGGGCTACCTCTTTGACTCTGGCCCACTAAGGATTGAATTGAAGCATACAGTGCCTACTTTCTTGGTACCAAACAACCTTGTCAATGACCGAATAAGAGATGCATGCTTAATTATTCTATTCAGTGGCTATCAGACACCCTCTAACTCATATCTCTAAACAAATAAACCTTTAAACATGTTTTGTTAAGTAGTTTACCAAAATCATTTTTATAAAACACTTATAAGTAACTTTGGTTGCTTACATTTTTATAAAAATACATACTAGTTAAATGTAACTTCTAATATAAAAGCTTGGACTATCCATAACCCAAAACCCATGATCCATGGAGCTTGACCCAAAACTCATAACCCATTGCATGACATCAAAAATGGGTAATATCCATGACCCATGACCCAAAGTCCATATCCCAAGGTGTCTTTGACATCATGCATGACATCACATGACCCATGGACCTTAACCCATAACCCAAAACCCGGAATTGTAATCCAAAAGCCGGTTACCAGTTAGTCGGATCCCTTGGATTTCACTGGCCGAATAAGGGATCCTGCGGATACAGCTTACCTATAAATAGTTAGCCATTTTCTCATTTCTCTTTACCACTCTAGATATATCTTCTCTTTATATTCTATTCTCTAACCTCAAATCCAAGGATCCTCTATGTAGCTTTTCTTGTAGTGATTCTTTAGGTTCTTCTTAAAGGCGAGATCACGACGTTTTAGCTTAGAAGACTTGCAAGCTCGAAGACATGGTTTACTAGACTTCATCATCATCACAAGATCACATAAGTGTCTCTTGTTGTTGGTTCCTCTTAAGTATGTCATAGGTGTGTTTAGATAGCTAGTGGTGCTTGGATTAGTTCCTGCATTGTAAAATAACTCGGTATCTAGCCTTGTACCGGATAAAGTGTAGGCAACGAAGGTTTGGTTTTACCTTGTGTGAAGAACCCGATATCTAGCCTTGTACCAGTTAAAGTGTAGGCGACGAAGGTTTAGTTCTACCTTGTGTGAAGAACTCAGTATTTAGCTTTGTACCGAAAAAAGTGTAAGTAACGTTGTGAAGGCTTCTCGCCAACTATGTAGTTAACTCGGGCGATATATCGCCGATATATCGCCGAGATCTCGTATATCGCCCCTAAAAAAAATATCGGTTCAAAATATCGCCCCAAAATATCGGATCCGATAATATCGGCGATATTTCGCGATATTTTGGCGATATTTTGAAATCGGCGAGATGAACGATATGGCGATATGTTGACTTTTAATCTCCGAATCTTAAAAACTCGATCTAGGGCGCGTTAAGGTGTTTCAAAATGCGTGTGGCACGAAAATAGAACCATGAGACCTTGATCTATCATCTAGGATAGGTGGTGTAAATGTTGGATTTCGCCGGAAAGTTGGCCGGAAATGAAGACGGCGCCGGAACCCTAATGGGTTGGCCGGAAAATATAGAGAGAGAGAGAGAAAGGAGGAATATGTGTGTGTGTTTTGTAGTGAGAGAGTGAAGAGAGTGAAAATGAGATAGTGGGAAGGTAGGGGGTATTTATATTATTGTTTTTTTTGTTTAATTTGTTATGATTTTAATATATATATAAATATATAATTAATATTCTAGATAATATAAAAAACCGATATCTCACCGATATCTCACCGCGATAACCGATATTTCAAATATCGCTCCTTGAACGATATGTGATTTTCGACCGAGATAACTACATAGCTCGCCAAGAAAAGGAGCTTGTGATGTGTAGTGATTTCAAACTCTCGAGTTGGGTACTCGGAGAGTAGAGTAGGGTGGTGCTCGCAACGCGTTTGAAAAAACACAACACGAAACCTGATGCGAGGTTGTTCGAGGATGCGGCCTAATGCGAACGCATCAGGTCACAGTAGTGTGGTGCTCGCAACAGTGGCAATGGACGCATCATGTCGCAATTGCTCGCATAGTAAATAGTAATTGGCTTTTGACATTGTCGTTACTCGCTAGGAATATGTATGTATATGACATATTTGATGTTATAACTTTAAGTAGTATCAATATGCACAAGACTTATTTCATATTTAATCATTTACTTGCAGTTTTAAGTAAAAATATTTTATATTTTGTATTTATTACCCAGCGCCGCGCGTTCGTGATACACTTGCAACCGCATCGCGCATTACACATCGGTCTTTTGGACCTCGAGCGCAACGGATCGCCACACGCAATTTAAAAACAAGATCGATGGCGTAGTTAGAATCCACAAAATCCTATACGTCCGTATGTAATCCACAATCAAACCCATCAACACTCTTACATCCGCAGATTCTTTGTCAAGTCTCGTGTAGACCACTTGGTAATTATGACTTCAACTACATATATACATGACCCCTTACTCTTCTTTTCTTCATCACGATTCCTTGACAGACCATCCTCTAGTGACAACGTAGAGTGTCCCCCAACAATATCTGAATCAACATCCAGATGGAAAACCTGAATCGTGACACTCTCATAGTATCACCATTATGATTTGTGTAGATCTCCTTCCCAAGTATATTTTCCTTTGCTTCATCCCGTAAACCCTTGGCAACCTAGATCTCAGCCCCAAATAATCTATAGAGCAAGCAACTGCATCCTTGAAAGTCAATGAATCATGTGCTAGTTGTTCTATCTCTCCAACAACTCCTAAAGCATCCATATTACCATTACCTCTATACCTGAGCGGATCTCTTACTGACCATTGCTCTTTATCGTGTGCAAACTGATAGGCGATTAAATCATGAGTCTCAAAAACCTGTCAACCATCACCCCAATCGTAACTCCTTAAAGGTTCCACCTCAAATCCACGATCTTCCTTTGGTTCTACCTCAAACTCAACTCCATGCAACGTTTGCGTTGAACACGTACCTACACCAGACCTTTTGAGTGTATCCGTATACCGGCCATTCTCAAAGTAAACCATGCCCCCAAACATGATAATGTCAAACTTAACCGTTGACAACGTATAAGCCCTTGTAAAATCGATTGAATCTAGTGTAAAACCTCACCCGAAATCGACTAACAAGTACCGTGTGTGCAACCATTCAAAGTATTGATTTTTCTCACTCTTCAATCGACTCAACCCTTCTAGAAAACCCTAACAAGAAATCGACTAACCCGAGAGCTACCCTGAAAACCCCTTTGAAGTAAATCTTTTATCTATTAAACCCTGGCAAACCTGAAACTTGAAACCTAAGTAACAAATTAGTCGACAAAACCCTCGATGATAGAAGAACCCTTACCCAAAAACCTTGAACAAAATCGATCAAAGAAAACCCTTTGATGACACCCTGAAAACCCCTTTGATGTAAATATTTTGTCAATTAAACCCTGGCAAACCTGAAACTTGAAACCTAAGTAACAAATCGATCAAAGAAAACCCTTTGATGACACCCGTGCTCAAATCGATCAAACTTCACCACCAAGTGACCTTCTTTAATCCCAAAACCTTGAAGTTGGAACTTCTTGCAAAACCTTGTCACCTTTGAAGCTCAAAACCGAAACTCCAAGAACCTTGCTACAAAAGAAAACGAGTCCCTAAAACCTTAGGAAAATCGATACACCGTTACAATAAAACTTCAACAACCTTGTTGCCCAAGTAATCTTGACTAGTAAACCTAGAAACCTTGATCCTTGTAATCTACACAACGATGGCCAAACAATTATTGAAAACGACAAAGAACATAACTACGAGATGAGAAACTTCGACAATGAATATCTCCTTCTTGGAAGCTTTGGTAAAGATCCCTCCGGTGAGATCCTAGATCTACGTGTCTTCAACCATTCGAATTTCATATAAATCCACCTGTTTCACTCGTACTCTTGTTTTGGCTCTCTGCACGTTGTGTGATTCGTTCTTATTGAACAAGGCTTTAATTCCGGTTGTTGGAAGAAATCTAACAAAGCGGTTTCTAGAGCGGAACCACGAATCAAGAACAACTCTAACAAGAACTCAAACGTTTATTTAACGAGAGCAAGTAATAAGGTACAAATAAACCTCCCCCCCCCCATCTCTATTTATAGAGAATGAGGGGGGAGATACCTAATCCTTGGTGAACATATAATTGAAGAGGTTACGAGATTTCTTAATACATGACTAACCTCCTTAAGTTTGAGCTAAACTATAACTAGCAACTGATAAATACTAATATTGTAACACTTAGGATATCACTACACCTTATTCCAAACAAGTCATTACATACAATAATAAACTTGTATTTGTAAATTTTTTCCTTCAAATTTTATACCGTATGAAGACGACAAAAAGATAAAATTGTCTAAGTGTATTATTCTATACTCCTTTTTACTTTCAATGTTAGACTGATTAAAATTGTTCAAGGGACGTCCAGGAAACAACAAATATTGTCTCTAGTAAGTATATATTTACATAATACGAGTAATAATTAAGTATGTTTTTTTAACACATCAAATAGTCTTATAATTTAAGATCCAGAGTTTAGGTATATAGCAGGGTACCCGCGCGGTGCGCCGACGGATACCCTAAAATAAATTTTTCCGGTGAATCATATATTTTAGTTTATTATATTCTTTTTGACAATAAATTTACGGATTTCAAGAATTTCATTTAGCCCGTGCCCGTTCGGGCTCGAGCCCGTTTGGCCCGCGCCTGTTCGGGCTCGAGCCCGTTTGGCCCGTGCGTGTTTGGGCTCAAGCCAATTTTGCCCGTTGCCCGTTCAGGCTTTAATAATTGTATAATTTTCTTTATTATTTGTATTAGTGACATTTAATGCAGGGTACCCGCGCGTTGTGGCGGAAGGTACCCTGAAATAAAATTTTCAAGTGAATCATGTATTTTAGTTTATTATGTTCTTTTTGACAATAAATTTACGGATTTCAAGAATTTCGTTTAGCCCGTGCCCCTTCGGGCTCGAGCCCGTTTGGCCTGCGCCCGTTCGGGTTAAGCCCATTTGGCCTGTTTCCCGTTCGGGCTTGAATATTATTTGTATTAGTAACAATTAATTGAATATTATTTGTATTAGTGACATTTAATGCAGGGTACCCGCGCATTGCGGTGGAAGGTACCCTGAAATAAAATTTTCAAGTGAATCATGTATTTTAGTTTATTATGTTCTTCTTGACAATAAATTAACGGATTTCAAGAATTTCGTTTAGCTCGTGCCCGTTCGGGCTCGAGCCCGTTTGGCCTGCGCCCGTTAGGGCTTAAGCCCATTTCGCTTGTTGCCCGTTCGTGCTTGAATATTATTTGTATTATTGTCATTTAATGTATGGAATTGTGTTTAATTTGGTTGTACAATATGCTTGATAATTTGTATGTCTGAAATTATGTGCATTAAAGTGTTGTACATTATGCTTCTTTTCTTAATTATATGAATTACTAATTATAGTAACATGTGTAGGCTTATATTTTTAAGAGTTCCTTTTATAGGAAGTCCTAAATACATTATAATGTAGTATAATGATGGGGACAAGATCTCAAGAAAACGTAGTGTTTTGTCTACGGCGTAGGGCCAAGGCATTTTCTACGCCGTATACGCTAAGGTGTATTTTTGGTTGTTTTCTTAGCTTGCCTACGCCGTAAAAGGAACCCCTTCTCTACACCGTAGAGAGATTGATTCCATAATGTTCTTTTATTTATTTAATTCGTTTTTAGGATAATTATTGTTTAGGAATTAGTCTTTTACTATAATTAGGTTTCTTTCTCTACAAGTTTTATCTCTTGTTTGGGTTCTATTCCCTTGAGGTGGCCTCGTTTATCTACCCTTGGATTAGGGTTTATCTAAATTCGCTTCCACTTCTTGTGCATCAAATATTCGGTAGTAATGGAAATTGGATATATAATAATATTTATTCATATAATACGGACCTCACTATTTATTATAAGTTTTAGTTTATTATAACATATATTGGTGTTGTGAAATTAAAAACACAAAATGGCGGGCGAAAAGCTTTTATTCACGAACAACCATGTTTTTGTGCGAAATACGAACAGCTACCTCCTTTTGGTCACTCATTAATGATCGACTGTTGTCTACCAATTAAGGAGATGATATCGGAATTTAGGATGTACTCATAATGTTAAATGATCGTTAAATATATGTTTTGCAGATGGTAATTTACAGGTGACGAAATTTGGAGTTCGTATAATATGTGAAGAATATTTACAGCAGCCGAAGGTCTATGAAGAATCTACAAATGAGGCAGTGAACTTTCTGTTTCAAGATACTTTTGTAGGACTAAATGATATGGGCCTTCTCCCCAGCAGTACGAAAGAATTTTTTCAAGACTACTATTATACATGCGGTTCCTTGGGTGGCATTCAGAACAGAATTCAACGTCTACTTGAAATGAACCAAAAAGTTTTGAATGAATATAAGGAAGCATTGGAACATGGGCGATTACTTCCTTTAGCTTATGACTTCTATCAGATAAACCATGTATTCTCCAAACTTTACAACGATTTCGTAATGTTGCTGAAAGATATATCTGGTAGTTGGCTAAGTGTAAAGTTGGCGATGGAGCAAATTGTTGTCAAAAGTAGAGCAGAAAATTACACTTATGAAGAGATGCAACAGCAGCTTGATGATCTTGAAGCCGCTGAAAGTGTTAGATTTTCTGATAAGTTTGTCACATCCTTCGCATATATTTGTAAGCAAACAGTGGCTTTTTTAAGAAACATAAACAAAGAGAACGAAATGAATGAAATGGTCAAGTTGAGGCAAGTATTGGCAAGAGTATCAGATGTGATGATTGTAGGCATTTTCAGTATGGTGGCTGCATTCACAGGTGATTCGAAACTATTGCACGAAATGAAAGAAATGGAAGAAATGGAAGATATTCGTTTAACTTCATATAGTAAATTGATGGGAGGACAACTTTTGAAGGCAGGCTACAAAAGGGAGTTAAAGATCCAAGAGCTTATTGACAATGCAATTCTTCTAGAAGAACTGAAGAAAAAGTATCCAAGACCTACTTTTGCTACTTGGATAGAGGAGATGAAAACTACAATAGAAAATCTGGAGAGAAATGTGAATTACTTCTCAGGGGTTATTGATAATATGAGTAGACACGCTCAGACATATAGTCATTTCATAGGGAACTTGGGAACAGCATTGGGTCATTTTTCTGGATATGGTAATTTACTGGTACCTAGATTTGGAGCTTTTTTTGAATCGGATCAACACATACTGCAGCTAAAACTATACAAAGATCCAATGAATGAGGTAGTGAGCAATCTCTTTCGAGCTACCCCTGATTTCTTTTGGCTTCTACGTCAGAAAGCACTGATCTTTACTGAAGAACCCTTTCTCTTTGGCGGAGGAGCAGTAAATGTCTTATCTCATATCCGTGGTATCTTTATAGATATACTTGGAATAAACCTTAAATTTTTCAAAGAGTTTAGCATTCAGGGAGATGAACGGTTATATCGTGAGGTCATTGACTACTACGAAATCTGCGTTGGAACCTCCAAACTTTACGATGATTTTGTAAAGTTGCTGAAAAACATATGTGGTAGCTGGTTGAGTGTAAAGTTGGCATTGCAGCAAGTTATTGTAGAAACTGAAGCGCACGAATGCACTTTTGAAGAAAATACACAACAGCGCCTCAATGATTCTGATGCCACTGAAAGTCTTCGAGCTACCTATTATTTTGCCGCATCGTTTGCCTCTATGTGTAAGCAAATAGTTGCTTTTATGGAAATAAGAACACTTTCTTTCAAAAAGAGTAGAAGGATAGGTAAGAAAGGACTGAAACGATTAAAAAAGGTATCAAACACAACAGTTATGAAGGTTTTGAGTGCTATGGCTGCATATATGGGCAATTCCAAATTCAGGCAAGAGATGAATGATTATTTAACCTCGGAATCAATGTTGTTAGAACTGAACCAAACGTATCAAGAACATTTACCTTGTTTACCTCCAGAACATTTACCTCGAGAATGTGTTGCCATGATGAAGAGAAGTATTGATAGGGAGTTACGGATCAGGGATTTCTATGGCAATATTCTTGTAGAAGAATTAAAGAACGAGACGCCATTATCTATTGTTACTAATCTTGAGCGGAAGATCAACCAGTTTTCCAAGATTATTGAAGATGTGAGTAGTCATGCTCAAGAATATCGGCATGGTATAATGGAGGCAAGATCAACTATATCTAAGGTACATATATTTTACATTTGTTAATCATTGTCGATCAAAAAATTGTTTTTTTGCACTAAAACTTCCACTGACAGTATGATGTTGTTGTGTTTAAAATAATGGAAAATAAAAATTTAGGGCTGTCCATAAAAATGTTTTTATGTGTAAATAAGTTGTATTTTGAATAATAATCTGGAAAATAAAAATTTAAGGCTGTCCATAAAAATGTTTTTTATGTATAAATAAGTTGTATTTTGAATAATAATCGCTTATAACTCTACATTTAACGTTTTTCAACCAATCTTATGTAAAACTATTGATGAACTCAAGATAATGACAACATCGATGAATTTATTATCCAGATTATATCGATTTAAAGATTGCTAGTATGATTAAATTTTGCCCTCGGGTTTGATTTAATTTGATGTTAAAGTTGTTTTAAAATGATAGAATTAACTAGCTATTTAAGAGTTGATTTGCACACTTATTTTTTGTATTGATACATATCTTTCTATACATTAGGTAGTTGTGTCATATTTATATGTTATTTATCTATTTGTACAACCTATAGGTGGCAAAACAGGCGGGCTTGGGCCCGAATAGGCACGGGTTTAAACTAGGGGTGTTCATGGTTCGGGTAATAAACCGAAAACCGAACTGAACCGAACCGAAAAAACCCGAAATGAACCGAATTTGTCAAAACCGAACCGAACCGAACTAAAAATTCGGTTTTCGGTTTGAATATGATTTTAGCTATCTAAACCGAAAACCAAAGCAAAACCAAATATATATATATATATATATATATATATATATATATATATATATATATATATATATATATATATATATATATATAGAGTTATGATCAAATAAGAAGAAAAATTAAAATGAGAATGATAAGAAGAAACCACAACCACACATTTCAGATGCTTAATAGATGCATCTCACCTTAAAAATCTCTTCTTTATTTGAAATGTGTGGCTAGAAATTCTTCTTATTCTTCTCATTTTAGTTTTTCTTATTACTGATCCCTTATATATATATATATATATATACGTATATATATATATATACGTATATATATATACGTATATATATATATATTGTTTCTTTATTTTCAGACCTTGTTAAATGCGAGAACTCCTATTGACCTAACTGATAATTCAACGTTTTCCTATAATCAAGGCAAATATACGGTTTCTTATTTTACAACTTTATTTTCCAGATCTTTTTCTATAGAATTCATGATTGATAATCAAACCCTAATCCAGAATTATAGTTTCAATTCAAAAACCAAAAAAAAATAAAAATAAACAAACATGGTTGATATTGTTTCAGGTTCGCACTCAGGAGTTCTTTCGGTTGATCGGTTTCTGATTATGGAGAATGCGCATCATGATCAAGACGACAATAATGGTTTCGTTTTTTTTTTCATTTATAATTTTTAAATGAATTGCAAACCTGTTTCGATTTTTAATTTTTTTGAGATTGGTTTTATCTTATACATTCATGTTATGTTATTATAATGTGGTTATGTTGTGATAAGAATCATTATTCAGCATGTTTTGTATTGTTTATTCCATTATTCAGTATGTATGCTGTTTTCGTAATCGTTAATATGAATCATTGCACATCAGATAATCATTTGTTAGTATGAATTTTCCCATGAACACGCATGCTTATATACTACATGGTGCATATTTAATAAATTACAATTCGTACCTTGATTAGGGTTTTATTTTTTTTATTCCAACGAAACTGAATTCATGTTCTTTAAACATTTATGATATTCGATTATACTTCTCATTAACATGACCAATTTTGTACCTTGATTAATGAAGTCATTTTGCTAATACACGTGTTTTTACTATTTGTAGAAGCTAATGTTGTTGATGTCTTTGATATTGACCCTGAGTTTATTCCCACACCAAATGGACACACATATTGGGTCCCAGATGTTCCTGTTGATGAAAAACCTAAAAGGGGCACTGTTTTTCAAACGTTTGATGAAGCGTTTAACATGTACAAGGTTTAGATGGTGCTCAGGGTAAGTTTGGTGTACATAAATCAGGAACCAAAAAATGGAATGGGGAAGTAACACACAAATATGTCATATTTAATAGAGGTGGTAAACCAAGGAAGATTGTAGTAGAGGTGCTAAATTATGTTTGTTTGTTAATTCTTATTTTCAGATGCGTTTGTTTGTTTAATTTTGTTTATGTGTTTTATTTTTGTTTATGCACCTGGGTATGTATTTGAGAACATGTATGTCTACTTTATAGACTTGTTCAAACACACTTTTGTTCATTCGAACATGTATGTTCTGAGGATATAGTTGTTTAGCATTAATGAATATATTTTGTTTAAGTTTGTTTATGCGTTTTATTTTTGCTTAGCACCTGGGTATGTATTTGAGAACGTGTATGTTTACTTTATATACGGTTCAAATACAGGTTTGTTCATTCGAACATGTATGTTCTATGGATATAGTTGTTTAACATTAATGAAGGTCTAAGATGTTATTCAACAAACATTTTTCATGAAAACATGTATGTTCAGAATAAACTAGTTGTCAAACAAACGTGTTTTACAACATAACATTCAAAACATATATGTTTTTAGGACATACATGTATGTAAAACGTACATGTTTTAAGCATACATCTTAGTAACCTTCATGTTTTGATCAATCATTTTTACAAAAATACATGTTTTGAACATACATTTTAGTAAACTTCATGAAATTTACACCCTTAAACATACATGCATTAATATAAATCATTTACAGAATCATGAAATTTCACTTTCTACCTTAAACATACATACATTAATATAAACCATTTAAAGAACCATGAGTAACTATTAACCAAAAACCACATTTCATTATCTGACTTTCGGCATAACCAAGTTATTCAAACATAAACATTGCAGTTCTTAGAAAGCTACCAAGAAGTTCATATCAGTTTACCACAAACTATTAATACTGAAAGAAAAAGAAAGACCCATAAAGCAAACTCCAAAGACCATTCCTAATAACCTATTGTTTAGGACTGTTTCTAATCAAATAAACCTATAAAAAAAAAGTCTTCAATATTTGGCCTATTATCAGTTTGCCAATGAATCTCCCCACGAGTAATAACAGTCTTCAATATTTCAACTACTTTCTCATGCCTTCTGTCTCTCATGAAGCTCCCAAAATTCTGGTGCTGCAATCATTTACGTTTCAGTAAGTCGTATTTCATAAATGAATCAATCAATAAATCGTATGAAAACAGTGAATAATTAGCCAATAAGTAACTCGTATGAATATCGGACATGACCAGAATACAAAAAAGTTCAACACAAACGATAGTCCAGTATTTTACTTTTTATGAAAACAGTGAATAAGTCATCATCACTGTCTTCCACATCTGCATCTATTGGGTCATCAACTGTGTTCTCTTCAATCACTAGCGCTTTATCCTTTCGCCTTCCACTTCTCCCAACTCCTATAACAAATACGCAATAAACATAATTACTCGGTCACGCAATGCTAAAAAACAAACTACTAAATCAAAATGAAAACAAAAAACAGGACAATTACTATTTATTAACAATCATTACATAAAAAGTGGTTATTAGTTTTCACTTTAAACTTTTCATTTAAACCCTCTTTACTCAAATCCATAATCATATAACATTCAAAACATATCTATTAACAATACCCTGTGTCACACAGACTATAACCATTAGATACATAGATGTTATTTATATCACATGCCATTTAACCAAACACACCAATGGTATCACATACCCTGTAACTAACAGTTACTAATTTTATTTAACAACCCTAATGGTATCACATAATCCAATATCAAACACCCATGTTACTTCTAATTTACACACATCCAAACTCCTCTGTTAATTTTCCTTAAATAATCAACATAACAAATAAGATGTCTTAAGCACATCCAAACACCCTGTTACAACTTCTTACATTATCCATAAAATGTATACACTATTTAACCCACATCCAAACACCTTTGTAACCCTGTTAATCTTTCATAAATTAACACAAATAACAGATATGCATCACACTTTTGACTTCCCAAATACCAATTTTCATAAAATAACTACCATATTAATAAAAAAACATTTATGTAACACTATCAAAAATACAAGATTCATCCTTAATCATTCATTAATCAAAGAAAAATAATATATGTAAAAAAATAAAAAGAACAATGATGATCATACCTTCCATTGATCATTATTCTTATTTGATAAAGAAAATAGAACCGATTTGAAGGAATTTTGATTATCTCTGCTTTAATGAGAATTGGGGGTTTAGGGTTGTAGGAGAAATCGTTTGTGTTTTTACATAAAAAAAATGAAGATCGGTTATGTTATATGTTGCAAAGTTGCTGTGTGATCATTATCAAAGACAATTTTTAGATGAAATCCCGTTTTTGTAGCATGCAGTTAATAAGATAGTGTATAACATAAATACTTTTGGGCAAATTGTCTGAAAAGGCATCGAACTTGTCACCTTTTTTATTTGTGGGCATCGAACTTTTCTAATTTTCCTATTGTAGCCCTAAACTTGTCTAATTTTCCTATTGTAGCCTCTAATCAAAACTTAATTACATAAATTTACATAAATCATCCCTGTGGCTCTAAACAATTACATCGTTCATCCTTGTGTAACTTTATATCATAAAATCTATCTTCTACTCTTTCTCACATCCTTTTACTGCCTCTCCTTCTCCCTCTCTCTCTAGCACCACCACACCGACACCACAGCCACCTCCACCGCCTTGCCACAGCCACCTCTCTCTCTAGCAGTTAAAATGATGTGTAATTCATACTCGCCGCCCATGAGGATGAGGACAAAAAAGGGTGAGCCGAGTTGTACCAAAAGCTATGTTTGAGCGGTTTACTGAAAAGGCTATAAAGGTGGAGGAGGCCCGTCGTCTGGGCCACAATTTTGTTGGCACAGAACATATATTATTAGGTCTTATTGGTGAAGGAACTGGTATTGCCGCCAAGGTTTTGAAGTCAATGGGAATTAATTTGAAGGATGCGATGTGGAAGTTGAGAAAATTATTGGTAGGGGTAGTGGATTTGTTGTTGTTGAGATCCCATTTACTCCTCGAGCTAAACGTGTTTTGGAACTCTCATTGGAGGAAGCACGCCAACTTGGTATCGTTATTTTCCTTTTAAAATATTATAGCTTCATTATATCTAGTTGTTTATGCTAATTGCAAATTGTGTGTAGGTCACAACTATATTGGGTCGGAACACTTGCTACTTGGTTTGCTTCGAGAGGGTGAAGGTGTTGCTGTAAGATAATGTAATGATCGGTATATTAAAATCAATGATCCCTAAACACCGGTTTGAGGTATATATACAAGAATACATAAATACAAACCTAAACCCAACATGGGCCGAGACTACATAACCCAACATGGGCCGACTACACTTAAGCCTGCTAACACTCCCCCGCAGTTGGAGTGGGAGTACAACGAACACTCAAACTGTGTCGAAACTCATCAAACAATGCAGAAGGTAATCCCTTAGTAAATATATCCGCATACTGAAACCGAGAAGGGACATGTAAAACACGAACCTGCCCAGTAACAACCAAATCTCTAACAAAATGAATATCAATCTCGATGTGTTTGGTACGCTGATGTTGAACCGGATTACAAGACAAGTACACAGCACTCACGTTATCACAATACACAATAGTGGCTGAAGATAACGGAGTATGAAGCTCACGAAGTAAATTCCGAATCCAACATGTCTCAAAGAATACCGACAGCATTGGCAACACCACGATACTCAGCCTCAAAGATCTGGAACGAAAGCGTCGGTTGACGTTTAGAGGACCATGATAGTAAGTTGTTACCAAGAAAAACACAATATCCGGAAGTAGACCGTCGAGTAGTTGGGCAACCGCCCAATCAGATCCGAATATGCAATCAACGAGTCAGTAGTAGATGAAAACAATCTGTAAACCATAGTCCAAAGTCCTCTGAACATATCGCAAAATCCGCAAGAGAGCGGAAGTGCGGCTCACGTGGATCATGCATAAAAGACAAACCTGTAATCGCATAACGTAATGTCGTCTAGTAAATGTGAGATAATCTGAAGGGAACCTCGCAAGACTCCGGTATAACGGGATCATCAACCCGAGTACCACCAGACCCAACTTGGACTCAGATCAACAGAGTCCGAGAAGGGTTACATCCAACCATATGTGCACGCTCTAAAACCTCCATAGCATACTTACGCTGTGACAAAAACATCCCAGAGGAGTCACGCATAACCGAAATACCCAAAAAATAATTAAGAGCACCTAAATCAGTCATAGAGAACTCTCGATGTAAAGAAGATATAATCTCCGGCCAGAACAAACGATCGATGAAGCAGTAAGAACAATATCATCCACATAAAGCAACAAGAATGCAGATCGCACCCCGCCTATAAATGAACAAGGAAGAGTCACACCGACTAGAACTAAACCCAACAGTAGTAATATATGAAGCAAACCGTTGAAACCATGCTCGAGGGCCCCTGCTAAGACCATAAAGAGACCGCTGCAATAAACAAACATAATCGATGCACAGATCCCGAACCGGAGGCTGATGCATATAAACAGCCTCGGCCTAAATCACCATGTAAAAATGCATTCTTGACATCAAGCTGATGAATAGGCCAATGACGAGAAATGGCTAGACTAAGCACAGTGTGAATAGTGCCCGGTTTAACAACCGGACTAAAGGTCTCATCAACATCAACACCCTCAACCTGGGCTACCATTGGCAACAAGACGTGCCTTATACCGACTAAGGGTGCCATCAGCCAAATACCTATGACGAAACAACCACAAACAACGAACAACATTAGAACCCTCAGACCGAGGTACATTAGTCCAAGTTTTATTTTTAATAAGTGCATTATACTCATCATACATAGCATTGCGCCAATTGGGATCATTAAGAGCATCCTTATACGATCGAGGTAAAGGAGAAATAGTAGACACATGACCAAAGATACTTAGGATTAGGACGAGTAATCCCGACACGAGAACGAGTGACCATGGGATGAGTAGATACGGTAGGTTGGTTAGTGATTGGAGGTGTAGGAACAACAATAGGTGGTGGAGAAGGCATAGGCGGGGAAGGTGGTGTAGGTGGTGTAGATGGTGATGACGGTGTAACTGGTGTTGGTGATGTAGGTGGTTCAGTTGGTGTAGTGGGTATCGGGTCCAAATTTGGACCAATGGGTGTGGTACGGATAATGGTGGAAATTAGATCGGAAGAATCTTCCAAAAATCATAGGAGGGAGGAGGCAAGGATTTATGTGTTTGATACGGAAAAACGGTTTCATCAAATGTAACATGACGGGAAATGATAATTTTATTGGTGTTAAGGTCAAGACAACGGTAGCCAAAATGGTTGGCAACGTGCCCCAGAAAGATTGAAGGGGTGGCACGGGGACCTAATTTATGATTAGTATCAATATGTGGGTAACAAAGGCATCCAAAAACACGAAGGACACTATAATCGGGTTTGGCACCAAAAAGACGGGTAAAAGGTATCTCATTATTAATGGCACGAGAAGATAATATATTCAATAAGTAAATGTACCATATTAAGTGCCTCAGTCCAATAATTAGGTGGTAAATGCGCTTGAAATAATAAGGTACGAATAAGGTTATTAATTGTACGTATCATACGTTCAGATTTACCATTTTGTTGAGAGGTGCGAGGACAAGAAAAATCTAAACTCAATGCCATTAGTTGAAAATAAGGTATGAAAAGCATGATTATCAAACTCACCACCATGATCACATTGAAACGATTTAATTTCACACTTAACCGAAAGTACGAACATAACTACGAAACAACTGAAATTTAGACAAAACATCAGATTTATTGATTAACGGATAAACCCAAACATACTGAGAATAATGATCCAAAAATAAAAACATAATACTTGAAACTGAAAGACTCGAATTGGGGAGGTCCACAAATCCGAAAGTGAACAATATCAAAACAGAAGTAAATGTAACTAGACTAACTAACAAATGGAAGCTTCACATGTTTGCCAAGCTGACAAGCATGACAAAGAACGGAAAGCTTCTCTTTATTACAAGAAATAGAATCACTAGACACAAGACGACGTAACACTTCACTTCCTGGATGTCCAAGTCGTTGATGCCACGTATACTGACCGGTAAGAAAAGCTTGAGGTATAGTGGAGGGCTTCGTAACATGATAGAGATCACCCGTGCTATCACAGCGGAGGAGCACCCGTCGAGTTAAGAAGTCCTTCACAGAAAACCAAAAGGTCAAACTCAATAAGACAAGAATTGTCACAAACAAACTGACGAACGGAAATTAAGTTTTTGACAATATTGGGAGTGATTAAAACATTATTTAAACGAAGTGGACGAAAAGGGGTAGACAGAACACTATGGCCAGAGTTAGTAACGTGAATAAAACGCCTGGTCACCAACCGCAACGACGGGTAAATGCACATATTAAGAATATCACTAAGACAATGTACATAATCATTAAGATGAGATGTCGCACCTGTATCCATGTTCCAATTTCCGAAGGCGGGATCCTGAAGAGTATTGGTATTAAATGCATGCGGCAAAACGGTAGCTTGACCAACCCGGAGAACCGGACGCCATTAGTTGACTCGGATGAAAAGGGACACCTTGTGATCTGTTGAACCCTGGCATGAACTGCCCCAACTGAACCCCCGAAATGACCCCGCTGGCCGGTAAGGGACCCGTCGCGAATGAATGGTAGCATGGAGGGTCCAGGCTGTTGTTGAACCCCGCCGGTGAACCCCCGTGGAAAGAACCCTTGCCGGTTGAACCCCTGTGGAAAGAACCCGGAAAACTACTCGTGGACCCTCCAACCGAACCAGGCAAAAAGGCATTGGGCCTACAAGCTGGGCTGGGAAGACATTGGGCCGATCCAAAGGGTAATGCACAAAGGCTGAGAGACTGAGTACGCAACAGGAGAAGTGTTAGGGAAACAAGTAGAAGCATTCAACCCAAATTTAGCCAACAAGGTTTGCAACATATCCATATCCGATCGTGCGACACTTGACACACCGGAAACCGAGCCCGAAGTACGAGGGAGCAGAGTAGACTTGCCATGAACACCATTGTGAAGATACTTACAAGCATCACCAAACCGACAAGAACCTTTAGCAAAACTCCAACACGAGTTGTTAACCTTTTCCAAAGTAGTTCCACGCCGAGGCGTAGGGTTAGTTTTCGCCACTAAAACCATCGGAGAAGCGGATGTAGCATCGACAAGAGGTTCTTGAACCCTAGACTTTAGGCGCATCTCATGAGTAGTCAACAATGATCTAACCGTCTGGAGATCGGGAAAGGGTTCCCGACTAACGATAACGGTAGAGATGGTCTCATATGTGGAAGGTAGACCCTCAAGCGCGAAAGTAACAACATCATCATTGCCAAGAGGGGAACCAAGACCATTAAGAACCGAAACAATGGATTCAATCTTTTGAAAATACCCATCAATAGATAAAGCTCCAAGCTTCAAGTTGCGGTTCAAACTTTCAAAGCCATAGCACGCGGGCGCTTGTTGTCTTGAAAAATAGCCGCAAGATGTGTCCATGCAGCCTGTGCAGTTTTAGGATTAAGATCAACCAAACGTGTCCTTAGTGATGGAGTAAGTGTGGAGAATATCCAAGACCGAATGATGAAGTCAATCTTGGTCCATTCCGCCCTAGGTGGTAGATCCGTAGGAGGCGTAGTGGAAGAAGAAGCAACCGGATCAACAAGATGATCCAAAATCCCATAGCCATGACAAAGATGGGAAAAATAATACATCCACGATGAGTAATTCATCGCATCAACGCCCGTTTTTCGGGAACAAACGTGGTTAAATGATTCATAGCATGAGTTTGTCCGATAGGGTAAGTGCCGCAGCGGTGGGAGGTGGGTGTCGCTTGTCATGATTGGAGTAGCAACAACAAGGAATTCGAAACTTAACCAAAGTGTGGACTGAAAAGTCAAACGTGAAACTTAAACTTGTGAAATAGTTGAATAAACTTAAACTTGTCAAATCCAACTTGTCGACTAAACTGTTTGACAAAAACCAAACTTGGGAAAAACCGTCAAACCAAAAATTGTCGACAAAAACAAATCGAAGAAACCAAACTACGGTCAACTAAAACAAACTACAAATACAAATAAATAACTCAAGTAAAACCAAACTTGTCGCATCGAAACTATCGACTAAAACCAACCTCGTGAAACAGTCAAACCAAAACTGTCGACTAAACAATGACTAAAACCAAACAAATAAACTTAACCAAAGTGTCGACGAAAAACGGGCTAAACTTAGCCAAACCAAACAGTCGACTAAATTGCAGTCGAAAAACCAAAACTGGGAACGATAAGAGGAGGCGGAAGCTGTGATTGTTAGGATCGGTTGGGAACTCTTGATACCATGTAAGATAATGTAATGATCGGTATATTAAAATCAATGATCCCTAAACACCGGTTTGAGGTATATATACAAGAATACATAAATACAAACCTAAACCCAACATGGGCCGAGACTACATAACCCAACATGGGCCGACTACACTTAAGCCTGCTAACAGTTGCAGCCCGTGTTCTCGAGAATTTGGGAGCTGACCCAAGCAACATTCGCACTCAGGCAAGCCTATTCTATTTCTTTCAAATTTCATTTATGAAAGTTAACTCGCTATTTTACGCTGAAGTGCTTTGCTGATTATCTATGGTAATGAGTAGGTTATTCGAATGGTTGGTGAGAGTGCCGAAGCTGTGGGTGCTGGTGTTGGAGGTGGTACCTCTGGCAGCAAGATGCCAACGCTGGAGGAATATGGAACAAACTTGACAAAGCTAGCAGAGGAGGTAGTTTGCAGGATAATTATTTTATTTGTTTGGTTTTGAGGCCGATACCTTTTTAGTTAAATATTGGTTCTAAAAGCAGGCTTTCATGTTTACGAACGGGTTACCCAGATTTTGGGACGCCAAACAAAAAATAACCCTTGCCTCATTGGGGAGCCTGGTGTTGGAAAGACAACCATTGCAGAAGGTCTTGCCCAAAGAATTGCAAATGGCGATGTCCCTGAAACCATCGAGGGGAAGAAGGTAAGTCCGACTCGGGTGTTTGGATGTGTTTATAAATTGCTTAAATGGTATTTGAATACTCAAAATCATACAATGTAACTCAAAAACTGATAATTGTCGCTAAAATAATTCAATAATCTTGGATTAGAATCACTTCCTCCAAATCACACTAAAACTGAAGATTGGCACTTGTTATATGCATGCAATCAGTTTCGTAATGCAACTCCTAACTTATTGTTGTTTACAATATATTCAGGGGATAACGCTGGACATGGGTCTTCTTGTTGCTGGAACAAAATACCGTGGGGAGTTTGAAGAAAGGTTAAAGAAGTTGATGGAAGAAATTAAACAAGCTGATGATATAATTATGTTTATTGATGAGGTTCACACGCTAATCGGAGCTGGAGCAGCTGAAGGAGCTATTGATGCTGCTAACATATTGAAGCCAGCTCTTGCTAGAGGAGAATTGCAGGTAAATTAATTATATACAGTAGGAATTTATGTCTTTGTGTGTCGTTACTTTTGTTGGTATCTTTCACCATGGTATATTGTTATTATGATTGGATATGTGGTTGATTTATTGTATGGGAATTTACTGCAACTTGTTAAAGTAAGGTTGACGAATTTTCTATTCATATGTGACAGTGTATTGGGGCTACAACACTTGATGAATACCGAAAGCACATCGAGAAAGATCCACAGGGATGATTTACTGAAAAGGCAGTAAAAGGGATGTGAGAAAGAGTAGTAGATAGATTTTCTGATATAAAGTTACACAAGGATGAACGGTGTATTTGTTTAGAGCCACATGGATGATTTATGTAAATTTATGTAATTAATTTTTGATTAGATGCTATAATAGGAAAATTAGACAAGTTTAAGGCTATTTTAGGAAGAAAAAAAAAGTTCAATGCCTACAAAAGGAAAATGTGGCAAGTTCGATGCATTTTCAGACAATTTGCCCATACCTTTTCTACCATTTTCATTAATGTTTCCAGAAAATGATGTTTCATTTAATTACAAAAATGCCATGGTATAATCTTAACCATTGATCAACTTAATCCAAATGTAGAAAATGGGTTATCGCAGTTCTCGCACTTAACAAGGTTCTCAAAATAAAAGCCCCCCCTATATAGTGTTTCTTTATTTTCAAAAATACATTTATTTATTTTTATTATTATATATATATAAAAAGACCATTAAAATTTTATCCTAATATAAAAAATACTTTTTATGCTTGAAATAGTTTTTTTTTTGCCAAAAATCTATATAATTAAATTTAAAAAATATGTAAATGGTGTAATTCAAGTAAAAAATTCGGTTTTCGGTTTTGACCCATAACCAACCAACTTCGCTCTGCTCGGTTCGGTTTCGGTTCGGGTCACATATTTTTGGTTCGATTCGGTTTTTGGTTATGACAAAAAAAAAAATTAACCGAACAATCCGAACCGATTAACCCGAGAACCGAACCGATGAACACCCCTAGTTTAAACGGGGACGGGCCAAACGGGCTCATGTCGCTTTAAAAAGGACCCAAAACGACGAAAACAATTCCTCAAACGTAACACCTAATATTTCAAAAAAACAATTGCAATGTTCTCCGATTCAGAGAAAACATGTGCCCGTTAGTGTCCATTTAACTTTTAAATTGGCCATACATGCCCATTTAAAAAAAGAAGGGGGATAAATGCGCTCAAATCTTATACTACAAATTAGGCCATAAAAGCCCATTTTCTTTATTTTGGGCATAAATTGCCACCTCTAGTACAACCTTTCAATTTTTTTTTTAATCTATTTGTACATTGATGGGTGCAAATAAAAAATGTATGTGTAACTATTTACTCTTTTCACAGCTAAAGCGCTCTAATATGCCTGGTAAAACGGCCTATTTTCCTGTGAAATATAGAAGTTTTCCTGTGAAATATCGAAGGTGACCTTTTTTTTTTCTTTTAATGAAAACCGTTAATTACATAACCGATGGGAAACATATTCTTTCATCAATTTAGTTCTCTTAACTATTGAGTGTTGGAAACTGCTTATTTATTCTATTTTTCTACTTATTTTTAAGCCGAATCAGTTTTGTGTAAATCCAAACTGTTTATGTTTATTTTGAGATAAAGTACGTAGTTTCTCATAAGCATGTCTGAAATTGCTTATTTTTGAATGATTATTTAAGATGGCAATTAATATTACTCCGCTTTTATCATATTTAACCTAACAACTTTTCATAAATAAACTTGATTGAAGTTTTTTCAACAAACCATTATTTTTTTCCGAACATGATTGCATTTTTTTTAAACAAGCTAATCTAAACACTATTTTCTAAAAGGCTTATTTTAAGCAGCTTATAAGTACTTCCTTTTAATCAGATAAAAATAAGCAATCCCAAACACTCCCTTAAAGTGAGATCTAGGAACAAAATAGTATCAAACCCTGTTAGTATAAAAAAAACTGAAGTATGACTTGTTCAACTAACATATGTAATCATTGATTGATTTAGGAGTCAGTGTCGGGTGACTAAAAAAAAAGTTTGATTAGATGCTGCTTCAAATCAAGTAAACATGGCGCTGTTAAGTCCATGCATCAGGGGGACAGCACAACGAACAAATCAGCCCCCAAGAAAGTTAACACTGGAGATTGAGCTACCAATCTTATATTACATACCTACTAAGTTCAATTTGGATACAGGGGTTAAACTGGACGCAGTTACATGTGGGGTATGTGCTTCTGGTATCGAGTATGAGTTCACATCTTCATTCATTGTTTTGTGGTGAAAGATATGTTGGCTATTTTGTAAATTGTGGAAAATGGAAGAACATGATAATGCACATTTGTTTCTTACGACTTCTATTGAATCAGGCTTGGAACCTCAATTCAAAGTTTACATTGGTTTTGTAACATTTTAAGGTTGTTAAAAAAACTTATCGTTAGCTGCTCAATTGTAATATTATTTTCGCATCATTTGCATATATGCATAACAAAAGCTGACTTTTCAAGATGAGTTTAAGTGAGTAAGTATTTAGGAAAGAATCATGCAATGTGATTACAAGTGTGGCTAGTGTAATTAGTACTTTTTCGTAGGAGTGACAATTCTCACAGTTATAGGAAAATAAGCAGGTTGAGATTGGGGTTAACGAGTTAGAGTTGTATAAAGGTCAACATGTTTAACCCATCCGATAAGTATGTTAGGTTTGTGTTGACATTCTCAGCCCATTTATAAATTAAAATAAAAAAATGGAAATTTTAACATATATATTGAGCCGGCATAACTTGGCTACAATTGTTGTAGCCAATTGGCTACAATCTTCCACATAAACTACATAGGAAAGACTCAGGGACCCACTAAAAAGATTTAGGGACCCACAAAGACCCACAAATTATAACACAAATTGTAGGGAGTTGGCTACAATGCAATTGTAGCTAATATATTCCCATATTGAGCTTCATTTTTCCAAAAAATCTCCCTTATTCATCACGTACCTTTTTCGGCACTCACTTTCAAACAGTTGTTTTCCTTTCACTCTTACTTTGAGTCATAAATGGGTCGACATGACTAATATTTTAATTTAACTTGTTTGAGTGAGGTTGAACTTTTCGACATGATTAACTAAACATGTTGGGTTAGGAGTTCGGATATATGAACCATCGATCACCATGTCAACCAAAACTCGCCAACCCAAATGAGACACGAATGGCCACCCCTGCTTTTGATTCGGACCCATTGAAATGGATGAAAGATATTGTTAATATTGTGGATGGAAATCTTTCCTGGAAGAGTAATAATAGTTGAGGTTCAAAATATGGACAGGGGCGCATATGGCACTTTTCTAGTGAGTAATGACTATTTGTTACTCTTAGTTGAACTAAAATCATGGCTGGGTTCAGTGTACCCAAGAAAATTAGGTCATGATGATCAGTGCAATAGATGAGCTTGGGAAGGACATCAATAAGTCATCAAAGATTATTGAGGATATGTGTACTCATGCTAATAAATTAAACTCGTGATACAAAGGGAGGCAGGAATAACTTTGGAAATAAAACAGAACAACACCAGGCTGGCTGTCAAACGAAAACGCTAGACAATATCAAAGTTCGGTTAACCCACCCAATGGGTGACCAACATAAAATGTGGTTACTTTACAACATAGCATGGACCTAAGTTTAATTTGTGATACTATCACTTTCTGTTATGTGATACATTAGTATTTCGTATATAGAGATATTTCCAATCTTTGTGTATATATGTTATGGAGTATGATAATTTTATATCAGTGGAGGCAGTGGCGGATTGCAAAATGGGCTTAGAATAGTAGAATACACTACACAACTACTGGCCCATACTGTATACAAATAATATTACGCCGACTCCAGGTTATCTAAAAAGGTAGTCGCTCTGAGATTAGTCGGCTCGCAACATCGAGTCGAAAACCAAAGTAACCTAAATAAAAGTAACATCTAACAGTACTTATGAAACCTGCTCTAAACAAAATTGACATGACAAAGAAATGTTATTGATTACTTTTGTTGATTGTGTTTTAATTACATGATATGAAGAAAAAGTGCGACTATTATGAGTTTTTTTATGAAGATCTACCAAGTGATTATTATAAGGACATGCTATATGATTTTCGTATAAAAACCAAGAAAGGGAACCATTAGAATGAGATGCAGGAATAGGGATGAGCATGGTACCGGTCCCGTATCGATCCCTGCATCAATTAGTGTACCATTTTTTCCGAAAGCACAAATTAGTGGTATCGTACCGCATCAACGGGATTCGGATACCGGTATCGGTACCGGAAATCGGGTTTTCCCCATTTTTTTCGAGAATTTCTCGATGAGTACCGGTCCCGCATCAATTAATGGTCCCGATTTTTTCACGCTATTTCATAGTCCCGGTGATCGCATCAGTATTTCAAAAATCGGTACCATTTCAGTACGGTACCGATACGGTTCCAGTTCGGTTCCGGGATTCGGTTCAAAATGATCATCCCTATGCAGGAACATATTGTTTATGCAGGAACATATTCTTGTACTAATAATGGAAAAGACAAGGCTTGTTGAAGAGTTGACTTGCACAAAGTCAAAATTAAAGTTGTACTCCGTATGACAAAATTTTTCTCATTTTGATTAGGATTTATTAGCTGTTTGTGTTGTACTTGGTATGAGTGTTGGCAAATAACGTAAAATTTTATTGCAGTAGGATTTTTTTTGTATTGTATGGATCATGGATTTTAACTCTATAAAGTCCAACTTTTTATGTGATGAATTTTTTTGTTATTTCCAATCATATTAACATTTTCAATTTGTTGCTTAACTATAAAAAAGTCAAATAACTACATTACATACACTAAAAGATAGTCAATTTGCACATTTTCTTCTCAACACTTTTCAAAATGTGTGTAAAATTTTATTAGTTTATTAACACTTAGAGCATGGGGTGTGGGATATTTCTTTTCTCGCCGTTTCATACGTGGCACTTCGCCACTTTGTTTCACCCTTCGCCACGACACCATTGTCTCGCCCTCACAAGGCCAAGCTAAATCTAAAACGAATAAGACAAAACGATTTCAAATTCAAACCGTTTGAATATTACCGCTTTAAATGCAACGTCCCTTTTTTGTTTTTTGTTTTTTCAAACCAAATATTACACTCTTTACTCTATAAATAATACCCATTTTTTATAAAAACATTCACACTTCTCATTCACAACCAAAAATATATTATCTTTATCATCTTAATCCACAACCAAAAATGTCCCAAGATCCCAACGAGATGTCGCTTACTTAATCTCCTTAACTCGTCTTCGTCAAACCCCGTCCACCCCATCGTCTTAAAGCTCACACAATTCTTCACAAGTCGGATTTCAAGCTTTTCAATATCCAAGACAATCACCACCGCAATTCTATCCATCACAACCATCACAACCGCAATTTTTTCCGTCACAACCATCACAACCGCAATTTTATCTGTTAGGTTCCCATATATGTAACACAAGTATTAAGAGAAGAGATAGAGAAGAGATCGGATGAACAAACCACACAAACACTACGCGTATGAATAAAGAAGAGTTATGCGTGAGTAATGAAAGAGTGAATTGAACAACCAACCCTCAAGTGAAGGTTATTACATAGTATTTATAGGAGAGGGAGCTAGGGCAACACTCCTAGTCCCTTCCTTTTCCTTATTGGACTAGGCCTAGGCTTATGGGCCTTCTACATAAGCCTAAGGCTAATTACTAACATAAAGGCCATATTAAGCTAACTATTACATATTAATCACTAACACTTGAAATAGGTTTAGGAGTGATTCCAACAATCTCCCCCTAAGTGTTGGTGATGATTGAATGCTGACGGTGAGGGTGCTTATGTAATAGCAAATTTTGATTTGCCTTCGACATTCATTCTTCTTGTGAGAAGAATTGCCTTGATTCAACAATCTCCCAAAGTAGTAGAGAAATTGTTTCTTTTGAAGTATTCCGCTTGACGCCATATTTGTTCTTTGATCTTTGTTCTTTGTGATGGTAGTGATAGTATGTTGTTGTTCTCAGATCGTGTCACTTTCACCGCCTAAAGGTTCCACGCCTTTCTCCAACATGCTCACACATTCTTTAAACGACAGCTTGATGAAGTTCTTTAAGTCTTTAAACTTTGTAGATTCTTTGTTGACAAGAATCATTTCGACTTTGTGTTGCCTTTGATTATGACGTAACTTTTATAAGTGATGATGTTAGTATGAGCATGTGGAGAATTCCATCGACCGGCTCCAAAGCTTCCATAAGAAGTATAAGAAAGGTTAGTAACGGATACTGCACTTACAAGTTCGAACTCGAGAGTGTTAACAAAGATAGTGTGAAAACACAACTCTAATTCTCAAAGGCCGCTCTCAACCGAGTCCCACAAGTGAGATAACGCGATGTACCGAAGTACATCTATCGCTCGATGAGTCGCCGAGGTACACCAAGCATCACCTCACGCATCAGACCGCTTGAGACACACCTGCTGAATCCACGGGAGTTACCAAAGTGACCGCTGTCGTGGCCGCTTGATGTTGACCTCGCGTGAGTTTCCATTCAATCACCGAGGATCACAGCTTGTGAACCTCTCATAAATGTTCTCGGCAGTGCTAAGATCCCGGGACTCGATAACGCACCAACAAGTTCTTATTGTTGAACGACAAGTGATAAAATGTCAAGTGTTCCTAAGAGATCTTTTGATGAATCTCGAGGCTCTAGACTCAATAGTGCATTTTGGTTTTCCCAGCGGAGACTGGGAGAGGGTCTCCTTCTTCAATACCAAAGAATCTCTAAGAGAAAGCCGATAGTTTACTTTCCCTCGTGAGAATGAAACAAGCTTCTTTTGAGAGAAACTTGAGTAAGAAGGTTTAGTGCATGCCACGGGTCCATGACGACTTTTATCTTCACATCGTGTCATCTAGTGACAACCAAGAGTATATGAATTGAACCCTTGGTTCTAAGTTGAATAATCTGGAGGGCTATTTCTTTTCACCCTTTTCTTTGCATTTATTTTTTTTAATTCTTCAACTCCTTCTTTCTCCGATTCTCATTTTCTCCTTTTCATAATCATACCTAAGGACTTCTAATTCTAACTATTGGTAGTGTCTTTGGTAGATCCTCCTCGCTCGGGATCATAGGACTGCTATTCCTAACCTTAATCACCTTATAACTCCATTGCCATAAAACCATTTTCATGAAAATCTCGAAGTGTTTGTGAATGAAAACATGTTTGAACACTTCAAGAGTTTTAGATTTTCGTAAATACTCCCCTCCACATGTGCTTAAGAGTTTTTACGAAATCAGACAAATGAAGAAAGAGCGCCGACTTTTGAATTGATCGACTCAAGATAGACAATTCCTTGCGAGACACGATTATGTTGCATAGTTAAAGAGATACATTGTCGGCTTTTAGGTGACAACTAGCTCTAATAACTACCTTGAAGATGTGGACAGCCCTGAAAGGTTGTCAAACCCGTCAAAGTTCATGTCTACCAAGAGTTTCTAATGGTACATTCTACTCGACAAGTCCTTCATGAGACACGCTACATCACTAGCTTAACTAGCTTGGAATTATTACCCGCCCCTGACAAGTCTTTTCGAAGTTACTAACAGCTAAGATCTCGCCAATCGCTGGTTAAGACTATAGCACAAAGATTCATTTGCATTTACACAATATATTTCTTATCACATAGTTTTCTCCCCCTAAAAAATGGCATAAAAATATTATTTTGAAGAAATGTTGAGAATAAATATGACCATTTTGAGTTTTGTGGGAAGATTACACAAAGAACATTTTGTGAACAAAGTTTTAAGTCAAATACTCCCCCTCAACAAGTGATATAAACGGTTGAGGTTTTGAAAAACATAAGGGAAGTACTTTTTTTTGAGTAAAACCTTTGAAAAATGAAAGGTTTGAAAAGTTTTACTTAAAAGTAAGAAGCTTTCGCCATTTTATAAGGATGGCATCAAGCGTACCACGTGGTCCTTTATTTACAAGTACGCGGTTGTAATAATCGATATGTGTTCATATAAAACACACATCCAAATGAATATGAAATTGAAATGCATTGGGGTACCAGAATTTCGTAGGTCGCAAGAACCTAGGAATTTAACCGGTAGTTGATAGCTGGAGATTAATGCTGATCGACCAATCATCTAAACTCTCCAATGTTCAATCGTCCCTTCAAACAACCTTTCATCAATCATCTTGATGATTCTCTTTACATCCCGTCTTTCCTTAGAAGTCCATCTCATTGGTGACCTAATGCCTTGTTGAATCACCTTTAACCTATATGCTAGCCCATCTCTGACATGCTTCAATGTTGAATCTCCAAACTTATGAAGCTCATTACACGCTATCAAGCGCTTGCAGTGGAGTGCATCAGCGTAGATTACGCCAAAGGGTTTGCTGATGATAGTGAATTGGGGAGATGGTTGATGTCGAAGTTCTAGCCGTGGTCCGGTGAAGTTGACACGAAGTCCGATATTTACTCAACAAACAAGTTGCAAATCTTCTACACGCTCTGGATCACGATGCTTCCGATGAAGATAAGCAAGGACTTGATGTATTCACGCTGAATTTCACGAGAATTTTCTCTATGCGCCCCCCACTCCTTGCAAGATACGATCTTCAATGTCGCTGAGAGACAAATTCGAAGTCCGCTTACGTAAAGCATAGTCCTTTTCGCCTTGTCTTCTTTGACCACATGTATGTTCTTAGGAAGGTGTAGTCCCATTTAGAAGAAAGAGCAACCTGCTTAATAGCAACGATCCCTTGACCACTATACACTTCATGTTGAGATTTACTTAACCGCGTACGTAGTAGATTCGCTTGCACCGCCAATGGTGAATCCCATACATTGCATTGATGTCATACTCTTCCACTCTGTTGTTGAACATGTGGGTAGCTTTTTCTTCGATGGCTATGCGCTGGAGTATATGGCTGTCCGGAATGGAAGTGTAAGTGATGTAGCGTATTTCCGACGATCGCTACCATGTAGAAGAAATTCCGTGTCGTTGTTGAAGAAGTATGAAATGGAATCTTAGGTTGATCCGTTGACCCGATGGTAGGTAGGGGTTTAGTCCACCAGGTAGTATGGAGCTTTGTTCGGTGTGTATTCAATGTTTGCTTCTGTCTGAGCCAATCAATGTTGTTGGACATGGCTCGTACTATGTTTTCAAGGTGATATTCAACCTCAATAGCACTTTCCGAAAGTCGCCTTTGAGTATTTGAAAGGCTTCATTCTTGATCCGCTCTTCAACCTCATTTCGCCATCTTCTTCACTGAACTTTGATTGTAGTAACTTAGCATGCTCCAACGTGACTACCTTCTATCATTTCATGGTCATCGATAATGCGGTGCAAGAGCAACAAGCGTGGAAACCATTCACTGGGTGTCATCATCATCTAGCCATGAAACGACATCACTTTAGTCGGTTTCTTCTTCTTCTTCAGCCTAGAGGAGGATGCCGTTCCTTTGTTGTGTCGGAGAGATGGGTTGTTGTTGGGCTCAGATTTCTCATCAGCCACCACCAAAGATACTCCAAAGTGATCACCAGCTGAGTTTGGGGTGGTAACTCGAATCCCGAGGTTTTTCAGAAGAGCGAGGAGGAGATTGTCTTGGTGGTGAAGTCCTTCGGGATGGAGGTGGCATTGAGGAAGATTCACCGCACTTTTGGACGTTTAGGTGCAGAATCCTTGTCCTTATCATCGCCATCTCTTGGTCGCTTTTGGTTGACTTGCGATTCTTTGCATGAAGACTTGAGTTGATAGTCTAATAGAGTCTCAAAAACTTAGCTTCATCGTAGTGAAGGTGCCGCTCTTTTGACATTTGCATCACTAACTTAGTAATCAATTCACCAGAGAAATCAGATTCTTTGGCCGTTGTATGTTTGACCAATGCAACGATGTTTGGAGTAAGTAGTTTGGAATATAACTCCCTTGTCACTTTAGGAATGGTGTAGAGAAGGAATTTGTGAGTGTCTTCTCTTGCCATCTTCTCCAATTCCTTTTGGAAATCTCCACTGATGAACTTCTGGACGTGTTCCCTTTCTTTCAACAACTCGCTTATCCGTCTTGAAGAAAGTCGATTCTATCAGTTGATTCAAATTTTGTTGGTTACATCCCGTCCGCACTTGCTTGACGCCTTTAACAATTATTGTTTTAGCCCGGGATAACCAAGAGTCTGTTGGTTTCTTCACAGATTTGGAGGTGGATTTGGTTGATCTTTTGGATGGTGGTGGTGAGGAATGAGATGATGAGTCCGATGATGATGGAGTGACTCGGTCCTTTGGAGGATCGAAGTTTTCCCGAACAATTGGACTTTTGAGAAGAAAATCATCATAGTCATCTTTTCCAGCTTTTAGTCTTTTCTTCGACTGAATCCTAGCTTCCTCTTCGCTTTGGCATGAGCCGCAGCCTCTTCATCACTTTTCTTTCTCGCATCTTTTCTAGTTCCTCCGGGGTTTTGTTGTTGCTAAGAGTGGTGGTACCGCCTCCTTATCGGGTTGATTAACCGCATCAAGAATTGGTGTAGATTGAACTCCACCACTTGACCCTCCGGGGCCATCCATTTGATCCTTTGCAAATGCTTCGGCAAAATGTTTATGTCTGAGTTCCTTCAACTTCCTTTCATATTCCTTTTGCTCATCTATTGGTTCTTCTTCAGAGCTCTCCTTATCATGTTCAATCACATGAGTCTTCCCTTTACCTTTGTCACCGGTGGATGGGAGGTTTAGCTACCGGAGAGTAACGCGTCGGCAGCTTCATAGTAGAAGACCTCATCGTCGATTCGGTTTCCTCTCGAGCCATTCACTAGCTTTCTTGGTTGTTCGGGCTTAGGTATGCGGAATAGGAACAGCTTCCTTAGAAGGAACTTTCCTTTTAAGTGCGGGTTTCCTCTTAGGGAACTTCCTTTGACTCTCTGTGCTTGTAACACTCCTCGCACTCCTCTTCTCGTTTTCCCGGTAAGTACGTAAGACTTATCATCGAGAGAACCAACTTTACCTTCATCAATCTGCCTTGATACCTTTTGTATGAGTAAAGCTGTTAATTGCATCGAGAGGTGGTCCTAAGCAAAGACAACACCTTGTTTCTTCGTTGTTGACTCCTTGAATCTGACCGTTAGAGTAGGTTCATACAACATGTCGTGATTGTTGGGGTCATTGAGTCTCTTAGGGATATCAGGATTGAGTCCAAGAGCTCTTTGGATCAACAGTATATCTCGATATAAGGGATCTTTGAGCCAAGCTTCTTGAGGAATGTCATCATGTCATCCCATATCAAAGCTTCGACTTCAATGTGCTTCATGTTGACCAAAGCCCAAAAGATTTGCAGCCCATGAGCTTGGGATGCTCATAGCCACCGCCATACCCGCCGAAACCACTTGGTGATGATGATGTAGAGAGTTCTCCAAGGTTGAGGAATATTCTTAAGATCCACAAGTGAATGCTTAGTGATTACTCCTGTAGCTTCGTCATAACCAATATCGATTAGGAACTGTGAGAAATTGCTCAGCTTGGTGTGGCATTGAGTTTGGTTGGCTCGATGATCGAATAAGAAGAATGCCCTTAAGTCTCAGGTGTGATGGTGACTTGTTTGTCATTGAGAGTTACCCACAAAGCTTTTGTCCTTTGATCATTTGCATTGAAGTCCGAACGATGAATATAGATCTCGTGCAATCAGAGCAGAATTTGAGAGCATGTTCGATAAGGATGATTCTTCGAATATCCACATAGCAATTAAGCAAGAGGACTCGAGGTGAGAGTTTCAAAGTAAACCCGAAGGTTGTTCTTTCCAATCTTCATTGGATAGCCATTTGGAAGATATCAAAGAATGTGAGAACATTTGGTGCATCCACATTCATTTGAGCATCCATGTCGTGATCCAAATATATATAGCAAATGTAACCAACATATCGAAAGACATAATGTTAGTCAACAGAAGGTTTTATTGTCTACTTATTGAATGAGATATGTCAATGATTGTTACGAGTCCACAGTCACTTGTTTGTTCAAAAGTCCAATGACGTCGTGATAAGTTTTGTGAGTTAGTTAACTTTAAGTTTTAAAGTTTATGTTATCACTTATTTTTCACAACATATCAAACGTTTAAGCTTATTAGTGACATTATTGGTTTCATGACGTTATGATATATTTATTTACAAGTTTGCACGCGTAACAATTCATAATGAAGGTTTGATCAAGGCTTAGCGAGAAATGGTAGCTTATGCGCATAAACAGAGAGGTATACGCGAACGCCAGCTTATGCGCGGATCCTAACTTACGCGAAGAAATATATTAAGCGTAGGAAAATGGGACCTTATGCGAGCTTACGCGTAGCGATATAAAACCTACGCTGCAAGGCTTACTCGCAAGAGAGTAGACCTTCGCGTAGAGGTCATTGTTTATGCATATCCTTCACAGATACACGTAGTCCCTTATGTAGAACCTACGCGTGAACGCTACGTGAAGATTTCTTACGATAACATGCTACGTAAGGTGATCCATGTAGATGTCTAACAACCTTGATTACGATTTTTACGTGTTGCAAACCTGAAATAAAATTATCATAGCATCAATATTAACACATACATTCATTCTATAACAGATCATGGCATGAATACTTATCAAACAGTTTACGCGTAAACATACTTATGCGTAGGCCTAAACCCTAAAGTTTAAAGATTACGCGTAAGATATCTAGCCATAGGAATTGCACCAAACTGATTCTGGGAGGTCTTAGAAGCCTATGAAGTTGTCTTATGCAAGTTTTAACATCAAAATCTAAGTGAATAAAAAATACCCAAACCGTATGAACATAAACCCTAGTTTCCAATTTATGATTCATTAGTGTTTCTGGGTGAAATCTGGGCCTAGATATGATCAATTCAACTTGATAACAACCTTATACAACAATCTTTATCACAAAAAACGTTCTCATTTGAAAACACCCAAACCAACGCATGAACCCTAATTTCAAGAATCATTCAATTCGTAATTCTGGGCGAGTATTGATGATAAAAATGGACTCATATTGATTAAATACACGTTTTGACATAACCATTTTAACCAAAAAACACTCAAACACGATTATGTGTTCTTACACTTACGCCAGAGAACACAAAAATCACAATATCTCAAGATTTAACCGTTGGATTTATGAAAAATTCAAAACCATTGTTTAAAAACTTGTTATAAACATAGGATAACTTACAGATTGATGATCAAGTAACCGGATTTGAAGAATCATTTTTGTGCGTAGGATTAGTTAGGTGTATAATAAATGAGGTGAAGTAAATGAATTAGATGGGTAGTTTTATTAAAATAACTTTAAGATTTTGACAGTTTAAGTCCCTCCACCTTTTCCATTTTCATCCAAAGCCTTTTAACTTCCATTTTGGTTACCAAACAAAGAATATTTGGAAATAACTTGACCGACACTCCGTTGACTTAAGAAATAATGAAAGTTTATAAATTTTAGTCCGAGGAGTGTCGAAACCGAAATGTGACCACCATTATTAAAGAAACAACCTGGATAAGGTAACATGCAAGTACATGGTTATTTTGAAACAAAGTATATTAATTTTTCTCCCCTCAACACTTGATCGGAAAAAATACTGAATTTTGAAAGATTAGAGTGTTGACGGAAGAAATGTACTTGCCATGTTAAGAGAAAAATAGATAGAAGAATATTTTTGTTGGTTTATCTGATTTTATATTTTTGTATTTTGTTTTTGAAAAATATTTTCAAAAGAGGTTTTGGTGTTTGACCGTTTTAAGAATGTTTTAAGAGTTCATCCAGTGCCTCTTGAGTCAAACACCGCATACCAATCCGGTGGACCAACTCATTAAACCTAGCGGGAGCTAATGCTTTGGTGAGAAGATTCAATTGGTATTCAAGACCACAAAATATAATTCAAAGACTGTTCCACGGTCCTTGATGAAATGATATCAAGATCGATGTGCTTTGATTTCGAAAGTGTTGAACTGAGTTGCACGAGATCGCAATAGCACTGATGTCGCAGCACATCGATTCTGTCAAATACGTAACCATAATCTTTGAGTTGTGTTCTCATCCAAATGACTTGAGCACAACATGCCGACATGGCTACATATTCTGCTTTGGTTGAGGACAACGATGTACAATCCTGCTTCTTCGATTGCCATGACACCGTTTATCACCAAGAAATTGTAAAGCTCCCCAAGTACTTTTACGTGAATCTAAGCATCCTGCGATCGCTGTCCGGATTATTGTTCAAAACCGTAATCCTTCGGATACCGATCCCATATTAATGGTTCCTTTGATGTATCGAGGATTCTTTTAGCCTCTCGAGAGGTGGGTTTCAGCTGGTCTCGACCGATAACAGAGCAAAGATATATGGCAAAACAATATCGGCCCTCTAGCTTGTTAGATACATGAGACCCAATGATACTACGGGATTTGGTAGGGTCCACCAATTTCCCATGTAAATCAGCGTCTAGCTTCTTGGTATGATCCATTGGTGTGGCATAGGTGTCACAGTTTTGCATTCCAAATTTGTGTAACAATTCAAGGGCATATTTGGACCGACTCAAGAAAATACCACGGGGTGATTGATGAACTTGCATTCCAAGGAAGAATGTGAGTTCACCCATCATTGACATTTCAAAATGTTTTGTCATAAGTTTTGCAAAAGCATTTGAGTATTTTAAATGTGTTGACCCAAAATGATGTCATCCACATAAATTTGAACGATTAAGATGTGAGCCCCTTGATATTGTATAAAGAGTGTAGGGTCGACCGAACCTTTGGTGAACTTATTGGCGAGAAGGAAGGATGATAACTTATCATACCACGCCCAAGGGGCTTGTTTGAGACCGTAGAGAGCTTTCTTCGCTTTGTAGACATGATTAGGGAACTGGATCAACGAATCCTTCCCGGTGGCTAACATAAACCGCTTCCTTCAGCTTGTCCATTGAGAAAAGCAGTTTTGACATCCATTTGAAAGACCGTGATGTTCATATGAGCCGCAAATGCCGAAAAATCCGAATGTACCAAGACGAGCAACCGAGCAAATGATTCTTCAAAGTCAATACCCTCTTCCTGTCTATAACCCTTAGCCACCTGACGTGACTTGTTTCTAATTACGGTTCCTTCAGCATCCAATTTGTTTTTCCAAATCCATTTTAGACCAATGACGAAGACCCTTGTTGGCCTTTCAACCAGCCCCATACTTCAAGACGTTTGAATTGGTTGAGTTCTTCCCGCATGGATTCAATCCAGTTGTCCTTTGTCATTGCATCTTTAATGTTTTAGGCTCAAATTGGCGACAGTGAGTGCATAAATGCAATGTTCACCATCCGTGTGAAGACGCTGTCTCGCTACGATCGTTGATTCGTTGCCAATAATATTCTCAAGGGGATGGTCTTTTGTCCAACGATGTGTGAAAGGTTGATGTTGATATACATTGTGCAGATTTTGAGGATTCAAATGGCTTGTAGGTGATTCCGCAACATCGTGCGCAGCTTTAGCTTAACGGGTTAAAGAACGATTTGGATCAAAATCTGCAGTGGGTTACATCATTCAACATCATCACCGGTTCTGGCCGTTGGAAGCAGCTTTGTTCAACTGCTGTTGTAGGTCAACTAGTGGTGCTTCTTCAATGCGAGTTGTTGCAGTGTATCAGGTATAGGAGTATTATCGTGTTTGCCAAAACAACGGATACACCGAGCACGCTCATCAATATCGCCATCGAACAGAGGAGCAAATAGCCTTTCCATTTGTTCACAAGTAAGCCGAGGGCTTGTATCGGTGATGATGGGGTTTGGGGAAAGTTTAAGCCAGACCGGTTCCAAGTCGTTATACTCAAAAGCCATATCAGAAGCTCATCAAAATTAGCATGAATCGCCATAACCTCGCTTTGTATGACGATTCCGCATCCAGAACCTTTAGAATTTCACAAAGATCCAATAAAAACTCCAATTTCGACTTTTGCTTTGAGCTTTCTAAAGTCATCACGATCATTATTCGGATAGCAAAGAGATCCAAAGACATGAAAGTGTTTGAGATTCGGTTTACGGTTGTGGAGAGCTCAAATGGTGTTTTGTTGTATGCTTTTGTAATCATTGAGCGTTCTCGAGTGTAGCATGCAGCTTGAGACAGCCTTCACCCACAAGTAACTGAAGTTTAGCATTGATTAACATCGTTCTAGCGCTTCACTAACATACGGTTTCATCTTTCAAAAACTCCGCTTTGTTCTGTATATGAGCAATGGATGTTTGATGCTCAATCCCACTTTCTCATAATATTCCGGAAGAGTTTGATTCACAAATTCAGCTTTTGTCTCGCTTGAATTTGTCCGACGGTGTTCCGAGCTGAATTTGAATTTTCGTGAGAAAGGTGATGATCATTTGCGGAGCTTGATCTTTACTGCGAAGAAAGTAAACCCAAGTCCATCTTGAGTAGTCATCAACAATTACCAATATGTAGCGCTTGCCATTAATCGCTGCACGCCAAGATCGACCACACAAATCCATGTGAAGAAGATGTAGCACATGCTGAGAGCCGTGTTCCACCTTTGAAGGAAAATGAGCACGAGTGATTTTTCCTTGTTCACAAGCTGAGCATAGGTGATCTTTAGAATACTGGAATCGCGGGAGACCTTCAACTAGTTTGTGTCGAGCAAGGTTCGTTATGGTTTGAAAGTTTAGATGTGAGAGACGACAATGCCATAGCCAAGATTTTGTAGATGTAGCCTTTGAGAGTAGACATATGGGAGATGAAGCAATCATGTCTTGCATGGAGATAGTGTAGATACTGGATGAGCGTTGACCGCACATAAGATCATTTCCTTGTAAATCACGAATGAAACAAGTTTTCTCCCCGAAGCGACTTCCAAGTCTCCATCACAAAATTGACCAACAGAAGAGATTGTGACCGAGGCCTTCCACATAATAAACCCTGCTAATTTCGATGTTTCCATTGATGTAATCTCCCTAGCCCATGATAGCCGGTGATCATTCCCCGACCGATGAAGCAATGAACTTTGAAACAAAGTTTGATAACAGCTTTAAGGTTGCCTCGTCATATTTCGGGAACATCCGCTATCAACAATCCAAAAGATGATTCAGATCACTGATGAGTGTGTAAATACTCATCATTTTTGGTCAAATCTGAACTGCAAAACATTTAAAAATGCTCAGAAATGCATCAAAATACTTGAAATATCTCAAAATTGCATTTTATATGTTTCAGATGCAAAATGTTTAAAATCTGATGAAAAATGAGCAAAGTTTGCATAATTGCGCTTTTAGTCCCCAACTTTCAAATCTTGTCAAAATAGTCCCCGAAAGCACTTATTTTAAAAAGAAAAGTCACCAAAGGTCCTTTTAAAATCATAAGTTGTCATAATTAGTCCTTTGGTGAAAAATGTCAAAAGTTTTGAGAAATTACAAGTTTGGTCCTTCAAGTTTCAAAATTGGCAAAAATAGTCCTTGGAAGTTTGAAAATGTCCATTATGGTCCTTGTACTATTGAAACTTGTCATTTTTGGTCCCTTGGAACAACTTTGGAAAGTGCGAATTGGTCCTCAAGTTTGAAAGAATGGCGCTTTTGGTCCTTGTATTACAAACCAAACACCCTTTGCACCCTTGACCCGCCATTAACCTTTGGACCCGCCAAACCACTTGACCCCTTTTGACCCCCTTTCATATATCAAACCCCAAGTCAAACCCGGTCAAACAAACTCACCCCGCCCACTGTTCCCTCTCTTTCTTTCTTCCCACCCACCGCCTCAGAACCCGTGACACAACCATCCCCCCAACTCATCTCCCACACCCTTATCCTTCCACCTCACCCAACAAGCCAAGATGCATTTATTGCTTCTTCAACCTAACACTCAAACCCCCCACAGTTGTTAAATCCAATTTTACGCCAAAATCGAATCAATGGCCAATATTACTTCAACTCATCTAATGGCTAAAAGGAGTGGTGGGATTTACCGTAGAACACGTGGAAGCACTTTTGCATATAAAAAGAGATGAAAGAGAAGCAAGAGGGTAGTAGATTTTAGTTTAAAATTTTATGTCGCTTTTTTATCAATGTTTTAGTTTAACTTAAAAGCTGTAATATTTTGTTTCTATGTATTAAACTCAAGTGGTTTTATCATTATAACTGCTTTCAAGTATCAATTCACGTGTTTTATCATAGTTTCATGTTTTATATCTCCTTTTTAAGCTCAGCTTAAATGTGCTAAAAACCAAGCTTCCAAAAGCTTCATTATACTTCAAATAAGCTCACTTAAGCTGGTCATAGCTTTAAGTAAGCTTATAATTCATTTTTAAGCAAAATTGCCCTTAGTCAACAAAAAGTCAACCTAAAAGCTTCAATTGGACTTGGTTATGGAATTGGTTGTTGCAGAGCTTGATTTGGGTTGGAGTAGCTTCATTTAGTATAGTTTGGGTTCTGTATAAGCCTTTATTTTGGACCTCTTGTGAGTTTGTTTTTATCTTTTCAATTTCAATAACTTAGCTAGTTTGCATTTTCTGTGGAGTTGAATATGTGGCATTTGATTGTCTAAATCCGTAATGTAAATTGTAATTAGCGTATAATTTTAGTGTTTAATTGCGGTATAAGTTTAGTGAGCAAGTAAGTGATTTAATTTTTCATTTCATTTTCATGTTTGATCAGTCTTAAACATGTGTTATAGTTTTGCTTAATGGTTAAAATCAGTTTCCTTAGCTTCATTTAAGCTTACTTAGTCCATTTCTGTCATAAACTTGGAACTTAGAACCACAAAAGTCAAGATCACCTTGAATCAGTTTTAAGTTCATATCTCGTTGAATTTTCAAAAAGCCAAAGCTTGCATTGTGTTCATAATTGATAGGAGTAGCTTAATCAAGTCTTATAATAGCTCAAAACATCATAATCAGTTGATAGATTAGTATTAAAACTCATAAAAGTCAAAGATCAATTTCGCTTCTAAAGCCAAAAATTAAAATGCGCTTTGGCAAAACTTTGTAATTTTCATATGTTCAACGGTCAATATCATTAAAACTTTGGACTTAACAACTTGAATTGGTCAAGAATTGAAATATGATTTTTGTAGATTTTTGTAATTTTTACAAGCTTCAAATTAGCCGTTTCCATTGGTTAAAATACCAAGGCACAATCGCATAGACCGGAAAGGAGACATGCATATTGATGGCTAAGCTGTATAAAAACTGCTTTTGGCACTTGAAAGTTTTTTAAATCACCTAATCTTTGTAGTTTGCATTTCAGTAGTATAGATTAGTTGGAATTAGCTCATTTCTAGTAGTTTTAGCTTATTATAGCTTCTGTGATAAGTTGGTGCTCATTTGGTACCTCTAGCTTATTTGGAGAGCTTATTTATAAGCACTTGTTACGCAGCCATATTCTCACACATAAGCTACTGTTTTTATATTTTTCTTAGATTCAGAATATTAATTTAGACTTTTCCTGAATTGTTCATAATTTTCCATCACTGTTTGCTATTTTTCCTTATTTAAAACAGTTTTTAGGACTTTTTAATTAGCTTTTATTGCAATTAAATCAGAAAAGCTTCAAAAAAATAAGTTTTCAATTTTCATAGGTTAAGATAAATATAAAAAGCAAAAAAGTAATTTTTCCAAATTTTTCTTAGTTAAATTTGTAATTTTTAGCAATTTAATTAGTTTTAAATAGTTTTTAATTCATAGAAAATAGAAAAATAATCAGAAAAATACAAAGTTAGTTTTGAAAATTCTCTTTAGTTATTTTAGATTTTTCTAAGTCATAATTTCACTTTTCTAGCTTTATTTCATATTTTCTTATTTTTTAAGGTATTATTAAATAGGTAAAAATAGTTTTTAATTAATAATAATTAAATAAATAGTCATAAAAATAATTTTCTTTTTCTCAAAATTTTTTCTTATCATTAGGTTTGTAAAAATTTCATTTTTATATTTTTAGGATTAATACTGTTTTAATTTCACATTTTCTTTGTATGCTACGTAGTTTTTAATTTAAATTTATAAAAGAAAATCAAAACATCGATTTTAAAAATAGTGATAGCGTTTATTTAATATAATTTATCTTTTAATTTTCTTTAATTTGCATTTAAGCCCCCTGTAATTTATAAACTTTCTCTTTAGGTATAATTATTCATAATCATAACCCAATTCCGCTCAAATTCTCCCTATCACTATTGCTTGATTATTCAAATGCTACGTTCGTTGGGACTTAACGACTGGGAAACACTAAACTCTCCGGACTTCATTGCATTGGTTCGAATCGTTTGAAGTTTATTACGGTTGACCATTCACAAGTGGTCACCATGTGATAAAAACTTGACGGGTCGGGAGCGATCAATCACCAAGATAGACACAAATCGACATAGATGGAATAGAAGTAGATGTGGAACCCGAAGTGTTAGAGGGTTCCAAAGCAGTTATAGTAGAAATGCACACATCAATGATTGTAGGCATCCATTTAAATCCTAGTGTATTATGTATCCATTTCCGCCATCTCCAACTAGTCTTAGCTTTAGTCTTAGTGAATGTGCTAGGTGGTACTACAATCCTTGGAGGTGATACTGGAACTACATGGACATCAATTCGTTTCTTAGAATCTAAAGAAGGCGGTTTACTGCTAATGGACTTAGAAGCATTAGTGGGCCTAGAGGTATTCCGAATCTTAGGATTCCGTAAACATGACAAGATAGCCTTAGCAACACATTTATCATGACAATCAGAACGCATACTTTTACGAAAAATAACACAAGATGCATCGATGAATATCAAAAGTACTTAAAGGTTCAACATTAATAACAACACTTTTTCCATTACATTTGCCAGACGCAATATCTAAAGTGGGTGCAACTTGAGTCTTATTCAAAGTCCTACGGTGTTCTTCTACTTCAACATTCTTTATTTGTCTTTTCTGAGGTCGCAACTTCCTATTCTTCCTTGTATTGCTCTAAGCGTGAAGTGCGGACGTTTGGAAAAGAGGCAACTAGTCCTGCTTCAAAGAGAGGGAAGCACATTAGTAACTTGTGTTTTGTCAAGAGGTATTCTAGGGACATGATTGCTAAGTGTTACTGTGTGCAACTCTCTTAATGATGCTAGGCTGAACTTGTTCATACTTTCCTAACATTTCCTTTAACTTAAAAATAGTGTGCACCAGACTCTTGATTTTCGTGAACGAAGATTTTAAAAAATTCATGACTTCTTTAGTGTATGCAAGATAATGATCAAGTTCGTTTGATGCTTCATCACGAGTCTGTTTGAGTAAATCAAATATGACACTATATTCCTTTTTAACTTTTGCAAGTTCTTGTTCATATTTTGAGATTTGACACTTAAAAGACACGTTTTGATCATCCAGTCGCTCAATTTTAGGATCGAAGATTTTACGCGAATCGGTGATTTTGTTTTGAAAAGCAAGTTGTTGATCGTGAATATCTTTTTGACACCGATTAAGACGACGTATTGCGGTTGAAAGCTCGCTTGACAATCGTTCATTTTCAATTTTAAGACTCGAACCGAAGCACATTATCCGTATTTTCAACAATTTCAACAAAGATCGGCAGATATAGAATCAGATGCATATGGCAAAGAATGCAATAACACAACATTATAGATATCAACATAGATAACATCTTCCAAGAGTCGATCAACATCTTTTCTCAATAGTTTCTTTTTACGTTTAGTGTTTGAAATCGATGTTTTGCGAAAACTGTTTTCATGAGACCAAGTTCCTTGTGAAAATCCCTTTCCCAATATAGTGCACAATTTTTCAAAATTTTGACATGGGGTAAAATTCTTTTCTGAAAAATGTCTCTTTGTTCTCGTGCCAATGGTGAGTGAAAATGTTCAACTTTTATTTCAGACTGAAATTCAATCTCACGTTCCAAAAGTTTGATGTCAAATAAGAAAGTGTCAAAATATTTGATAACACGACAACTTTCGGATTTAGTTCTTACTTCACTAAGTGAAGGTAAAGGACCATTAATTTGTGCACCATTGTGTTGGGGACTAACTTCAGAAACTGGTGTGACAACCAAAGGTGTGTTTGAAGTATCTTGTTCTGTGACAAAAGTTACGGCTTTTGAATAGTTAAATGGTTTGTTATAAACGACATTTTACATTTTTGACCGACTCCGTCATCACGATCAATTCCTCCATGCAATTATATTCCACAACGTCATAATTGAATCATCAATTCTATGTTCTCGACCTGTAAACTTCGTGATTTGGTTTGAATGCTCGGTGAAAACTTAGGTTTGTAATCAGCAAGATTCGACCATATCCATTGGATTTGGTTTAAAAGTAAACTTTTGAATAGTTGTGATTGATTCACCATGTTTATAAACGACATTTCAAACTCTTTTGATTTTGTGTTGTAAGTCGACAATTTCTTGAAGATAGTTATCTATTCGTTTCGTGGAATGCTGTTTGTACTCGTGAGAATTTTTGACAAGTTAACAACTCACCTTGGTTTTTTGATTTTCCAAAAGTAAGAGCGTTAATTTGTTGTTTATGTTCATGTTTCGTTTGTTCTATTTGAGACAACAAAGCATTCTTCGATGCGCTAGATCACGACTGTCGTTCTAAAGATTTTTTGTTTTGATAAGATTTAGCAAAAGCGATTTCAAAACCTTTTTCCCGCTTTTCTCGAGTTTTGAAAACTTTGATTTGTCGAATTAAGCAATCGTTATCCCTCGGTTAACGTGTATTTTTGCTTTTAGTTTTGAATTGACATCATGATAATGTTCCACTCGGGATTGTTAGTCTTTAACTAAGGTCCGAGCTCAAATTCGATCAAACATAGAATCATTTTGTTCAACGTGAGTCTCAACATGGTCATTGTTTAGATCCTCAAGTATAACCACCGAGTCAACTTGATCATCAATGGTAACCATAAGGTCATCTTGATCATCAAATATAACTACGGGGTCTAGTTGATGACCATCAGAATGAGATGTAGAAGGCTCATGTTGAACACCGATCTATGTCGATGTAGATGTTGGCGAGATATCGGTTCATTAATGATAATTGTTTGTTCAGTACCGAGACAAGCCGCCGTCATACATCGGGCCCTGGTCACTCATGTGTAGAGCTTGCATTTGTGCCATCAACATCATCACGCATTAGCCCGCAAGTCCTCCATATCATCATCGACCGCGACCGCCATAAAGCTCGTTCCTTGTTGGTAAGAGTTCCACCACTTCATCCTAAGAGCCAAGAGCAAAGCCTCTTTGAAATAATCACCTCTTGTCCCGGTTTAGGACATGCATTAGCCGGATGACCCTTCATTACAGTTATAGCATCGAAGACCATTAACCCCATTATGAGCATTTCCCTGTTCAACCATTTGAGCCCTTTGTCGGTTGCGGAGCACCCATGTGATTCCTTCCATAGCATTTAACCCTTGACCTCCTCCCATCCGACGCACCATAACCACGTGTTTGAACTTCAAAGCGTCCATTGTTCACAAATACCGATTCCTTTGTATTAGATGAAGAACGAATGCGATTGTTGGATTTGTTTGTATAACGGCCAAATGCTTTTAGCAATCATAACAAATCCTTGTTGCAATTCATCGAAGGCATCGGAGTCCTCATCGACTTCACCGTGAAAGAGCTTGAGTAGTGTTGTTGTTGTATGGAACCAATTGATTTTGTTGAGGTTTTCTGTGGACGGATCATAAGGTGTGATAGTTGCAGTTGGTTGGCGAGCGGGTTGAGGAGCTTGTAGAGGAGGAATATTAGTTTGAGTCCACAAAGCAAGTTGTTGATTGTCCCGGAAGTGTGAAACAGTTTGGCCACGGATAATCCTTTCCTTATCAACTTCTTTTTGATGAGGCTTCAGATAATCGTACAACAATTCGTAGGTAGCATGATGCATATTCTTCGCTTGACGGAGAAAAATGACATACTTTTCCCATTCCGACCAAGACTACTTAGGAACTTTGTGTTGACAATGAATTGTGGCATGATGATATTGTGTTTGTCCAAATCATTAATGATGTCTGAAAAGCGATGATGATATGACTCTAATGTCTCTCCCGGTTCAATCATGAAGTGTTCATAAGCCAAGTAGATTTTGGATTCCATGTCTTCCTGATTGAGTGTCGTGCCTTCCATAAGAAGATGAATATGTTCCCACATCGCTTTTGCGCTCTTTTGAGCATCAACACTTTGAAGGATTGGATTTGGTAGTCCTAAAAGGATGTATTGCATTGCAAGTTCGTCTGCTTCAAAGTGTAGAATTTGATCACCCGTGAGGTCTCTAACAAGAGCAATGTTGGTGATCGCATCTCTTGGTGGATTGACATATGGATCTCATGTGCACAAAGTAGTAGGCATCAAATGGACCTTCCATAATGACCTTCTTTAAGAACTTTCCATGAGGCTTCTTTAGATCACAAAACCTAAAGAACCTAATAACCCATTGATCATAATTCCCTGGAGTGAGCATTGGAGGTCTATCAAGTGAGCCACCTTCATGAATTGATTGTTGGCTACTTAAAGCTTCACACATCTTGCCAAACCAAGCCAGTTCCTTCATAGTATTCCTTGATGGATGTTGATTGTAGAAGTTTGTGTAAGGTTGTACTTGAAGACTTGGTGGTGGTTGAACCATTAGAGGTTGTGGAGTTGCTGCAAGTTGTGGAGTATGTTGTTGATTAAATTGTTGTTGATAAACTTGTTGTTGATGATTAAATTGTTGATGTTGTGGACTTAGTTGTTGTTGGTGTTGTTGATTATAAGTGTAAGGAAAATAGCTAGAGTATGGTGGTTGTGACATGTTGAAAACTTATGTTGTTAAATGGATCTTTGTAGTTGAATGAACCTTTGTTGATGAAGTATCCTTAGGCGTAGAAATCACAATAAAGCCAAGTAGCACTTATGCGTAAAACACCAAAGTTACGCTGCAATGAAAAGTTACGCAGAGGTTTATTACGCTGCAAGTAAAGAGAAAAGTACTAAAGTTATGCATAAACAAGTAGGCGTATGTATATAGGGCGTGAGGATTAACTACAAAAGAAGACAAAGCTTAGCGCGGATAAATCTTACGCAGAAAAATTTCTACGCTGCAGCTCAATGCTTATGCGTAATTTTAGGTTTTTGCTCATGATCTTTTACACTATCACAAAGGTAAAAGATATCCAAAGTCGACGTGATTTTCAGCTTATCCAAGCAAGAAAACACGAGTAAACCAAATAAAC